>JAOXXN010000205.1:11573964-11606354 GCA_026770055.1 Myrmophylax atrothorax
GGCATCCCTGCCGGCCCCTACACGCGCCCCACCGCCCCCGACCCCGTCCTGCCCGCCCACGGACCCTGCCCTGCGCATCTCCGTGCCCGCGGCCGGGAGCGCACGGCGGGATGCGGTGCCTTCTCCTCCCTCTCCCTTCCCCTTGATGCCCAGGAATAAGGACACGCTGATCTATTGCAGCCCCCAGCACACCAGGAACATCGCTTGCTGCTCCATCGGAAGCAACGGGCTCATTCCCCATCCCGCCCGTTCCGAGCTGTTTTCCCAAAGCCCCGCACCGAGATTTTCTCGCATCCGTTTCCAAGAGGTTTCCAGAAAGACGACTTGCCTGACCAAACTGCAGACAGTTTCCCGTCAGTCTCATCTGAGGCTAAGTATAATTAAAAAAAAAACTCCACACCAAACTCCCAGAAAACCACAGCACTCTTTTCACTTCCACCAAGCACCAGTCTGGTGGGTAAATCTGGGAACAGGGAGCCCCGAGGAGCTGTTCCTATCGCTGCCCAGGGAGACCTGGAGGTGCTTCCAGACCTGACTAACCTCATCCTGGGAAGAGCACCATGCTTTGGAGCTGATGGATCACCCCAATGTGCTGGGGTATCTGAAAATAAAAGCTACACAGATGCCAAGCAGTCCCCGCCCCCCTCCCCAAGCGATCACGGTGGCTCGTTGAATGAGACATGATTTTTCCAGACAGACAGTGGAGGCTGAAAGAGAAAACTGGGTTGAAATCTGGTCCTGGATGTGTCACCAACCTTATATTTTACTGATGCCAAATCCCAAGGCTCCTTTCCTGCCTTACCCTCTGTCTCTGCAAGCAGTCGGCTTTGGGGGTTTTCTTTCCCAGGGAGTGTGTTGCTACAGGGAGGCAGATTTGGGTTTGGGCCTGGGCTACAGTGTAATGCCATAATCAGGGGCTGCTGCATTTTTGGGCAGGAACCTTGTCCAACTTGCATTTTTCCTGATGTCACGTGCTCCATTCATCTCTGGCACTGGATAAACAATACCATAATACCAGGCAGGACGAAGCAGGGAAGCTGCTTTCCCAGACAAGCCCCAGCATTTGCCTTCTCTTGGGTTTAGGCTGTACATTCTCCTGGTCAGCCCCTGAACCATGGTCCCAGGCTAGAAATGCTCAGGGAGGCTGTGGGATTTGGTTTTGCAGGGCATTGCCCATGTCCAGAGGGAGATCTGGGCTGCCAAAGAAGCCTCCCATAATACATGAAAAAAAAATAGTTAGACCGTACAAACACAGGAACCAAATCCCACACTCCCCACTTCCCGCTATTGCTGTGGAGCCCAGCCTTCCAGTCTCAATTTGTTCTCTCTTTTTTTGGGTGTCTTTTGTCTCCAACCCGATGGCACAGCAACCGCGGCTCAAGAGGCAGCTGAAAAGCCCAAACGGCAAAACCCTGAATGAAGAAAGAGTCCCTTTCTCCAGGAGCCAAAAGGGGAGGAAAGGCACTTTTCCCCCGACCAGCTGCTCTCCCGCTCCCGCAGCCCCGGCACTGGCTGGGGACACGCACTGTGGCCAGATGTTGGGGTCCCGGCCGGCGCCGCGGGGCAAGTGACAATGCGGGCTCTGTGTACCGCCGGCCCCGAGCGATGCAGCGCCGTTTGACGAGCCACTGTGCTGCCACCAGGGCCGGCACAAGGGCTCTCCCAGCCTCCCAGCACTGCCTGTATCCCTCTTCCCGGGTCTGCCACTCGGCTCAGCCCGGCTGCGCACGGTCGATGAGCCACGGCAGTGAG
This sequence comes from Myrmophylax atrothorax, assembly GCA_026770055.1. Lineage (NCBI taxonomy): Eukaryota > Metazoa > Chordata > Aves > Passeriformes > Thamnophilidae > Myrmophylax > Myrmophylax atrothorax. The sequence goes on from JAOXXN010000205.1 coordinate 11,575,717, forward strand.
GGGAAGCTGTTCTTGTGGCGGCATTGTCCCGCCAGAACAAGACTCCTCTGGGATTGTCCAGCTACTGGCAGCATCCCCGCAGGCTTCCTCTTCAGGCGCCTGGCCTCCTGGCTCGGTCCTCACCTGCCACGTGGATGTCTCCAGTGAGGCACTACCCACCCTGGGGAAACAGTGATGAGGTGAGTGGTCCCCCTGTTTATCCCTCAGTGGGCACAGGATGGCACCTGAGAGGCAGGGAGCAGGAGAGGACAGTCTCAGAAACATGTGGTGCCCAGTTCTTTGCCATTCAGACACTCTTGGGTACAAAGCGCCTAATCCTGACAGGGATGGCTTCAGCACCAGACAAATTTGAATGCCCCATAAATAAAAGGGCCAGGGAAGAACACTATCACAGCTGCACTGCAGGAGGGATACCCAGGCTGGACTGGGAGAGGCAACTCATTTCCTCTCCCAAAAGACATCCATTTTGGGCCCAGTCCATAACTCACCCCGCTGAGCAGTCTCAGGATGAGGCCAGCTATGGCTGTGGGGTGGTGGTGTGCTCCCCACTCTGCCTGACTCCACAGGGATGGTTCCAAGTGAGAACATGTTGCCCAAATCCCCCAAATATCAGAGACACGCTCACTCCCACTTCACATTAACTTCGCTGAAACTCCATACTGGTTTTCCACTGGACGTGGCTGAATTTAGCCCTGCACCAACCCAGGACTGGGGCTGCACGTGGGGCATCTCCCTTTCAGCCATACCATGGTATTAGGTCGGTTTAAATTGGTTTAAACTCTCCGCATCGCCCCTGCTCGCAGCCTGACCCCAGCACTCGATAGGTGGTCCCTAAGAGGCTCCCAGGTTCTCAGGGCTGCTAAAAATGGTTAATAAATCCCCAGTAATAAAGTGTTCAGGTCATCCGAGAGAAACGCCGCTCTCGAGCTGCAAAGCTGCATTGTCTGCCTGGGGCGATTTACGCGCTCCGTTGGACAGGGGTTAAAAGCTCTGTCAGGCGCCGACTTCGCCGCTGTTACATTGTCGAGGGTATTTAACGGGGTTCGGCCCCGACGTGCGGCTGGGCGGCCGCTGCTCCGACCGCACGGCCGAGGTGTGCGAGGGAGATGTTGGAGGAGGGCAGCCCGAGAGTCAGATCCTGCCCGCGGGCCCCCTCTCACCCCCCGCTTTTTCTTTCTGGGATTTTCTGAGAGCACAAAAGAGACTTTGCATCAATTACTGGTAGGCAAACGGCAGCGCCCCGCGGCAGAACTCTGTGCTCCCGGCCCGGGTTTGGTTAACTTCCCATTGTCTGATGGGCTCCACTATTCAGGGCCAGGGCAAGGGCTCAGTTTTTCATCTATTGAAGTTCTTTTAACCACCTTCGGAACATAAAACCTTCCTGCCCATGTAGCAGAGGGTCTGGGACTGCCTTTGAGGTGGCTGAAAAGAGTGGAGCATGCCAGCATCTCTCTACCTGGCACCCAAATCTTCTGTAATGGGTGCTCATGATGCATCTCCTGATGCTGAAATGTCTCCATCCACATCATCCCCCGATATGCTCCCTCTCTGGCACTACTCTGTGCCAGGTCCTGCTGCAAGCCCCATCCACCCTCCATGGCCTCAGGCCCCACGTTGCATTTTGCCTCCACCTCGGGGGACTGCGGGTCCTCTCAGCAGGGCGGGGGGGACACGATTCGATCCGTACAGGGCACTGTGAGATCCCACGGGGCCGGGGGGCTATACAAATGCAAAGCGTCATTATTTTCCCGGGGCTGAAGCAGAGGCCTGAGAAAGGTTGTGCAAGAGAGGCAGTGAGCAGGGAACAGCGGGGGATTTAGCTCCTGAAAAGGAGCCAGGGAAAAAAGCGGGCGAAGAGTTTCATTGTGCGCTGGGCAGAGGGGGTCACGAGCAAGTTAAACTGGTTAATGTATTGGAGCAGCTTCCTCCGAGCTGCTGGGAGCAAGCAAAGCCCTGCAACAAAAGGCCGAGGGAGCATTCTTGCGGGGAAAGTGGGCTCTCTTTAAAAGGATTTGATTTCTTTTCTGTCAGTTGAATGGAATTTGGTGGTGACTCCTCCAGGTCTAAGAATTTGGGGCTTTGGCGGTGGTGGTGGCGGGTGGGGATGGTCCCTGTGCCCCCCTCCCTGCTCCTGCATTTTTCTCCATCTCCAAGCCCACTGCCCCCATATTACAGCCCCCGATGTTGCCGGGGGGGAGAGGAGCTGGGGGAACACAAGCGGCCCTGTAGATGCTCTGATCCCGAAAGAAAGCAAGGGGCACAGGGCCGTCCCTGCCCAGCCTGGTTTCTCATGCTCCCTATTCAGTCCAGGGGAGGGGAGATAGATGTGGGAAGAGGAGAGACTGGTGGGGCGCCTGCCACTGATTTAATGCCTCTCTCAGTGCTTCATGATTGAGGTGGATCTCAGGGGGGTTTTAGCAGTGTAAGATGTGCAAAGGGAGCTTCCCACTCCTTCCTTTGGGGCATGAAATTTTAATGTTAAAACCATGGAATGAAGGTAAAAACCTGAGGGAAATGGAACCTGAACTAGCGAAACCATCTGGATGTAACCCCACTTTCTCACAGTCTCTGCATCTCTCTCCCAACAGCAGCTTGTGGGGTAGCTGAAGATTATCCTCATAGATCTGTCTTTCCTATCCCAAAGTCCATGGGTTGGTGGACAGGAGGACCTCCTCTGTATGGGTACACCTGCTGGGCCATAGAGGGGGAGACACTCCTGCCAACCAGGAATTCTGGGTTGAATGCCTGGGATGCTGGACTGGATGTGGCTGTCTCTGAGTGCAGGTCTCTCATTTGGTGTTGACCCTGATAGCAAACCAGGGAACTTTAGAACTGTCCTTGTCTGGAGACTCACTGTCACACACTGCTTAGATTGACTGGCAGTGTGGGTTTAGGGTGGTAAAAGGCAATAATTAATTAATCAGAGTTTATACCTCTGTTAACCCTGCACTGCATGAGCGATTGCAGAGCCTTTAGCAGTGCTCTGCTAGTTGGACTGACAGACAGACATGTGGGGCTTCCACTGATTGCTTATCTTACCGTGCCTCAGTCTCCCAAGAGGTGACATTGGCAGAGATCCTACTGTCCCTGTCCCCTGGGCTGCTGCCTGTTTGGGAGATTCCCTTATGGGCTGTTTATGGAGTCTGTACGTGTCAGTCTGTACGTGTCCATCTGTACAGGCAGGGCCAGAGCACAACAAGCTGAGGTCATGGTTTGCTGCAGATGATGGCCAGCCTGTCCCAAGCTCCTTCCAGAGGGTGTGGTCAGTGGAGCTTGCAGCTCCTGGCCTTTAATTTTTGGCCTCTGATTCTTTCTGGCCTCAAATTTTCTCGTGTTCCTGTTGTGATCTGTCCCTCTCCCCACTGCCTTTTCTGAAGAGCAGCCAGAAGCTGATGTCAGGGGAAGCATTTACTGATTACCCCAAGGAGGAGGCAGGAATCAAATCTCATAGTGGGCTGGACTGAACTGGACAAAGGCCCAGTGAACCCCATGTCCAGCCTCCAGAAACAGCAGAACTAGAGTACAAGGAACAGCAACCAAAGTCAGGCTGTTCCCAGAGCCCAACCCAGGAAAACCCAGCGCTGTGTTTGGCAACCACTGCTGTGGCTCCTGTGCAAAGGGAGCAAAGGGAAGAACCAAGGAAGGCAGCAAGCAGGAGCAGGTGAGGTCAGACCCTGAAACATTGCACAGCAGCCCAGTTCAGGGCAGAGTTCAGCTGTGCCCAGCTGTGTCAGCAGCCACGGGCAAGAGCAGTGCTCAGACTTTCCTGCTGCATCAGGGAACTGAGACAAGCCAAAGTGGCTTCTTGCCCCTGGGGCTCCCTTCCACACTTACTAATTCCCTAATTATTCACCTGCCTTAATAAGTCCCTAAATCTCCTACTTTAAGGTCCATGTCTGATGCACTGGTCAGTCCCCACGCTGTGATGAGACACTGGCCACTCTTTTTCTGCCCACATCTACATACAGCTCCAAAACCTCCTGGGGAGAGAGAGATGGGAAAGGATCAGGGATGCATTTCAGCTCCATGTCCAGACCTGAGCATCTCAGTGCCTGCAGCTGGGCCTGGAGGAGTGATGGGTCCCACACACCCTCTGCATCTGACCCAGATCAGATATTATGTGTGTCACCCAGGCCCTGAAATGCTACTGCCAAGGTTATTTCAAAAGTTTGGTTGCCCCCAGGGAATTTGACCTCACTCTGGGCCCCCGTAGCTTCTTGGCTTTCTCCTTCCCCTTGGGGTGTCCTGATTAAGTTGCTCAATGATTTTTCAGAGGTAGATGAGTGAGTCAATATTCACCCACCACTTCCCCCAAGTTGTCTTGGTGTGTCCTCAAAGCCCTTTCCCCCCCACACCCCTGGGAAACTGTTCTCTCTGTCCCCATTCCCCCTGCAAAAGGGATTAAAAGCAACAGTTCATTTTTCAAGTGATGCTAGTTTAAATAGGAATTTCACTGCTCTGGCTTTGCCTGGTTTCCGGGAGCTGACGCTGAGAGAGATGGTATTAGTGCTGTGCGAGGCAGGGAGGAGAGGAGGGAGGTGGGAGCTGAAAGGGGGAAAGGCGGGGGGATGTGCGGGGGTGAAGATGGGATTAAAACATCCCATTAGAATTCCTGTTTTTGGAAAGCTCACAAAAATGTTGACATGCAGCATGACTAACATAGTGCAAATGTCAGCCCGGCTCTGCGAATGGGGGCCCTTGCTCTCCTCCCAACACACTGGCCCCCTTTTAAGGCAAAAATATACAATGAGCCGCACAATGGCCGAATTCCAGAGAGCAGCGCTAATTGTTCCTCGCTCACGTAGGGCTAATTGCTTTGCTGAAACCATTCGTGCCTGGCCTCGATCCCACGTGTTTTTACCATTTAATTAGGGCAGAAAAGCTGGGGCCAGGAAATGGGATGAGATAAAGACAGGCAGAGATGGAGGACAGGTCGGGTGCCCTAACCTGGAAAGGAGACACGCTATGTGTGCTCTGGCGGGTGAGCAGGGAGGGAACAGTCCCTGATCCACACCAGCTTCCAGCAGGATTGAAGCTGCACAGGCACCCAGGATAGGAGTGGGAGACTGGAACAGCTCTTGAGGCTGGTAAGACCAGCTGTGAGAAGGAGAAATGCTGCCAGCCACAAATATTTGCAAGAAACACCTTCATCCAGTTGCTCAGTGATCGCTCCAAGGCTCATGGACACAACACGTCTGTGTAGCTCTTCACCTGGTGCTGTAATGAGAAAGTCTGTCCATTTGCAGACCACATGCAAAGCATGATCAGGACTCAGAGAGGGGAACAATAGATGGGCAGGAAATGCCTTTTGATGGCTGCTTATTGTCTTCCACCTTCTGGGGGAACTGGAAGTTTAACTATAGTCTTCCTCTTTCAGGTATTCCTGTAAAGCTTCGTTCTCAGTCCTCCGAGGATGCTCCTGGACCACAGAATGGTCTGGTGCTGGGCTCCATTGTGCTCAGGAATGTGCATGTGTTTTTCCCCTTGAATAGCTCCTCTGAGACTGTAGTGACCCAGAAACACTGCAGGGCCCCAGCCCCTCCCCTCTGGGGGAGAAGGGTTTGTTGAGGGGTGCCAGTGTCTTCCCTACCAAGGACCAGCACAGCATCTCTGCTGACTCTCAACCCATCACTGTGCTGCAGGTGATGTCAAACCTCATGCTGTAAACAGGGGTGGGTGCACAGGGTTCACCTTACAGAGCTCTGCTTGCTCTACAGCATCCTCTGTGAAGCCTTCATCCAGGCCATGCAATTTCCTAGGCAGGGAAAGCCACTTAATATATATGATCTGACTCTGAAGTACGGCATGTTCTAGACTGGATCCTGTTGGAGCTGATCTGTAGCTCCTGGAGGCATTTCATCTCCCTGTGCATGGAAACAGCTGGGGATTCATCCATTGCCCATCTACACATATTCCTTTGGCAACAGCAGCCAGCAAGAAGCCCCTCATCTTCCTCACTTGCAAACCCCTCATCCACCCAACAGGTCACTGCAACACAGTTTGCACTGGGCAAGTTTAATTGCTCAATGGCCTCCCTGTCAGAACAGCTCTTGGCCTTATAAGCAGTATTATAAGCAGTACCCTGGTGTGTCTGGGCACTCAGCACAATCATTTCAGATCAGAGAGAAGATTGTCACACAGTTCAAAGCACAAAACTTGAAGTGAACCTGGCTCCAGCCTCCACAGGCTGCAAGACAGCCCCAGAAGCTCTGCTGCTGGGCTGTCACTCCTGTGTGGGCAGAACTGAGACATTTGTGGCTGGAGGCATTTTCTTCCAGCTGCCCCATAGGTGAGGGATGTGCTTGGACTCTGCATCCCTCCCAATACAAGGGTGTCAGCTTTTGGGTCTCTTGAGAATAGGAATCATTTTGCCCAACTGCAGATGAAGGAGGAATTAGCCACACAGAGCTCAGTCATGAGCAGACAAGGAAAACACTAAAAATAGAAAATTCAAACTTCAAAAATTCTCCAGAAAATCTGCAATTCTCTGTCCCAGTATAACAAGGGTGATCTTCCCTTTGTGTTTCCATGAAAGCCATAACAACATACCCACACCCTGAGGACAAGGATGTGAATAAACACTGGAATTTACAACAGCAATTTATTCAGAAGAAAGGCTGCAGGTGAAAAGGACTGATACTCAAACACGAGGGAAAGAATTCTTCATAGTTGCAAATGCAATACTTGTAAGTCAATATTTGCTCTTGCAATATTGGCACACGCAGCAACGGTTTTCCAACATGAATAGATTTCAGCACAGCTGCTCCAGGATCACGTTGTTCAGAAGCATTCAGATCCAATTCTTAAACTTCATTAAAAATGTGGCTTTAAAAAGCCTTTGGGGAGCTAAAAGTCTTTTATGACAAGTCCTTCTAGCCATTGAAATCCACCAGTGCCAAAGGGTGGCCTCATGGTAGCTAAGCAAGAACAGATGATCCCTTTGGGAAGAGAATATTTTAAACCCTGAAACACAGACAAGCCAGAACAAATGCATGTAGCAACAAAAGAGTTGAGAACATTTCTCTTCAGATCAGTCAGTCTCAGACAACCTCCGGATGATATTTAGCCTGGGACTAACCTCCCACCACACACCACCCCACCCATGCATGTTTCCAGCTCCGTCTACACGATGGAACATCTCACCCAGATGCTCAGTGCTGGTCACTCATGATGTTTTGAGCAGTTGCTTTGAAGTTGCTGTCATGTGAGCTGCATGCCTGGAAAGTCCAGGTAACATTAGGACCTGCTGGCCAGGCACAGCCACGTGGACTGCAAAACAATGTCCCTGCCCCAGTGCCCTGTGTATTCCCACACACAGAGCCCAGTGGGCAAGTCCCCAGCCAAGGGATGTGGAAACATGTTCACAGTACCCAGAGAGGCCAAAAGCCTTTCCTCATAGCTGGTTTTATTTACACAAAAGATGAAAGGGAGTCAAAATACTGGATATAAATTCTCCTATCTGGAAGGGGAGAAAATAATCCATTTTATCCCTGCACTGGTTGCTCTGGGAGCAGCTGTCCCAGTTTGTGAGGTACCCTGGGACTCACGGACAGCCTGTGTTGCCTGTTATCCTGCTGTAACAAGACAAGCCAAGAAACAAGCTAGTATTCTGTAGGATGGGAAACTAAGATGTGTTTGAGAACTGTGCAGTGTTTCTGCATACCACCAGGAAAAAACTTAGGTCAGTGATCATCATCAAAATCTGGGAGCAAGAATGAGGAAACTCCTTATTCCTGTTCCCTATGGCTCATTAAGGTTTACACCAGGAAGGGTGGAGGCAATGCGTTTTGTACTCTTGGAAGGGACTAGACGTCCTCGACAGACCAACTGCTCCTCTTGTTGCTGCAGAACAGCCTTTGACCTGTCAGGGTCTCCTTTGTCCTCTTTGTCCCCCATTCCCTGACCTGGAAGGACCACATCTAAGGATGGGACCAAGGAGTTTTCTTTAAGGTTTATTTCAAGAGCTGCCCAATCAGAGAATTAACTGCAATCTCCATCCAGGAACAGCATCCTGGGTGGGAGTTGCCCACTCAGGTAGAGGAAGGACAGAAATAATTACCCTAGTTTTTACAATCAAAATAACATGCCTTTTATTCTGGAATAAGCTGTTTGCTGGCTGCTCCTCTGGGAGTGTGCCAAGCCACCTTGGTGTGCAGCCACCTGCCCCATAGGAAGTGGGCTGGGAGCCAGCACACGCCACTGGACAGGCACCCAGCAGCAACGGCATCCTCCTCCACAGACCTGGGCTGGAGTCAAACTGGCAGCTGAGAGGGAAGAGGAAACCATATTCTATCGTTATCTCTCACCTTGCTTCCCTTTTGTAATAACCCCATCCCTTTGCAAAACAGCAAAACACACCAGGGCTTTGCAGGGGCTGCTGGAGCCCACGCGCTGAACTGTGGCCAGCCAGGGCTGCAGCTTCCCTCAGCAAGAGCTGTGCACAGACAAGCTGTCATTTCCCCAAACTGGGTCAAATGCAAAAGAGAAGAGCTCAGGGAACAGCAAGACTCTGTTTCCAGCTCAATCCCAGCCTCTGCAGGGTGGGATGCTGCTGCAGAGAGATTTTCTTGAAGAGGCAGGACTGTGCTCCTGCTGATGCCCCATCCACAGCCTTGAGAGCCTGCAGTGTCACCTCATTGCTTTTACCAGGAACATGTACAGTAAATGCCCAGGGGTTAGAATGAGAAATGTGTGGGGAAAGAGAGACTCAGCTCCCAAGGTGGGTGGCATCGTGCTCTCCCCTTGTACTGCAGGACAGTAGCATCTCTTTTCAGTTTAAGCTCCTGGAGTCTCAATCCCTGGTCTAACAGAGCCTGGCTGTCAGCTCTGCCCACCCTGACCCACTCATACGGCTCCTGTACCACCTCTCAGGAGCAACAGAGGCCGTTTCTCTGTTTTTCACATGAACTGGTTTCACATTTGTTTTTCTTTAAAGCTTGAGGCTTTGCAGATATTAAAATATAATCCAGGAAGAATTTGCTTTGTGAGGGAAGACTGTGGGATCACGGAGGGGAGAAGGGTCAGTGGGGGAGAGCAGGGAAGTGGGGGTGGCAAAAAGATTTTCATTTCCCCTCTGTATCCCATTGGGATCGAAGTTTTTACTTCCCTGAAAACAATAGTGGCCAGTATGTGACAAGTTAGAGACTCTGGGAGACTCCAGGCTCCCCCAAGCTGAGAATTTCTGTTTGCAGCAGAAATTTCATACACTGCCTTTGGAGAGGGTAGAAGAAAAACTCTCTGCAGGTGGTAAAGAAGAAAATTACCACGGAGAAATCAGTAGAAAGGAGAGAAGAAAACATCTGTTCTAGTACTGAGCTGTTGTTTTGCTTTTAAAACAAACAAACAAATACAATTTGCATTATAGATAAACAGAGGAACTGGTCAGGCAGGACAGGAAGGCAGGGTCCTGTCAGAGCCCTGTGTAGGGCAGGGAAGCAAACAAGAATCCTAGAAATGTGGAGAGAGGCTTAAGGTAATTGCTCAATGCACAAGGAAATATGGAGCAAAAGCCAGATATCAAGGAGAGGAAGCTGGGAAAGGGCAGGCTGATAGGAGCCATGAGGTCAACACTGCAAAAATAGTGCAGGAAGGCTTCCCAGAGGCCCAGAGTCCACAGAGCACACATGTCCCTGCTGATCCTCCTGCCTTAGAGGCACAGGTGGCAAGGGATTACTAGCCTGATGTTGGGTTAAAATCACCCAGTGGTTGTGAGTTCAGTCCATCAAAGGCTCCTTAGCTGCAAATGCCACTTCACAGCACCTGCAGCTGAGCTTTATTTCCAAGGGAGCACTTTTAGATTGATGCAGCTCCATTAGCAAAGCCCTGTTGAGTTGCCTTAACCGAGGCCATCACCCAAAAAGCATGAGGAATGAGTGGCTGCATCCATTCCAATCAGCCATTTTTCTTGAATGAGTATAAAACTGGCCCTGTTTCCTGTCAGAGTGAGCGTGAGACAGACAGACTGCCCTCCTGCTTGTGTTTGGTCCCCAGCCTTGCTGTGTGGTGAGCTCATCTCCTCTGGACTGCCAGGCACACTGCTGGGAGCACAGCCAGCTGACCTGTGGCCCTGTGAGCACTGGCAGCACGGTTTGTTTGGGTTCCTGATATGCCAGGGGTCTCGAGGCTTGTTTGCAGTTCAGCTCAGTCTGGCGGGTTTGATGGATTCCGCCTTTCTGGTCTGTTCACAAGCTGTTGGACCTTCATAACAATCTTGCTCTAAGACAAACAGCATCCATAAATCTGCAGTTGAAGCCAAGACAATCTTGACTTTCATTACTCCATGTTGTCCCCTCAGCCCTTTGAACCCCCAGTGCCCTTAAAAGCATGGACGCCTTAATCAATGTCCTATCAAAAGGGGCAGAATAAATCTTGTTATCTTGTGAGACAAGGTCACACTCCCTGGGTGGTCATCTGGCAATAGATGGGGCTGCTCTTTGGGTTGTCTTCTCCTTGCAGGAAGTCTTCCATCAACTCTTGCAAGGCATGGACCTCTGTGTGCCTCCAAAATGCAGTTTCAGCAGTTGTCTTTGCTGTGGCTTTTTCAGTGGGTCACTGTTCAAACCAAAGGACTTTCCATTATGATCCATCCTACCAATCAACCCTGCTCCTAGGGGACAGTATGGCGTGCTTCCAGCCTTGCTCCCAGGATCTCACAAAGGATCTCCCATTGGGATCCTATGCAGTATTGAGTAACGTTTCCAGTTTCATTGAAATATGACTGTTCTTTTCAGTTACCTGAAGCATTAGGGTCCCTTGTGCTTGGACAGATTTGTTTCCCTAGCTCATCTGCCCTCTGCTCCTGCTGCTCTGCATTCTCCCATGTTCCCAGTAAGTTGTTAAAAGATTGCACCAAAGCCTGACAAAACACATCTCTGACATCAATAAGTTTAGCTCAGAGCTTGAATTCATAGAAAAGCTCCTTTTCCTGCCCCATTTCCCTGGCTGAACCTGCTGCTGAGGTCAGTGTCCCTGGGCTGTCGGGGTCAAGGATAGCAATGCTGACATAAACATGCTTTTTTAGCTGATATTCCCTTCCACCCTGAGGCAGGGAAGAGAATGGGGATGCTCTGTGGCTGCTTGAAGAGGACGCACAGCTAATAGTGACCGCATCCGTGATAATGTTTATTTGCATTTCTAGAAAGTCTTTCATAAAGCCTGGCTCCTGCCTGTGCTGCCCAAGCTCCAGGGACCATGGGAATGCTGGGAGGACCATCTCCCCATCTGGGACAGGACATGGGAGAACCAGTGACCAGCCCATTGGCCCAGCAGCACATTCAGCTGGACACACATCCCCTTCAAAGGACAAAGAGACTTGTTGAGAGAGGAAGAATCCATGTGTGGCCTACAGGAAAGAGGGGGCTGAAGAGGACTTGACTTCATCAGCAGTAGGGAGAGAAGATAAGGATGGAAAATCAGATTGTTTCCAGCTCATGTCTGGGCAGTCCATGGGGAAGAGACTATTAGATCCATGTGTGATGTGAAAGGGCCCGGAAGTTGGGCAGACTTGGGAGACCCTGCAGGAGATCCTATAGAGTTTCTTTGTCCCATGAAGATGTTGTCTCTTGCTGTGGTGGCAATGGCAGGAGGAGGGCCTGAGTGTGGCAGAGTGAAGTCAACCCCACCGCCACCCACCACTCTCCAGTGTCTTCTGGATCTTCTCATGGTTGCCCTTCTGAGAGCCCAGAAAGGATTTTATGGGCAGTATCCAAGCACATCACCCCACATGAAATCCCACACAGGATAGATGGAGAGACAGGCTGTATATTTCCCCTTCTCCTTGGCACCCTCCAGCCCTATCTGCTTGTGAGTCCACCAGCATCAAGGAGCCACTGGGCAGAGGGGTCTGTTCACCCTCCCAGAAAACAGGGACCCTTCTCTGCCTGTCATCCTATAGCCATGACCCAGTTTCACGGAGACATTTCTCAACCCCCAGCCTTTTTCCTTATTGTCTCCTCTCTCGTCATTCTCCTTCCTCCCCTTTGGCACTGGCATTTGATATTTACTTTCAGACTGGGAGGGACAGAGGAGGCTTTTCCTTGCATTGCCCCCACATTGTTCCCTGCTGGTATTTGGGAACAAGTGTGACATTCAGGGGAGCCAGAGCAGACAAAGCCTGCCTGCAGGTAATCATACCACAGGCGGGCATATCGGGTGTCGGTGGACACAGGGCACCCGAGAGCTTTTGACTGTGTCTTTTTTAGGAAGAGCTTTCTCAGCCTCGGTATCTCTCAGATTATGTTTTGTCCCCAGAGGAGCCTGTTGTGCCTCCATTGTGGCGCAGCTGTGGGAACCCGCGGTGCGGCACAGCACCGGAGCGGTGGGACAATGCCCAAAGGCACTGGCACTCCTGACCTACCCAATGGGCAGCTCTCCCTGTGGTCCAGAGGGACCGATCTCTAACAAGGAGGCTGTGCCAGCATCTGCTTCCCGGTGCTTTCTCCTCTGTACTCAGATGTCCACAAAAGAGCAGGTGTGGATGGAAGCCCTGTGCCCTTATGAAGCATCCCTGAGCCTGTGCGTGGAGGTGGAGAGAGTGAGACACACACATACACATGTACTAGCACGGAATGGGCACTGACTGGTGCACCAGGTACAAATCTGGGTTTGTGCCTTGGTTGTGCAAGGAGGAGACAACACAAGGAAATTATCTGGCTGTCTCTTGCTCTGTGCTGGGGGAGTAGCAACAGCCTCAAAATTCAGTGACAAGTGTGAAATGCAGAGGAAAGCCCGGCACTGTCTCCATTCACTCCCATGCACCTTTTGGCATTGCCAGGCAGAGCTGGACCAGGGCACAAAGCACCTACAGCCTCTCAGAAGAAGTGGGACATGCTTCCCTTTTGTGCTTAAGGGTTTGCAGAAATGTTAAATGCTTCCCAGAGACACAAGAAGGGGTATTGGTCCTCAGCCTCTGCTCAGTACAAGCTCATGCTGCCAGGTGTCCCACCTGAGGATGCTCAGCTCCATCCAATGCTGACAGAGCCTGGCTGCTGCATGACCCTGCCTGTCCTGGGATGGGATGACATTTAGAGCACTGACAAGTCCAAGGAGACTGCAGTGTCTCTTCTTCTCGGAGAAATCAGCACTCGCCTCTCCTCAATCCCATTAAAACGCCTGATTTAGCACAGATACTGACTGTATTTAGCCCATGCAGAACCACTTCTGGCTCCTCGTGCTGAGGAGCTGCGTAACCCCGGTGAAGCCTCACTGATATAAACCAGTCACTGACTGATCCCTTATCTCCAGCCTTCTCGTGCTGACTGATCGGTTCCTCCCTGTTCTTTCAGCCCAGCCTATGCTCTGGATTAATACAGACCTTTCATCACTTCCAAAATCCTGGCCCAATAAAACATTAAAGCATTTGAACATGAGTGTGACTGTTTACTTGCTCAAACCTAAACATGGGATGTAGTTGGATCAAGACTCTTCTCTTCCTGCCCAATGCTTCCTCCTCCAGTGTCCTGGCTGCTCTCCTTGGCATCATATGTGGTTTCTCTGCACTACGGTGCAATGTCACGGAGAATTTGCAGTTTCCCATTTGTGGCACGCTGGTTTTGCCTAAGGTGACAAATGACCTTCTCCCTTAGTGATAAACCAATTAACTCATCCCAGGCTGCATCTGCTGTTTTGTCATGGTCTGCCCGCAGAGCCAAGGCTTTCGGTTCCGCTCAGCATCTGCACCACAGCTGTTTGCCATTGACTTTCCCCTGTTGTCTTTAGCACCCGGCCACTCACTTCCTACTGCACTTCAGCTCATTGTGCTTCCTTTTATTATTCTCAGTTCTCCAAACCAAGCTGGCTCCTTGCTACTTATTCTGTGAAGAGCAACCCCTTGCCAGGCTGTGAGGCAGCCCTTTGCGGCTCCATGTGATTGAGCCTGCTGAGTCTGGTGGGAAATCATGACCATTTCTGGTGGGACAGGCAGGTGGAAGATGCTGTTTGAGTACCTGCCATCTGGGATGGCTGGCTGGGGAGGTGAAGCAACCTGTTGCCATGTCCCTGGATGGGGAGGGATGTTCTTAGATGGGTAGAAATGCCCATACAGCAACTGGGAATGTGTTGGCAAGGCTGGTGCCAGGCTGGTTGGTCTCTCCCCAGGCTGTGTGGGGCCAGCTGCCCGCAGCTGCCGAGCTGCCGTGGCGCACGCGAGCCTGCAGCCGGTTGGACGTGGCCCCGGCCGAGGTGTTTGGGAGCAGGTCCAGGTTTGGGAGCAGGCCCAGGCTTATGCCGAACACACGCATCCTCTGTGCAAGGAAAAGAAGTCTTAGCGGTGACACAAACACATGATGGGCAGCTCCCTGCACAAAGCAACTTCCCTCCAGCACATCTGGAAAATGACTCCCATCCTCTAGTAAACAGGCTTCCAGAGGAAGATCTGTGCTAGTGTTGTCCTCCCTTTGGGACATGGTGGAGCCAAGGTAGGAAAATCCAGCAGGATGGGAGGATATAGGCTCTCCTGGAATAACTTACAGCTGTCCTGGAAGCTCAGAGACCTGGAGGGCTGAGGAGAATGTGGGCTAAGTCACAGATTTCATCCATTTTCTTTATTCTTGGCAAAGGGCCAGGAAAGAGACAGTTTCCACAGGAGACAACGGCTGATGGAGGTCCGTCTGGAGAAGCCCATACAGCTGATAGTCCTCGCCCTCCTCCTGAGCAGAGAAGTCTCAGGAACTCCCAGTGGTGTGGTATCTTTAAAAATCATTGCATAACATCCAGCATCACTGAGGATGGGTTATGGTTTTAAGAGGCTAGTGAGAAAAGAAGCAGTGCCACAGTATGAAGTTCTTCAAGGAAGGGGAAGGATCCAAGTGAAGGATCTCAGGTCCTCAGTCCCAGAGCAGAAATTTGGAAAGGGGCTGTCTCAGGGATCCTGCTCTAACACAGGGAGAAGTGATGAGAAAGTGCTCTAGTCCTTGGACAGCAAAGGGAGGGAGGATTTACTTAAGTCTCTAGTAACAACAACTATGTCACAGCTGCTGAGGAGACAGCCCAGAGCTGTTTTGTTAGAGATTGTAAACCCAGATATGGATAAATTGGGAAGCTCAACAATCTCTTCGGTGGAGGGTGAGTAAGGAGGTTGTTCTCCAACGCAGATGAATGTCGAGCCCTGTGTTCCCTCCAGACACCACAGAGAGATGTCACACATGAAAGGGAACAAACCAGAGGCAAGATTCATGTGTGATGCCGAGGTCCCACTCCAGGATTGTGCTTCAGCCTTTTTCAGCATCCCCAGGCACAGAAACCTCCTGTGTGCTAGAGGGAGATTCCTCTTAGGAAACCAGGAACCTGCTAAGTTCAACTCTGATTACAGCCTTGAAACATGTAATAAATCTTTTCTGCACCATCCTTGTCAAGGGTTTTGTCCACCAAATGCCTTGATTAGCAACCTAGACAATGAGTGTAGCAGCTGCCTTTGGGGCTCTATCTCTCTGCTATGGGAAGGGCATCCCCAAACTAGCTCTCAAGGTATACTCAGGCCTTGGGAGCCCAGCACTGTGGCCCTGGGGAGGTGGCTGAAGAGTAATTTTTTCAGTCTCCCCAAGGCCTCTCCCATCAGGAGCTCACAGCCTTTCCCAGGTGAGCCTCTCTGGGCATTGTGGTAAGCAAAGCAATACCCAGGCAGGCTGACCAAAACCAGTCTCTCCTCCCCACACTGATGCCCATGCACTCAAGAGTGCTAGAGCAAGAGGTCACAGTGCCACTCTGTGGCTTGAACTCTGGTCCTCTGGGATGGAAGTGAGCTGGAGGTGGACACAGCTAAAGATGAGGGCTCTGGGTTAAGGGGTCAGCACTGAATCCTGGAGGCTTTTTATATTAAAAAAAACACCTACTGGAGCCTGTTCAGACTGAGTGTTTCAGAACTCTCGCAGGCACCTCTTTCCTGCCCCTCTCCCTCCCCTATGTGCAGCTCAACCTCATCTCCTGTGAAATCTCTAAGTGACAAAAGGCTCTGGGGCTCAGCAACAGCAACAGCCACAGCCCATCGTCCACCTGCCCAGCCGCATGGATGGAGGACAGGACCATCTGCTCCAGGGCAAATGAACCCCAGGGCCAGATGCTCTGCTTTGCTAAGGAGGCTGTATAAGCCTTGGACCCGGTTCATGGGAACCGCTTCCCTTTTCCCCCCGCCTCCTCCTCCCCACACGCATTAACCTCTTTACTGCCACTGATGTCTTTATAGCAACATCTGAGGGAGGAGCAGGAGGTGAGTGAGAAGGCACGGGGGCGGAGGGGCAGGATGCTGTGGAGGTGTGCTGGGAGCTTGCCTGACACCATGGTGTGAAGTTTGCCGTCCTTCCTCGCGGCTTTGGGAAGGTGGGGAATGAGAGCCGGTTCCCGGCAGGGTTCTGCAGGCAGCACGGTGCGGAGACACCGCAGGGGTGAGAGGAGGAGGTGGCAGGATTGGCACTTGCTTTGGAAGTGTCCCCGCAGGGGTTTGCTCTCTACTGCAGCCGATTCCCACGAGCCAGCCCAGACCCATCCCCCAAAGCCTATTCCAAGGTTTCCATGAACCATCCTGGTGCCCTCCTGATGGTCCCCGTACTGAGGGCACCAGTGAAGACAGCCCTTGTTTGCTCCGGGGCCTTTAGCTGAGGTGGAGAGAACAGGGGAGACTGTGTCTGCCCACATGTCTCTGAGGCTGTGGTCCTCACCACATCCATCCCTGAACCAGTCCCTCCAGAGCTGCTGCTGGTGGGGAGAACACACAGAGCCCAGCATGGGGAGATGGTGCTGTGGTCCAGGCCTGTGTCTGCCCTCCTGGTCAGAGAAGCACTGCCTGCAGAGTGTTGCTCACAACACCATACATTCACAGCAGCACATGACATACATTTGCCTCAGATAGCGTGGTTTTGGGGGAGTGAGGAACCCAGAAGTCCTGCCTGGTAGTCCCTGCCTTGCTGCTGATTGGAAAGAAACTATATAATGTTTATGTTACCCATATTCCATCCAGTAACAGAAAGAAGACATCAGTCCCACCTGGCAGGGTGCTCCCACACAGCACCAAGTTTGGGGCAGAGCTGACAAGCACTTGGGCTGTGAGGATGTACCCCTGCATTACGAAGCCCAAGACATAGCAGGTGAACAACTGCTGATCTGGGCTGGATCCAACCCTCCTTCCTGGACAGGGAGGCTTTCAACCCATTAACAGACACAGGGTGATGTGCTTCTGCCGAGATGAGGTATCTGCCTCTCCCCTCCTGCCCTCTCATGTTCTCTGCTCCTCTAAATTAATTTCCAGTCACCTAAGGGTTAACATTGCCCTGCTCCGGTGGGCTGTCCGGGGGGGAGCACGAGATGGAGACATCACAGGTGGGATGCGAACTTGCAAGGCACAGTGGCCTGCTGGAAGAGACCTTGACTATTGAACCCTGAAAAATCTCCCCCTTTCTACCAGAGCCTTCCTCGTCCTAGTTCCCACAGGGCTCCTCAGCCGCCCCGCACCTCCGGGAAGGTCACACGCCGCTGCTGTATCTCGCCTGGCGCGGTGGGAATCCGATTAACAACCGGCCCCCGGCTCTGGGATTGGGCAACGATGGGCGAGAGAAGGGCCCCGCGCCCGGAGAAGAGCTTTCCCACACTCTGTCCCCCCTCGCCGGCGACGGCGGAGGAAATCGTCCATATCTAAATGTGTCCTGATAGCTGCGCTAATCTAGGGCTGAATGTGCAGCTCGGGGTGGGCTCACCGGCAGCATTAGCGCAACACATGGCCCGCATTCAGCTCACACAAAGGGCCGTATTCTTCCTCGTCCACTCCGGCTTCGCATGCTCCAGTGGAAAACCAGAGCGGTACCGGGGCTGAGCGAAGGTGGGAGAGCGTTTAGATGGAGCAGCTGGCTCCCCTCGGGGACGCTGCGGGGACTTCTGACCCCGGGGAGCATTTGGGCTTTACCGGATGTATTTCCCCACCAGGCAGACAGAGCTGATCCATGCTGCACTCACAGCTCTGAAAATCTGGCAGAGAAAAGGAGAAAATGGGTTATTTTAAGCAGCAGAGGGGTATTTTGGGGTGGTTGCATGGCAGACTCCATCCTTGGTTGGCAGGGGTGCTCCACAGGATGGGGTTTCTCCACTTGCTCTCTCTGCCAAAAAAAATACCAAGCGGAAAAAAGTTGGCAAAATGTCAAAAAAGTTGTTTCAGCTCAATCTGAAACATCCCTCCAACCAAATCCACAGTTTCCTCCTCTTTGCACCTTTTTAACCCTTCTCTTTTTGGCTTCCAGCACTGTTCAAATAGGAAAAGCTGTTTTGAAATAAAGAAGAAAAAAACTCACCACATTTTGTTTTGAAAAAAATGTTGAAACTAGATGTCGAAACATCTCCCTCCCTTGTTTTGGCTGAAGCCCTGCATTTGCATTTGACCTGGATTTGCACATTGTTGGTTCCCCACAAAAGGGCACATTTTTAGTGAGCTCAATTCTGCTCACCAGAAGCAGCTCAGCTCTCGGGCCAAGTTGCTGTAAGCAGAAATTTTCAAAACGATGGAGTAAGTGGTTGGTCTGGCTAAAGGTAAAGATTCTCTTCCCCAAAGGACTTCAAAATACGCCTTTTCATCCCACAAAGTTCCCCTTTTTTGTTCCCCTTTGTCCTTCACTGTCTTTTCTTTTGCCTCCATATTTATTCCAACATCTCACCTAAACCTCTTCCTTCTGCAAATTCCCTTTTTGAGTCATTTAGTGAATAAATGCTGTTGTTGTTTGGAAACAAATTCATGGAGCCTCAGAGAGTCCAGAAAACCATAAAACCCATCACCAGGATGGTTAATCTACTTTTGGGGATTTGTTCTTGGGCACTACAAAAACTCTTCAGTTCTAGAAAAGGAAACACTTCCCCCTGAGGAAAGAGGTGCCCCAACCCTGGCCTCTATTCCCGAGCCCTGGGGATACCTTGGGGCCAGGTGAGAGGGAGCACTCTCAGGGATGCCCCCGCCCAACCACCCTTCAGCTCACATTAGCAGCAAAGTCCCCACCCTTGCTCAGAGCCCTGTTGTGTAGATTCCCATCACTTCCCCACCCCATCACCAGTGTGAGGAGTTTCCTCCAGCTTGCCAGGGACTGGCTTCTTTGCATCAGGCTTGTGGGTGCTAGTGGGGAGGAAAACCCCCACACTGGAACCTGGGAAAGCAGCAACCTTCTTGATTTCCACTGGAAAGGACAGGGAGCAAGGGGAGGCAGTCTTTCCATGCCTGGCAGATCCTCCACAGCCCTCTTTCTGGGCCCTGTCTAAAACTGCCTGTTTTAACTTGTCTGTATGTCTCACTGGGGAGATGGACTGGAAAACACAAGGCGGATCCAAGCAACTTTCTCCATGGGGAAAACTTTCAGCACATAATAGTCTGGGGCCTGTTTGATGCCTGGTGTAAGATGCAGCTGAATAAAACCACGTAGAAGGAGCCTGAATAGTAAAGGGCATCTTGAGAAACAAGCAGCCTTTTCTTCCCTCTCCCGCTTCAGAAGCTGCCCCGGAGCTGCTGTGTGTGTGGGGAGAGGGGCTGGTTCCCATTTAATCTCAGGATGAAGGCTGCCACTATAAATAAAAGCAAATATATAATTCCTCCTATTCCTGCCCGGTTGCTGTGGAGACTGCAGTTTAATTAACCACAATGCTGATGCCCTGCATGCCACAGAGCTGCCCGGGAAAATATTACGGATGTCTCTATACATGTCAGTCCCACATTTTACTCACTTCCAGAACTTGCCAAAAGTGCCTGATGGGCATGTGGTACATCCTGGCATCATCATTGTCCCAACTATATTCACGCTTCCTACAGGATGGACTGGGAGAGCAGGAGTGACAAAACCAAATTCCTTGCTGTGCTGTGCAGTCTGGATGGAAGACCCCATTCCACACAGGGAATTTCTGGAGAAGAAAAGGAAGAGATCAACATTATTTAGTCTTCCCAGGACTTCACTTGGAAAACCCACAGAGATATAGCTGGTGTGATCCCTGTTATTTCTGTCTTATGGACTGTGGCTTGGCAGGAGGCAGTGGAGTGGGGCAGAAGGTGGCTGCACGTCTCACCCGTGCAAGGTTGTATGCTTAGACAGCCTCCAGCTGCGCCCTCGGGAAACCTTTGAAGGGAGCTGGGCTTGGAAGAGGATTTACCTTGCCACTGAAGACCTGCTGGAGTATTTCCATCACACCCAATCTCTACTTGAGGGCTGAAGCTGCTCTGCTGTGCTCCAAGCCTCTGTCCACCACAGTCCCTCTCCATCAGGAAGCACTGGGGTGAATCCATCAGGAAAAGTTTGCAGACCCCTTGCTGCACCCCAGATTTCTCCAAGTCCTCATCTTCAGGGGAGCAGCAGCCCCAGGAGCTGCACAGGGACTGGGGAGAGACCTGCGGTGGGGAGCTGGCACAGGCACAGGAAATCCAGCTGTCAAGAAGACTCCGGCGTGCTCGCCCATCCCTGCCTCCCGGCACCTTTTTCTGGTGTGCATTTGTGTTTCAGACAGCACTGATCCTGCCGGCCAGCCCTTACCTGCCAGCAGCTGTCAGACACCGCAGTCAAGAGCAGCCTCAAGGCACGAACCGCCCGCCACGGGGCCGCGCCTACATCCACCTCTGTGATGCAACGTCTTGCTGCGCAGCTGCTCTCCTCGCTGCCAACAGTCCCCGCGGCCCCGATGGAGAGTGGGTCTCCGAAGCAGCAGCTTTGGCACCTCCCCAGCTGCTTGCTCAGCCCCGGTTCTTGAAAGTCAATGTCAGCAAAAGTCAGCAAAAACCTTCTCCTGTGCTGGGCAGAGAAGTGCAAGGGTAAATTCTTGACTTGGCCAGTCAGGAAAAGGAATGATGACCAACAAGAAAGATGCACCCCAGTGCCCTCACAGCTTCTGTCACCATGCAGGTCTTGGAGAAGAGGAAAATTTCTCTGATCTTCTGCCAGCAGGACAAGAGCCAAGCCTGGATGGCCACCCCAGCTGCTGTCACAGGGACCCCAGTGAATGTGCACCACGGTGGGAAGTCAAGCTGAACCCTCAGCATGTAGGATGCTGTCATGGGGTGTTGCGACAGGGCTTAGAGGCAATGCAATCAGCTGTGCTGCCATGTCGTGTTGTATGTGAGAATGGGTGCCAGTAATAAATGAAAAAGAGGGCAACGGCATTTATGGGGGCAAATTTGACCAGTCAGGTCCTGGTGAGAGCTGGTTCAGGAGAACTGTGCTGTTATCCCAGCAATAGAATCCACATGGGTTACATTTGCATTACCAAGGCTCTCACCTGGATCCCTGGAAGAGTGTTAGTACAGGGACAATCACGGAAGGCCAAAACTCAGACAAAGATATTGGAGACGCAAGCCCACACCCCAAAGGGACAAAACCAGAGGATTGCAGAGGAGGATGAGCTATCTGGCACTTCCAAACTTTCAGATTGTCTTGACCTCCTCCAGAAGGACTTACCTCCATGGCTCATTGGGAGAGTTGGAAAATTAAGACCCTCACTCCCAGTCCTGAGCTCCCCAGGGTGTTGGAGCAGTCCTGCACTGTTTTTACAGTTTGCATTGCTTCCCCTTGCCTTCTGTTTTCCTTTTTCTCTTCTCCATGACATGAAGCTTAACTAAACTCTAGGGAGGGGAGAGGAGAGAGGCGAACAGATGCTGACTCTGGCTCAGCATTTCTGTAAGATCCCCAGAGATACAGGCATGGGTTTGAGTGTCCTGCACTCACATGGAGAGCCAGGAGATTGCCCTTTGGACCAGTCAGAGCTGGATGAGTAATTTGCATTGCTTCTTCACCTTTTCCGTGGGACTTTCCATTGCCTTCATCTAGGCTCTGATTTGACCACACAGGGCAGCCAGGATGGCTTGGAAGGATGTGTTTTTCTGGGATAATTTCACTTGCACTTTCTCTGTGTGGGAGGTTGATGTCAATAGAGTTTCTGCCTTTTCTGCTCTCTCAGGTAAGATATTAGATTAGCGGGGGATTTTTATTGCTGAAGAACTTTGTAAGATGCTCCCAATGAACTGCAGCCTGGCAGACAGGAGGCCTGTTCACAACTTGCCAGGCTGCACCTCGCTGAGATGCTGACACCTGTTTGGCCCATGTGATGGGAGTTAAGCCAAGGATCTCCAAACAACAGGATAGCTTTGGAAAGCTGGTTAGCAGGGGGTTGTCATCATGACTCTGGTCCCTGTGGGACATACAACATGCAGAGCAGTGGGCATCCATTCTGGCTGGGTTTGGTGCATAGCAAGGCTGCTGGGTTTGGGGCAGGTATTGAACTGCCAAAACACCCTTGGTGCCTCTTCAGTGGCTTGTCTGCCAGTTTGAGGACAAGGGGGGCAGTACTCTTGGGAACAGCCCTGCCTTGAGGACCATAAATTGCTGCCAGTGGGAAGAACAAAGGCACCTCATTGGATGGGGTGGAGGGCAAAAGGCATCACTCAGGGTCACCTGAATTTATGGCTCCCTCTGGCTCCTTTAGCAATGGATACTTTTGACATAAGACTCAAAACAACAGCCTTAGAAGGGGAGATAAAAGCATAGGAGAAAAAGAAAGGATCAACTTTTTTCTCCTCTTTTATTTTTTTTTAAATCAGGAGAGAGAGAAGAGGCACCATGGCAACGTCAGTCTTCCCAGGCGGGATGCTCAGCAGTGGAGGCCGAGGCCCCGTGCTAACCACCCTTCTGTGATTGAACCCCCTCAGCAAACCACACTGCAAGGCTGTTCGTGCCTCTGATGCATCCTGTACCCATCATCAGCACTGCTTGCCTGGCTGGCAGGAAAATCCATTCCCAAGGTTGGATCAGCCACTGCCTCTGCTCCTCAGTACAGAGTAGGAGGGAGGGAAGGGAGGAGGAGAGTGACCCTGTTAACAAACCTCTGCTAAACAGGCTGCTTGGGGTTGTGCAGGCAGAGCCATACACTTATTGATATTGAAATCAGGTGCAATCCATCACCGGGAGAACAGGCTCCTTCCATGAGAAGCTGAAAAGAGCCACTCTCAAAGGGAGGGGGAAAAACTTGTCCAGGGGAAGGGCAAACCAAAGCGTGGCAGGTGTGGTATGGAGAGGGATTCTGTCCATACCAGACAGTGATTCATTGTGGAGCATGCCGGGCCATTGCCAGGGCGGCACAGAGTGCAGGCAACACAGTGTCCCTGCATGGCAGGAGAACAGTGAGCATGGGGACACAGTGTGTTTTGCTGCGGTCTGGTGAGAGCACTGGCATCACAGAGGGACAACAGTTCTGGTTTGTACCACAGCATGAAAAAGTCCTTGATGGAGGAGTCAGCATGACCAGGGCAGGCAGTTCATGTGTGTTGGGAGAGGAGGTGCCATCGAGTGCAGCCATGGGGTATGTGTCCTATACCACCCTCACCCCTCTCACCTGTGATTAAGCTCCTTCCCCAGTGAGTAAAAATGCAACTTTGCACTTTCACCCGTGGGCATTGTGGGTCCCCCTGGGACAGCACAAAGCTACCACATGGAGGGCAAGCTAAAATGAGCCTTTTCACTCCTCATCTCAATCAGCATCCTTGTGGCCTCATGGGGCCCAGGGCTGGCACCCGCACCAGAGCCAACACCAAGACTCTCCAGGGTATTCCCCATGCAGGGATGGAGACCAGACTGCAAAAGCCCTTGAACTTAGCTTGATCTCAGATCTGTAGGTCTAGGTAAAAATTAAAAAACAAAAAAACAACCCAAAGTGAGACTGAGTTGTGTTTCCTGTATCTCAAACCAACTTTCCACCAAGCTTGAGTGACCACTGCTGGCTTTGGCACAGCCTGATGTGATGGGACCATGTTGTGTGGAGAGGGGCTTGGGAGTTTGGTCAGTGAGAGGAGAGGACACGGGGGATGGTGACTAGCCTTGTGAGGTGCCTCCTTGCTGCAGAACTACTCCCTGGGCTCAAGGCATGATCACTCTCACCCCACAGAGTCCTGTCCTTCAGTGCATGCATTGAGGGTCAGCCCAGAGTCATCCTCTCACAGCCAACACTGCTCAAGCAGAACGATGCCAAATCTGTCCTAGCATCTCAATGCTCGGCTTCCGGCCTCGGCTCTCCACACCTGGACGCAATCACAGCGCCGGTCGGAGAATGGGAAAAAGCTGTCGGATCCAGATCGCCAGCAGCTGCTGTTTATTTACCGGGAATCCTTCATACCGAGGAAATATGGAGCAAGGAACGAAGTGCTGCCCGCCGCCACAGGGCTGCCCCCGCGGGACCATGCGGGATGCGGGGGATGCCCCAGCGGGTGGGTTGACGTTCTTGATGGAGCTGTGAAGGGACCGTGGCAGGTTTGGCCTTTCCCAGCATAGCGCCGGGGCCCGGGGGAAGCCACATCTGTGTGCGGGGGAGCCGCGCCAGCGCCGCTGTCCTGCGGGGGCGGGCGGTGGCGGAAGCAGCCGTGGGGCTGCAAACCCGTGCGATCCCGCGGAGGCGGGGGGCGTTCTCAAAAATTGCATTCTTCTCTGCTTTTCTTTCTAGTTTTTTCTTGTTTCTTTTTCTTTTACCCCCCAAAAAAGAATACTATACAGGCTCTGTAGTTAATTAAAGAAAAGACAGAGAGGCTGGGAAGTGCTGGGATGCAGCTATGAGAACAGTTCTGCTCCAGCGGGAGAAGGGGTTTGGTTCTTGAAGGCTTCCCCTCTCAAGGTGTCATGCTTTGCATCAGCCGTGGGACGAGCCATGGGGCTGGCAGGGTTGCTCCATGCCCCCTTTGGCATCTCTTTGCTCCCTCTGACGATCATCCCTGAAGATGTGAGTGGCGCTGAGCTCGGCATCAATGCTGCTGTAGGGCTTGTAGCCGCAGCAGAGTGACTTACAGCCTGTGCCCCTTCCTTGCCAGCAGAATTGAGATTGTTATGTCCCTGCCTTATGCCTTAGTTTTCTCTCTGCCTTTTGCCTGCTGGATATAAATTAAGCAGTTTTTTGGCAAGGCAGCTCTGCTCAGTGCCTTGCACCATTACTGTGTTGGTGAGACTTGCAATACAACAGTGAATTGAAAGGCGCAGAAGGCAGAAGCCCACCAAGGGAATCTCCTCTTCTAGGCCTGGGATTAGGACATTTATCCCAGGATATGAGTTCTGCCACACCAGAGCAAGCAGGCAACCCTCAGGGGAAGGAGAAACCTCAGAGACTGCATCTGTGCCATTGTGCTCTGCTGAATGGTGGGAAGGGGAGCAAAGGGTAAAATTAAATTTGCACCCTGAGTCTGCAGATAAGTTTCCCCTTATTGTTGTAGGAATAATTAAAAATTGTTGGCTACATTGTTCCTTTTCTCCTTCTCATAACCCACTTGCTGTATTTGATGCCCCAACCTCCTCCTGATAATTACACATCACAGTGTGTTTTTATGGTCCTGCACATTCTGTGTGACCGTGAGTTCTTTCTCATTGCCACCCTTGCCTTTCACTCTGCACCCACCTGAGCAAGTGTCTCTCATTCCCCAACACTGGGCTGGAAGACTGAAATAGGGCCCCATGGACCATCACAAGGCCCACATTGTCCTAAATGATGGAGCACAGGTGTGGAGGGCACAGAGCCACTTGCATGCAGTGTTGTCCCAGGCTTGCCGAGGAGCAGAGCTATTATCCTGGATGGGTTACTGCTGCCTTATTCCTTCCCATGCTGCCGGAGCTGGGTTTGACTGGGCTTTGCCTTGACCTGTACAGACCCTGGCAGAAAAACGTGGCAAAAGCTGCTGTCTGGGGAAAGCACACTCCGGCCCTGGGGATCGGCAGCGTTATCCAGGCGGGAAAGCACCAGCCCCGCCGGGATGAAGGCTGCCACCCGAGCAGGGCCAGCAGGGACCAGCCCTTTCGGCCACATTAGACAAATAAACACAGAGCCCGGGGCTGGCGGGGGCTCCAGGCAGTGACCGGCGGCGGTTTAACAGGTCACCAGGCCCCCGCAGCTGCCATCTGCTGCCGCAATCTGCGGGACCCCAGCGCTGGCGGCAGCGGCGTGTGAGGGTCCCCGAGGGGACGGGAATGGTGGGACAGGGATGAGGAAGAGGAGGGAAGGCTGCTCCTGGCAGCTCTGGGAGTGGGGCTGGCGTGAGGTCGTGAGTTGGAGAAGACATACTCTGGCAGAATAATGAAAATAAACCTCACTAGACTTATTTTTAGCACTGTTGATGATGCTGGGACTATTTAGGGGCTGGCTGACACTGTGGTCTGGGGCTCTTTGAGCAGCCTCAGTTATCTTGTGTTTTGTCCTTCGATCGTAAAACTTGGTGGGAAAGAGAGAATATTTTCTGTGTGTTGGTCAAGGACTCCATGCCTAGAATGCCTGGGCCCTTTGGTGTAGCAAATAATAAACACAAATAGTATTTCACCAAGAATTTACTATGTCTGATAGAAACTACCCAGCCGTTCAAGTAGGGAGAAGGAGATCTGCAGGATGACTTTGATCAGTTTAAGAGCAAGATGAATGCAGAATCAGGCAGGTAACTCAGCAGACCACAAACTTTCAAGTCTTTTCCAAATATACATGGAAAATGTCAATGAAAAATAGAAAACCTTTGTGGAAATTAAATTAAGGTCAAAGAAAAATAAAAGGCAATAGGGCCTTGCTATTGGCACACTGGCAAGGAGGTTAGGATAGCTGGGTTTGAGAGAAGATGGGCAACTCATTAAACTGCACATGGTCCCATGAGTGGATGGATGCCACAGCAATGCTGCCCTTCTTGCAGGGCACAGCCAGCCTGCGGGATGAGTCCCAGATTTGCTGCATTAGATCAGGAGGGACCTGGAGTCAATAACGATACACAGCAAACCAGTAGCTCTTATATTTCAGTCTGCACAGCAAAGGAACTTTTAGGGAAACTAGCACAAACCGTTTTTTTAATGACTTAAAACCCTCCCTGCAAGACGGTTTGACAGGGTAAACACATGCAGACCCATAAATTAGCTGTTAGAGCTGAAGCCCCATTGTGTGGGCAATGGCTCGCAGCAAACAGCAGCTACTCCCGCTCAACAATGTGAGGAAAGTCACTCTGCACATTTTTTATCCTTTGACACAAAGTGCAGCTGCAGAAATACCTCAAGTGGGATTTTACTAAAAGACAATCACGTTGTTGCAGCTCCGCACATTTGAGAATGAACCCATGGAGATAACAGGCCCAGGCTCACAGTGATAAACATGTCAAGATAATTAAAATTATGTCTTTCTTCTAATAGAAAGGGTAAGATTCTCATCTGATACAAGCTCTTGTAGCTCTGTACAGTCAGTGGAGTCCCTTCTGCTCACCCCACTGGAGCCTGAGCCCATGGAATTGGCAGCAATGAAATGGGATCCAGCAACCAGGCTCTGCAAATGCAGCGTGGTCAGAGAGGTCATAGTTTGGTTGTATGTGCCATATTCTCATCTTTCCTCATCCAAAACAAATCTGGGATTTTCGTATGTGTGCAGATGTCATTCAGGAGCTAAGCTGAAGGCAGACAAGCTGCCAGTGCAATCGAGAAGCCAGGTCTCAGGGCAAAAAGGACTGGGTGCTAAGCAAAGGAATCAAGTGAATTTCAAAGCAGGAACAAGTCTGAAGTTGGCTGTTGCAGGGATCCGGGGCAGCAGGAGAGCAGGGTCATGCACACTTGGGAAGGGCTGGGGACAGCTTTCACTGGGGTGAGAAACACCAAAATCCACAAGGCAGCCTGGGCCAGATTCCTGGAGGACTTTCAGGCAGGGAGAAGTAGTGGAAAAGATGGCAGCCTGAAGGAAAAAGTCCAGAGGCATGTCTGGCAGCAGGAGGGGAGAGCAAGCAGGCAGGATTGCCCTGCAGAGGAGGAGCAGGATCGTGCATGGGGCCGGTGTCAGGGCTTGTCAGCACAGAGCAGCATAGCAAAGCTGCTATTGTGGAATAAAATATGCTGGAATGTGGACACGCCTATTCCAGAATAAAGCTGCTTTTTCCTAATTTAACTTAATCCACTATTTGTTTTTATTATTTTTATCATCATCAGATGCAGCTAATTTGGAAAAGCTGTTCCAATTAATTTCCCTGCATAGACAAGCAGTTACATGCTGGAAAGCCTTTGTCTGTTCGGTGGCAGCCTGACCAGCAGCTTCTATTCATTTCAAAACCAGCTCCTTTCTTCTCCCCTCTGACCATTTTTTCTACTTTGTCTCATCAGACTATGAGGGGAACAGGAATGGGAATTTCTTCTGGCAGTGTGGAGCCTGGTAGCCCTGTTTATAGGAGGGAAAGCAGGAAAAAGGTGTTATTTAAAGGGAGGCAAGACAAGGGCTTCAGGAGAACAAGAGTCCAGGACAAGGGTCAAGGAGGCCATGATGGTTTCAGGGATAATCATGAGGGACTTGACATGAAGGAGTGTCTGCCATCGTCTCTTTTAGACTATCTAAGCTGTGGTTAGTACACAGGCTGACATCAGCAGGGGTGCAGGAGGCTGGAGCACACTGGGCTGTCCACATTGGAGAGATCCTAAACTCGAATTAGGGCCAGAAAAACAGCTGTTGGTGGCACTAAGACTATGCTCAAATCGAGCAGGTCCCTTGAATCCATCCATGGCGCTGGACAGTGGGAGCATCCCATGCCTGGAGGGGCTGCAGTTGCTGTGCTTCTCTCAGAGATCTAGAGCCGGCTTTCACGGAGCCCAGATGTTGCAGAGGAAGCTGCTGAAGAGTGATCCATCCTTTCCTTTGGCTGGGAGATGAAAGCAGCTCACAGGAGCTCGGGGCTATGAGCGAGTAACTGATTAACCAGTGCTCAGCCACAGCCACTGCGGGAGCCGCTGCACTGGTTTTGAACAGTTCTTTCACCAGTCCCTCTCCAGCTTTCAGCCAGAGTGAGGCAACACTGGGGGAACCTGCACATAGGGAAAAGTCAAGACACAACTCCCTGTCTCCAAGCTGATTTTTTCCCTCTGATTCTGCAGTTCTTTTCCTACTTTTTCTTCTTCTTTCACCCCTTTGCTTTGGGACTCCACAATCTTCTCACTCCATCCCACATGGCCTTGTCCTCTGACACTTCAGAGACTCGGCACATTTGCTGACTGTCAAATGCTGGGAGGCCACAGCTACACATTCGTCTCCAAAAAGCAACCTGAAAATGGTCCAGTCCATCCTCCCCTGTGGTCTGGGGCCAGCAGAATAAGTCAAGTGTATCCACCACTGCTTGTGTGGCAGGGAGCTTGCAGGGGAGAAGGATGAAAGCCAAAAACCCAAAGTCATCTGCCAGATGTTGGGTGCACATGAAGAGATGGCAACAACTAATACTGGAAGGAAGAACAGCCAACATTTTTCCCTCCCAGGCAATTCCTGCATTGTTAATTTCTTTCTCTCCCAAGGCTTGACCTTGAGGGATACTATCAATTCCTTAAAATCTTGATGCAGGACTGTTGTGAGCTGTTTCAGCATGTGATCAGGTTCTCGTTTGGCACAGTGCCTCTTTTCCCTTTTGTATCTTTCAGAAAGCTTTGTTCAGGGAAGCTCAGGGGTGAACTCCCCATTCCCAGTCTAAATGTCACAAAGTGACTTCTGCCCCACCAGTGTATTTGGTCCCTCTTTCCCTGTGCTTGCTGAGCTGTATATCCTTGCTCATGAAGCTGGTACTTGGAGGGGCAGGCTCACACCAAAACAACAGCTTCAGAAAAGGGATGTGCTGCCAGCCCCCCTCCGTTCTCCTGTGAGGGTTTGCACAGTCCTGATTTCCGCACAGAGACTCTGATCTGCAAGTTGTATTCATGACCATAAAACAGAGATTAGCTCTTATCTCTGGCAGGCAGCAATATCAGGCACCAGCCCTTGCTCCAGAGCATTGGCAGCCATGGACCAGACCAGTACAAGAAGACCAACTTCTTGGAAGAGGAGGAGGAGGAGGTGAAAAACATTGGGAAAACCAGTTATGGGAGGTGAACCTGGAGAATGGGATGATGCCAACCTGCCCAGGGCTGCAAGGGAGACCTGAGCCCCAGTGCAGGGCGAGAGGCAGGGGAGGAAGCGGTGATTAGACACCAGTATCTGCAATCAAGAGGCAGGAAGTGTGATCGCAGGGAAACGTTCGCCTCTCTCACCGTGCACGATAAGCCTCCAAGTGCTCCGCGGAGGAGGCACCCAGCCCTTCCGTGCCCCCCTGGAATGGTGCCTGGCCAGCAGCGCCCAAGCCCTGCACACACACTGAGCTGGTCCTCGCTGCTGAGCCACCGGCAATGTTCCGCTGGTTTCCAGTGGCCACTAATTGTCAGAGCTCCCACAGGAATCCCCAAGCCCATTGGCTTGCAGGAGGGGTGGCCCAAGAGGGAAGCGTTTCCAGCATCAGTCCTTCCCTTTTCCTGGCAATGAGGTTTCATTGTACCTGGATGGAGGAGCTGTATAGACAAGCACAACCCCAGAGCTGGTTTGGAGTCTTACTCACAGAAAGACAAACACAGCTCTGCTTACGCAGGTGTTTGGGTTGATTTGGCAGTGGGTTGTGTGAGATCAGGCTTTGGTCAACAGATGGCTGCAGGAGGGAAGGAGCAAGAGAGGGAGAGGGAGCGAGGGGAGGTAGGAAGCAAAAAGAAAAAGAAAGCAAACCAAAAGAAAGGAGGAAGTAAAGAAAAGTGAAGAAATAGAAAAGAAGGAAAAGAGAAAGAAACAGAAAAAAGAAAATGAAAACAAAATGAAAGAGAAAAGAAAAGAAAAGAAAAGAAAAGAAAAGAAAAGAAAAGAAAAGAAAAGAAAAGAAAAGAAAAGAAAAG
>JAOXXN010000205.1:11607040-11644068 GCA_026770055.1 Myrmophylax atrothorax
TGAGCAGATGGTGATGGGCACTGGGGAGGGGGTGGGATGGCCCTGAATGCTCGGGAGGCTTGTATCGAGCAACTTGTTGAAGGGAGAGGGAAAGAAAGTAATGCAAGAGGCAGCAATCCCATAAAGGAGAGTGCAGTGTGTGCCTTTCCCCAAATCCAACAAAGCAATGTCTCTGTCCCTTTGTCATCCTCCCAGAGACAGGCCACAGTTAATCTTCTGACTGTGACATGTGGAGGATTCGCTTGGTTTGCTTGCGGCAAGTCTGCAAAACCAGCTCCTCTTTTCTGCAAGCAGCACCCTTAAGTCCTCCACAAAGCTTGTGCAGACCCTTTGGCCCCTCCATGAAGGCTGTGCAAACTCTTCCCTCCCTCCATGAAGGATGTGCAAACCCTCTGCTCTCTCCACACCTCCTCCAGTGATGGAACAATATGGTTGATCCCCAGGGATGGGTAGATACAGCCATGTTTGACAGCAGGACTTGAGGAATGTCATCGTGCAACCCAGAAACAGTGATTTGGGCCTGAAATGAGATCAGGCTCCTTCTAGGCATGAACAGGAAATTGGGACTTGACCTTTGAGCCAACCCCACAGCGGTTGGTATAACCTGTCTTCGTCCACCCTGTACATATTGCTTTGCAGCCTGGGAATGGCCCCAGTACCTTCTCTGTTCTGGGCGAAGTTAAAAGTAGAAAGATTATAACCAACGTAAAGTAGGAAACTAAAAGCCACCTGTCTCATGAGCTTACAGCTTCAAGACTAAATCCCTCCACTGCCTTCCTGATGACCAAACACCTCCAAACATCCAGCCAGCCAGCCCTGTCCCTGGGACAATACCACATCTTTATTCTGCAGTGAAAACCAAGCCCTCACAGCCTAGTTGCTGTTACTGAGTGTTTACCTACAGCAATACCCAACAGCCTGCCTGGGAGAGGCACTTGTGGACACTGAAGGATAAGCCTCCCAAATTGCAGCCAGTGGCCTGAGTAAAGCCTGTCCAGCTCTCCCTTATACCAGGGCAGGCTGGCAGCTTCAGTGTGGAGACACTGGGGCAAAATCAGTATGAGGTGAGTGACAACAGAGGTGTGAATTTTAACCTTTGTGTGGCACCGGACAGACACACGGAGCTTTGGGAAATGCCTGTTTCCGCAGGAGCTTTCAGGAGAGTCCTTATGAATGGAAAATAAATAGACACATTCATTATCCAAATTGTCTTATTTTTGTGGTGCCTCTTGAGTAAACCCACTTCTGAGGCCGTCCTAATTGCTTTGCAATAGAGCAGAGATAAATATTTATCAAACAGCTGCATCAGGAAACCACAGTTCAGAGAACCAGTATCGGGTGATGTGTCTCGGGAAGGATAAGTCTGAGTGGTTTTAGCTTGCTGACCTGTCAGGCTTCCTCCCTTGCACGAGGCAGAGCTTCACCCGAGCCCAGATCCACATGGCACCACACCAGTCCCATGCCATCACTTGGAACCAGTCACACAGAGTCTCAGGAGAGCTTTTCTCCGTGCTGGAGTTCCCCTGTTGCCTGTCCCATTGACCTGGTGTTTTCTGACACCTTTTCTTCCTCTGACTTCATGGCCTCTCTTGCTTTCTATTAAAAACCCCATAAATGTGGCCCATATTCCTCTGGGAGCCCCAGTGCTGAAAGAGGCCCACATGCAAATATTTAGCTGCACTAATATTAGCACAGAAATGTCCAACCAGATGGCAATGCTTCTAGGTCTTGCTGTGCAAAACTGGCTCTTCAGAATAAAATGGGCTGTGACAGACCACTGTGATCACTTGCCACTCCCTGAAATCCCAGACCACTTCACCAAGGCAGCAGGACACATGGGAGAAGGGCTTTCTAGCATCTTGCACATGAGGGACATCCCCTCAGCCAGTGGTGTTTCATCTAAAAAGAGAGGAAATGACAACCAAATTTTGAGGTTCAGGGTGTTAAAGGAGAGGGTTGGCTTGCATGCGTTTGCATCAAGGGTGTGCAGGTCTTCCCTTGCTCCGGGTGTGATATATCCCTCAATAGAGAGGTGACATTTTGCATTGACTGCGTACTGTCCATAGCTGGGGAGAGCAAAAACTCCTCTGTGAATGTTAACATCTCCTTTAAGCAGCTTCAAGAGCAAAGCAGAGCAGAATTTCCTCTGCTGTACCAATTTGTGCCCATCCTTTAAAAGACTTATCCTCCCAGGAGTGCTCTCTCAAGCTGGAAATGCCCAAAGAGATGATTGCAATGCCGAGCATGAGCCAGCTGAAGTGCCGGTCTGAACCTCAGATGGATGACGTTCCTGTTTAATTGGGAGCGGGTGTTTTTGACTCATGCAAAGGGCATGCTATTTTTATAATGAGCTGATTCCAGACCACAGCCTCCTTGTATTAGGCCCTGCACATACATATAATGAAAGCCAGGTCCTGCCTAGAAGCCCATACAACAGGCTGAGAGCTGGGAAGAGTGCTCCGAAGCATCTCACCCAGGGGCTTTGTGAGGTTGCCCGCCAGGGTCTGTTTTTTCCATTCTCACTCATGTCAGAGAAGTTAAATATTTACTGGAGCTATTAAATATTTATGCTAAGCTGCTCCTCCCGTGGGGAGGCATCCTATGGCTGGCTCCTGGGGTCTGTGGCCAACTCACTCACGTGTCTGTGCTAAGCTCAGCTCTGCTCCAGAGTGCAAACACATGGGGACTTCACAGGGCTACCATGTCCTATAGGGAAGGGAAGACACTGATTTTGGCAACAATAATATTGTTAGGTGATGGACTTGATGGTTCTTTGGATGTCTTCCTTAAAGATCAAGTCCCTCAAGAAGGTGTAGGTGGCTCTTTGCTCTTCTCACCCCCATGGTTTGCAATACCACCTCACCCCTGGTGTGTGGGAGTCTGAGTAAGAACATCCAGCCTGACCCATCTCCAGCTCCCTTCATTCTTCCAGTAGGTCACCAGCACCTCCAGGACAGCAGCAGGACTCAAGGCAGAGAATCCCTATTCAGTAGCATCCAAGCAGACCCATGGTCAACACAATAAGAGGAGGGAATGTGATGGCAGTACCAAACATTGCTGCTTTGCCAAGCACAATCTAAATAGGAGAAACCCCATCCCAGCCCTGGGGAGCCAGCACCAGCCCTGGGACAAGCTCTCTGCTCCCACCAAGGCTGAGTGGGTTAATGCTGCTGTGACTCCCTGCTGGAACAAGGCCAGAGGAAAAAGGCTCCACCATTTCCCGGTCTGCCTGGAAAACAGGCCAGCTGTTTTCTCCAGTGGCAGAAATTTGTTTATTCTGGGCCAGATTCAATAGTGTGTTGTCTCCCCTGACCCCGATCTCCAGCCTGTGGTGAGGCTGAAGGGCACAACCTGCCACGGGGACCCGGGCACTCTGCCCACCTGGTGTGACCCCTCCTAGGGCGCCACTCTGCCCTTTCTGTCCCCATCCCTTTCCTTTCCTTGTCCTGCTCCAAGCAGGGCTGGGGACGCCCTTTCCTGCCTGGCACCCGGCTGGCCCAACAGCAGAGAGGGTGCCGCCAAGCACCACTACACCATTTCCCTTTCACAATCCTGGCCAAAGCCCCACCACGTTATCATCCTCTCTGCTGTGCTATCAACCTGAAAAATGTGTCTGGGAAAGAAGGACTAAAGAAAGGAAAAAGAAAGAAAGAAAGAAACCAGCCTTTGGCTCAAGCATGCCAAAGGGAGTGACAGCGCACGCGGGCTTGGCTCACTTTCTCGCCAGCTCCTTTCCCAGCAGAGCGATAAGAGGCAGGGCGAGTACAATCACAAGCAGAGCAGGTCCCAGCGGCTCAACCAGCACTGGGCTGGGATGGCCAAGGGACATTGAGTGCTCCACAGGGACATATTTCCAAAATAAAGTCATTCTGGTGCTCCTCCAGCCCCGCCAGCCACCCAACAGCTCATTGCAAAGCATCGCTGCCACCCCCACAGCCAAAATAAAGCTGTGAGGAGCCCTGACCCAGCAGAGGCGAGTCTGAGTGCTCCCCAGGCAGCCCCTTCCTCCAGCCGTGGCAGTTCTCAGTGCGAAGAGCAGCACGTGGGCTTGGCCGGATGCACACGCAGCCCCCACAGTCTTCCCAGCACAGCCCTCTGCCCTGTCTCCTCTCCCTCCCATCCTCTCCATCTCCCATTAGCCCCCCGCCCCGCTCCAGTATGGCTGCCTTCTTTGTCAGGTACATCCACCCACACTGAGTGGGACGTGGATTTGGTGCACCCACCTGGTTTGCTTGCTGAAAACTGAGCTTGGCTTGTCCTGAACACAGGGTGGATGTTTGGAGCCCAAAATACAGTTGATGCTGTAGAAAGGAAGCAGGGAGGTCCAACTTGAGCCTCTCCTCAGCTTGCAGAGCTACACTGTGTACCCAGCCTGCTGGAGGAGGGGGTCTGGGGGCTTTGGTCACTGCAGGACACTTTTGAGTGTGCAACGTATGGGTGTGAGATACCAATTGTGTCTGCACAAATGGTGCAAATGATGGATCTCCCCAAAAAATGACACCCAGAGCTCTTCTCTGAAATCCAGAGGCCTCACAAATCTTGCCCAACTCAGATTTCAGCACAACCTGGAAATGTCACAGCATGCAGCTGGCACCCTCAGGTCACCCTGACTGCTGTCCCCAGCCCTTCCTCTTAGTCACCTCTTCCTTACTGTGATAAATTAAAAATCAAATGGATACAACCACACCGATGGCTGTCCTCATTATCCCCTCATCAGCATTAAATTAGCGCCCTCAACAATGCACTGTTGGCGGCACCAGCAGGGCTGAGATAAGCAGAAATAACAAAAGGAAATCAACCCTCAGAGCAGGCCTGGGATGGGCAGCTCAGGCTGTCCTGGCAGCCAATGCATGGCCAGGCATTCAGGGCTGTCCCACCAAAGAGCCCATGTCCCCATGGCCTCCACACCAGGGATATTCAGCAGCCCATAAAGGACCCCAACAAGTTGAGGACCAGTAGCTGGGGTCCTCTGGGTGGGCTTGGGAGCCTGTGCCACTCCATGGTGCAAATGAGGTGGAGGAGAGATCCCATTCCCATTAGAGGAGGAGGTTCGGACTAAGCAAAAGCGCTTTTCCATGATAGGGAAACAGGGATGCCTGTGGGACACACTCTGCCTGAAAACCTCATCCAAAACAGGTGTGGCTGCCTCATCAGCATGGCCCATTCTCAGCTGATGTGAGCAGGAGTTGGCTTGAACCCACCAATGAAGGTCTTGGTGATGTTTTACTCAGAGACCCTTGCCAGAAGGGGCTGTGAGGGGAGTCACCCACCCCTTTCTTTCCACATCTTCCTGGAAAATGGGCAGAAAAGGAAAAGGTGCCACAGTTAGAGATCATTTCACCGCAGCTCAGGGTCTGAATGGAGCAGTCCTTGGAGGCAGACACTGACAGGAGGGCTAGGGCCACCCCTGCTCCCTGGAGAGAGATGCACAGAAAGGTGGGACACACCCCCCTTGGGAGGGGTTCCTGTTTTGAGGGAAGAAGAAAAGGACACGGACTTGGCGGTCAGGGATGTGCTGTTGGCCCTGCTAATAGAAACCCTCTGTATAAACAGGGAGAGGATCCAACAGAGATCAGAGATGGTTTTTCTTTCAAGAAAATTAAACATTTAAAACATTTGAGAACACACGCCCTCACCCCCCGGACAGTAATTAACTTCTTCCTGTGCTGAGCATGGAGCACTTTCCAAAAACAGAGCTAGATGGATTATTTTTCAAAGGAAATGTTGTTGAAAGGATCTTCTGTTACATCCTAAGGTGGGAAAACAGTCACAGTGGCTGAAGAAGGGCTTGCTCCATGCATGTGCCACACAGTGGCTGCCTGAGGAGGTGATGCCACTCCAGATGCTGCAGGTTTGGGGGCCACGTGGTGGTTGAGCAGCAATCATGCTGTTTGATGGGAAAAAAGTCCTTATTTGGTCATAATATGACCCTAAAAATCAGTGTAGAGTAAACCAGTCATCAAGAGTGGAAAAGTAACCCCAAACTCAACCTGTGAGGGATGCATTGCATTTCCCCAACATGACAGGACAGGGGAATCTTGTAGTGTGAGAGAGGATGTAAAATCAGATGCAGATGCAAATATATGCAGTGTTCAAGGGGATTTACATCCCACGTCCCCATCTGAGCCCATCTTCCTGTGAACTTAGGAAGAGCTCAGCCCTCGTTCTCAGAGCAGTAGCATGAAAAGAGGCAGCTGGTATGTGTGTTAAACAAGCACAGTGTGAATGACATCCCAGCAATAAAAGGACTCCACTGCTAGCCAAGGTGTTTGGTGGGAACAAAATAACTTCCCAGGCTGAGCCCACCACCCTCCCTGAGCCCACAGAGAGGCAGGAGCAGCACAGGGAGGCAGGACCAGAGAGAAAACGATAAAAGCTGGTCTAGAGAGACAATTGTGTTTTGTAGCAAAGTCAGAGGTCTGGATGTTTGTTTTCAGTGCTGCATCAGGAAGAAAATATAACCCAACATTTTTTTGCAACACAGACTTGTACAGAAACAGCTTTTCTCTGGTTGAAAAGGTCAGGTTTTCTTTCCATATCTCCCTCACATCAAAAATGTCCTGCAATCCCTGGAGCTCGGGAGAAAATTTCCTTTTGCAAAGCTAAGTGAGGGCAGGCCTGCAGGGAGAACTCATTTCTTTTCCTAGACCAGCTCAAGCCAGCTGGAAAGAACAGGTCTGAATTTGAGCACCCAAGTGCCCTTTCAAGTCTGGAGTAAAGTCACCACACAGATGGGCTGCTTAGCAGGACCCTCCTACCTGGCAGCCCAGGGCATCCCACCAGGGATGTTCACTCAAGACCCTGCCCTAGAGCAAGGCACAGTAGGAGTTGTCATTGACCAATACTACATGTGGCCCATACCAGAGCAGCCCTTGTGCCTCTCCCTGGGGTACAACATCCACAGGAGGCTCACATGGCCCCACAGAGCTGGGGGACAGTGCCTCATTTGGCATGGGAAACTATACACTTAGGGTGAGAAATCTTCTGGCTCTGCTCCTGTATTTTTTTTCCATCCCTTTTATAATCCTAAAATCATCTCAAAGTTTCCAAATTCCCTTTGGGTATCTCTCCTCTCTGACTTCACACTGTGGTCTTCCCTTGGCTGAGATTTGGCTTTTAGCGTCTTTGCTCCAGTGAGGATCCCTCTGTGTCAGCATCGCGAGGAGTTTTGGCACCGCTGACCAGAATCTCTCTCATAATGAGACATCCAGCGCTGAGCCTGGGAGGATGGTGAATGCATACAAAGAAAATATAATTCAAAGCGACAAGACAAAGGAATCTGTTGGATGGGGACCAGTGCAT
Source organism: Myrmophylax atrothorax (assembly GCA_026770055.1). Classification (NCBI taxonomy): domain Eukaryota; kingdom Metazoa; phylum Chordata; class Aves; order Passeriformes; family Thamnophilidae; genus Myrmophylax; species Myrmophylax atrothorax. The sequence continues at coordinate 11,614,343 of JAOXXN010000205.1, forward strand.
CTGGGGAAACATCTTTGTTTTAGAGGGAGAAGAGAGCAAAAGCAAGAAAAAGAAAGGAAGAGAGGGAAAAGGCATCCAGAGCAGGATTGTTCCTTGCCTGCAGGTGTGTGTGCAGGGAAGGCAAGAAAGCACTGTGCATTTTGGACATTAAAAGCATTGCAGGCTGGTCACCTTTGGCTGTTCATTCCACACTCCCTCATGGGGTGTTGTGTTCCCGTGCCCGCAGGCAGCGTACTCTGCCCTTTTCTCTTTCCTCCACCATCTGCCATCGCAAATTCCCCCGAGCATCTCCCACCCTCGTGTAGAGTTTCAATGCAGGGTAGAAAACAACAGGGAGAGAAACCCAAACCCAACCTGTAACAGCACAGGGAGGGACAGGACCCAGCTGTGCCTCGTCCCCACCACAGTGTCTCTCTGGCCTCTGCCACTGGGTGCTTTGGGGGCACTCCTGGATGCCAGTGGATGCTGGGGGTTGCTTATCCCAGGGTGGGGCAGGGGGAGGATGGGGAATGCAGGGCTGTGCACACAGTGGGATCCTCTTTCCTTGTATGGCTGGGCCGCTGGCAGCACAGTCCCCCCCAACCATATTGTTTCAAATTACAAAGCTGCCCCAATCCCACTGAGCCACCTCAGATCCAAAGAAAGAGCCGGCAGCTGCTTTGAAATCCAGACTGGAGTGTCTCGAGCAGACAGTGTTTAAAACAACAGCTGGGCTCCCTCCCCATAGGGCACAGGACACCAGGCACGGGTACCCTGAAGGGGACTGTGGTCTTGGAGCCCATTAGGTAAAGGAAAAGGACATTCAGACCTGGAGCAAGGCTCCCATAGCCCCCAGAGCAGCCAGCATCCTCCTGCGTCATGCATGGCTGTTGTCCTCTCACTAAAGAGCCTGGAGAAGTCACTGGGTCCTGGTGAGTGATGCACAGGGACAGGGATTCTTGCATTCCTATGCACCCTGGTCCCTATTCTATGGAGCAAGCCAGTTGCTATATGAGATCTCTTCTCCAGCATGTGTCCGAGTCATTGTCTCTTGAGAGTGCAATCAAGGGCAGAGGTCTGGAATTTATACCAAGTTTATCATCCTGAATTTGGCTTAAACCCTTCTGTGCCCATCAGTGCTTCCACACACTCTCCTGGGTCTTGGGCCACTCACCCTTGAGACACTTTGTGGTGGTTGGAGCTGGGAGGGTAGGAGGGAGGCGCTGGGGGGTGGCAGCCCCATGGGCTGATCCGATTCTTCATGCGTAGTTAACTCCTGCTTGGATGGTCAGGGAGGAGAGCACAGGGCCATTGCTGGGACAAACTTGGTTATGCTCAGCCACATTCCTTCCTTCAGAAGGGCCTGGGGAGCCTGGGCGTCAGTGGACAAGGGCCCCAGGAGATCACATTATGCGGGGCTTTTGTAGCCTTAACAGCTGTGACAGGGTAGCAAAAACTATTAGTGTGCATGGCTGTGTGTGTGAGAGGGCCAGGAAGACACCGTCCTCCCCAGCTCAGCCTGGCATTAATCCCCCAAACAGATTAATGGCGCTTAGTGCTTTGAAGAGAAGAAAAAGGAGATGGGAGACTAATTGGGGAGATCAGCAGGAGGAAAGCCAGCACATACTCCCCCCAAAACCCCAGACAGTGGTTGGAGAATCCGTTTCTCCCTTGGGGAACTCAGGGCATTCTACATGGGGAGCTCAGCCTGCCCCTGGAACTGCAGCCAGACAGAACTGTGTGGGTGGAACCTCCTTTGGGGTGTCCCACTGACCAGGAAGGGGTGAAAGGAATCAGTGGTTGCAGCTCGGCACACACCTGGAGCCATGGATCTGTGCCTCTTGCTCCTCAGGGAATGCTGAGCTCCAACTGAGCACACTCAGCCCGTGCCAGGAGCCAAACTCAGCCCTCGGCTGTACAGCCTTAAGCCCTGGCACGCTTGTGCCTCGTCACTGCGAGCAGCCTGAACAAACGCGGGCTGTTTGCAGAGCAGCGGCAGGAATGCTGGCCCCGAGCCCGGGGCTCTGCAGGGCCCGCAGCTCCCGTCCCTTCCCGCTGCCAACCTGTTCCCCATGGCCCCAAGGGAAGGAAAAAGGCTTTGTGGGGGCTGTTGGGCAAAGGGGAGAGGATTTGTCAGTATAAAGCAATGAACCCACTTTGGGAGCTTGTTGGCTGCCCTGCGGGATGTACCTACCCACGCCAACGCGGTGCAGCAACAGCCCCATTCCTAAAAACCTGTTATGCATCCTTCTATCTGCTCCAGCCTCTTCACCAGCGTGGTCCCTCCTCCTCCCACAGCATCCCACCAAGCTGTCACCTTCCTGCAGCTCCCGGTGCCCAGCCAGGCTCTGAAAACAGTGGTTTCCCAGGGTCTTGGGCTGAGATTAGAGAGTGTGCTCGGCTGTGGCTCGAGGGCTATCAGCAGGGTGCTCTGCCTGAGAGCTTTCATGGTTCCTTACTTCCCTAATTAGAAACATGCAGCCACCAATTAGTTACCTCCTCTTGCTTTACACCTGCATGAGAGAGACCTTTCTCCCAGCCCAGCCTTGATCAACCACCACCCTGCAAACTCTTGGTGGGAGAAGGGTCTCCCTCTTCTCCAAGGATCCACCCAAGGGGTTTTTTATTTGCACTTATCCTTCTGGCCATGATTACTGCTGCAAAGGCTGCTGGTATTTGCTCCATACTTCCTAATAGCCCTTTGCAAAGGGCTGGTACCAGGAGACCAGGCTGAAGACCTCCTAAGCTAAAAAGCACATTCCTCTTCATCATGCATGCCAGGGCCAGGTTCCCAGGCTGGAAAGTCTCTGGGTCACAGGCAGTCAATGAAACATCCTTCTCCCCAGTGTTGGCTGCTCCAGCCCCCCACCCTGCCTTTCCTGCAGCATCTGGACCTTCTCAGCTCATTCCCTCTTCCCAAAGAGGTACGAAAGCTCCCAGGACCAATTTACCCCATCCGTGCAGCAGGGAAAGCATTTAAGGCTTGGAGGTGTATCAGGGCCACTGCAAGCAGGAAAGAAAAATAAACAGGCACAAGATCTCACTGTAAACTGGCAGCCCTGGGAAAAGGAGTCACAAACCCCCAGCGCTCAGGGAGGTGGGTTTGTCCTCTCTGGGCATTGTTGCCATCATTTTCTCTAAGCTGGCACAGGTACAACTGCAGCCTCCATGCTGGATACATAAACATACCTGAAACCTGCACATTAGCTGTCAAATTTCCTAACCCCTTTTCCTCCAAACTTTTTCTACACTCCTGTCAGTGGGTGACCAGTTTTGCCACCTCCTCAGCCAAGAAATGCCTCCCATGCACTTGGTGTCAGGGCTGACTTTTCTGATCTGCCCTCCCCACTCAGCTGCTCCCCACTACTGCCAAGAGGTTCTCAAGCCTCTGCAGAGATGCTCTGGATGTGAAGGGTCATCTACAACCCAACCGACTTTTGCAAAACATTCCTCATTGCACCATCTGTACCAAAATCATGGTGGGAACCTTGTCCCTTCATCATGTCTCAGGTCCCCATCCAGGCTCTGGGAACACTGTTCCCAGGGGAATGGGGAGAAACTTTGTGGACTTTTCCTCCCTCCCCGAATGCTCTGCTGCTTCCCTTCTACCTGACTCCCTCCTGTTTCCCCTGTTTGGATATAACTGTGTTCATCTCCTCCCCACCGAGCTGATGAAAGAGCCTCCTGGTCCCACCCTTCACTCTCTGATGCTCCATCACAGTGAGTCCCTGTTTTGCAGAACTAGGAATTCAAGCGACTGGCAGTGTTTGCAGGCTCATCTAACGACTTCCAGAGCCTTAATTTAATTTAATTACCATCCCTGTCTTATCTTAATCATTCCGCCTGTGTTTATAAACAAAACACTGACTCCCTGCCCCACGGCTGCAACCTGAGCGCGGCACCTCCCATCTGCACAACTCATTACATTCCTCGCTCGGCCCATCTGCCAGATGTCCGCAAGGGAGCCCGTGCAAGCCGCGACTGGAAAGTCGGCGCAGAGGAGGCGCTGCATTAACCACTCAGCTTTCATCTGCCGGCCCAGATTTTCCCGGAACGCCTCCTTTGCTCCATGCCCGGGGTGAGGTATTTGTGCTGAGGTTACTCAGCCCATTCCCTGCTCTCCCGCTGGGGCGGGGGGTGCTGCTGCCAGCTTAGCCTCGGCCCTTCAGTCGGAATGTACATGCCAAGCAGACAGCCTGACTGGTTGATTTTGGGGAAAACTGGGATGCTGTGAACAGCCAGGGTGGTGTCTGTAAACTGGTGGCTTGCAAATATTCAGCAGAGAGCGTATGGGTCTCCTGGGGATGACCTGCTCCTGCCAAGGTGCCATGGCCAGAGCAATTCCAAAAAGAGCCCAGAAGTGGAGCAGCAGTCACTCCCTGCTCAAACCCACTGCTTCTGGGGAAGCTGAGAGTCCCTCCCATCCAGTTTGGAGCACCTTCTTCCTGCAGTACAGATGTAGGGTGAGTGATGGCACAGCTGACTCTATCCCTACCCTGTGGAATACAAGGTCTGGTTTTTGAGGTTCTCCCCGTTGTTCCTAAAGGATGTCTATCTTCAAAATCTGTGTCTTCCCCTCTAGGGAATACTGCTAATCTCAGTCACAGCTGAAAAGAGAGCTGGAAATCTTCCAGTAGAGCTGTTGCTTGTTGTCTATCATGATGTTGATCCTTAGTCCTTCAAGAGCTCAGATTCTTTCCAGTCTGGACAAACATTGCTGAGATAACCCCACTGTTACAAAGGTGAGGTGAGCTCCTGCTAACCAAAGAGACTCTTGTAAACACCAGAACAAGGGACTTGGCTCGAGTCAGGCGTAAAAACAAACTTTGGCTTTGACTTCAAAAGCCTTGGAGTTTAAAAAGCAGTTATGATGCAACCGCCTTTGTATGTGAGCAGGGATGGCAGTGCCAGGTTCTGCAGGAGGGCGGGATGTGCTGGTTGGCCCAGGGGGACATTTGCAGGAAGCATTGCAAGCCCAGTGTGGTTTAGTGACGGCAGGTCCAGGGAAAAGGGCATCTCACTCCCAGTGTTTGGCTCCTGCCTCCTCTGACATTGATAAAAGTTCTGAAAGGATGCCCAGGGAAGGGAGGTATGGGAGAGGAAAAAAAATAGCTTGCTCTGTTTTCTCTCTTTACTGCAATATTTGTGTTGCTCCCTGAGCTTTCCTCTGTCCCATCCTCTGGGCAGCTGCAGTGTGGCAGGAGCACAGAGCATCACTCTGCCAAGAGATGTGGTGTGGCTGGGATGAGCAACCAGCTTAGAGCCCTGTGCTGGGAAAAGGTCTCAACCAAAAATGTGAAAATCAGCCCTTTCCCCATCACTTGGACTCTTGACATCCACAGGGCAGGCTGCGTGGCCGGCCACAGTTTGTATCTGTTGGCCCAGAATACTTTGAATAATTGTTCCCTTCTTACATAGACAGCAACAGTAACTTTGGGCTGCTTTGTTTTCCTGGTATATTGGTCTCACAGTACATCCCAGGACCCAGAAGTTCCTAATTCATTTCCATGGTGCCAAATCCAGGACAGTCACACACCCTGGGGACCAGGAGATGCTGACAGCACAGCCACAGCCAGACAGTCTCTGGCAGCATCTCTCCTGGAGATATTTCTTTATGCCTGCAATTCTGCCAGCAGTCAGGGAAATATCCTGGTATCTGCCAGCTCAGAAGACATATTCTGGAAAGATTCTGAAGTGTTTGGTTGGATAAGAGCAAGGTGAAGTTTAAAAAAAGTAATTCTTCTATTAGACTGATGGATAAATCGGGAAGACCAGGCTCCCTGGCAGTGCTTTGTGGGTGTTTGTGCAGCTCCTCTCTGTAGCTTAGGTCACAGCATGGATTAGGGGAAGATTGGTTCAAGCCCTCACAGGTAAATCCTTTCCCAAGAACTGTGGTCTCATCACTGCCTTGCATCCCTGGATGGGCATCGCCTTCCTCATGAGCAGGGGCAGGTTAAACCACTGGCACGTTGAAGAGAGCTGCATGGTGAAAGCACTCTGCAGCGCCCAGGAACAGCCACTCCTTCTGGGAGCAGACACGTGGGACCACAAACAGCTTTGAAGAGACCACACACAACCATGTTCATGTCTGACATTAACTTCTCTGGGCATCTATCGGGGTAAGAGAGACCAGACAACCCTCTAATGTGGCCATAGCTTTGTCCTCTGTGCCAGAGCAGGGAGCTGGGGCAGAGTATTCATAGTGAGCTGCTCCCCTCGTGCTGGTCACTGACAGGAAGGACACAGGTTTTTCCTATAATAGCTTAGTCATGGGACTAATAAAGCCTCTTTAATCATTGTTCGTCGCTTGTACACACACGCACACAAAGGCGTACTCAGAGCTGAAGTGCAGAAGGAATCAGCACCTGGCAAAGTCATTACTGGCCAGTTTAATTTGTTTCTAATCTGATGCTAAGGAAAAAAAAACTAAAATGCAAACTGCAGCCAAGAGAAGAACTTGGCCCATGTGGGAGGAAAGGCTGTGTGGAGGTGTGTGGAGTGGAGAGGGGAACTGAGGCAGAAGAGAGTGCAAACTGCTCTGTCCCCGGGTGGGATGGCCCAGTGGGGTGCAGTGGGGAGTCCTTGCCATGCCAAGGGTGTCCTGAGCTGTGTTATGGGGCTGAGGTGTGAACAGAGTGCTGCAGACACCACATGCCTATGGCTGCTTCCTCTTGCAGGGGGTGGAAATAAATATTCCAATGAAACCTAATCCTTTGGTACAAGCTGCAGCTGCTCTTGGAGCTATCTGGACCTTCCCAGGTGTGCCTGAGCTGGACTCAAAACTGCCTGGGTTTTACTTAAAACCCGTGTCCAGACCACTAAGTTTAGTGGAAATTGGAGCTGCCTAGACCCCTTTCCCCTGGCCCTGATGCAAGGTCCCCACCTCTTCTTTTCAGACATCCATCAATAAGTCTGGCTCCATTAAAATCTTATCAGCCCATGAAACGCACCATCCCCAGCACGTATTCCAGTGGCAAGGCTGTGATAAAGGGTTCAAATACAGGAAACCGCAGAGAGAGCTCAACAGAAAAGGCATTTTATGGAAGTCCTTCATAAACAGTGTCCCATTTGTGCACTAACCAAGGGACGGGGTGGATGGCACCGATCCCTATGGCACCATTGCGTGTGTATCTGTGGGGTGTGATGGAGGTGGGACAGGCTGTCCTGGTGCTGTGCCAGGCACAGTGTTCCATGAGTGGCATGTTTGGATCAGCACACCTATTTGAGATTTTGATCCCACAAGGATCTCAGGGATGCTGGGGTGAGTGCAGTCAGTGGTGGCAGCAGCTGCTGAGAGTGGAGTGAGCTGGGAGGTTACCTGAGGGAATCACTTCTGCCAGAGTCCAGTAAAACCTTTTCTTTTCCACTTCTTGCTTTTTTAAAAATATATTGTGGAATAACACACAAAGTTCAGTAAATATTATTCAAATATTTGTGAAGCCAGGCCTGACATGCCTGACAGGAGCTTCCTTGTGTCCTTTCTATGAGCTCAGAAAGATCAACCCATCTGAAAGGAAAATACTTCAGTGACATGTTTACTTTTTCACAGCTTGTTTTCTTGCCTGGATGGGAAAGCCTGAGGCCATTAGGGTTTAAATCTGGGTTTAAATCCTGCCAGCCTGCTGTGGGCTGACAGGTGGAGGCACCCGCCACAGCATGCAAGAGTCCCTCACTCTGACTCCCTAATCTCTCTGCAGAAGTGTAAGATTTTATGGCAGTCAGTGCAGGGGGATAGGATGTCCCAGCCTCCATTTGAATATTTCAGATGATCTGAGTGTTCATTCCAGCCCAAAGCTGTACTCTTTGGTATCCATTCATTTATCTTATCCTGTTTTTCCTGTTGGCCTGGGAAACCCTCTCCCATTTCAGTCCTAATGTTCAGGGATAACATAAACCACCAGCCAAAACTTTTCAATATATAGTGCTAAAATAAATAGCAAAAAATAATAAAAAATAAATGGAGCTTCCCCGCCCTCTCTGAATAAGCAACATTTTCAGTCCCTGAATCACTTCTGGAGTTCTTTTCCTGAACACTCCCAACGTGCCACCCTCCTCTTGGCAAGGGGATGCCAGAGCTGGGGACATTGCCCTCCCTGGCTCTTGCCCCACAGCCACAGCAAATAAACCCTCCATCCCCACCCCACCATATCCAAGGGTGGTGACTGTCCCCACAGCTAACAGGGACACAGTCAGAGTTACTGCAGGACTTTGCAACTGCAAATCTGAGCACTGATCCTGGGAGCCTGGATTACCTCTGAAGGACCACAGAAATGTTTTTAGAGGTTGTGCCACTAAAATAAGTCATGGTTCTGCTGTGGCTTTCACATGTTTTGCTTTCCAAGACAGAGAGGGCATCCCATCCTACAAATCCCACCTTCTCTTTTTGTTCCTACACTCTCTTTGTGGTGGTACTAAAAGAGGCAGTTTTGGCTTGCACCAAGCTGAGTGATCCAGCACATTATGGAACAGCTGTCTAAAAATGTTACCAGAAGGGTTTTATTTTTTTCACAGAACAGGTAAAACTGAGGAGGCTCAATAATCAATCACTTTGCCACCCCACAGTGAACCACACTTCCCCAGGGCAGCTGCATCTCCCAGCCCCATTTGTCCTGCCCTCAGGTGAGCCTTGCTGGTTTTGTATCGTTACCATTTATCAGTCTGCCTAAGCAATAGACTCCGCTCCAGCTCTATTTGTACCATAGCCAGACACCAAGTCAAACCACACAACCAAGGCTGTTGCATTGACAAGATCCTCTTTATGAGTCCAAATCCTAGCCCTGTAGAAATGAAGAAGTTAGCAGAGGTCTATTTCAGTCATTTTCTGGAATTGGCATCAGTTACACCCCTCCTTTAATTAACTACATGTTGCTTTGTATTCAAAGCCATCTCAGTATTTCAGCTGTGGTGGATGCCAAGCTGGCAGCCTCCAAATAACCCAACGGGCCTCACTGCCCTTTCCAAAATACTGGCTGCTTCCTAGGCCTCCTCCCAGCCTGGATATAGCAGGATTGGGGGCTGGAAGACCAAAACGCCCATGCTGCACAGTGACACATCCTGTGCCAAGGTGATGGGCATTGATGGGCACTGGTGGATCCTCCTCCAGGCACAATCCCTGGGGAGCAGGACCCAGAGGCACATGGTGGTGTGGAAAGGGTCTCACTGGGTTTTTTCCAACTGTTTTCCTTTGTGAGTGGAGTGAGGATTTGAACGCAGCCCTTCCCAAGTGTCACTCTCAAGCATTAACCTAACAGGGTCCCTCTGTTTCCATGACCCTATTTCCACCCTCAGTGTTACACTCCACTCGAGCATCATGAGCTGTTCCAGATGTTTTGGAAAACCCCTTGCAGTTTGGTAAAAGCTCCAGAAAATAAGATAATTTCTCCCATCAGTCAGATCTAACGGAGGAGGAGGAGTAGCAGAGGATGTGAGGAGAAGAGTCATGGTCAGATAACATCTCCCCAGGCTACGATCCACATCAAGTACAAATCAGGATTGATGAAGTGCTGAGGCAGGTCAGAGTTACCACAGATCTCTCTTGGAGATGGAGGCCAAAACGCTGCAGTCCCTCTCCTTTTCCATCAGTGTGTGTGTTTTGCCCTTGACTGCAGCAGATGGCATCTCCCTCTGAGCCTGAGGGAAACCCACCATCCACCATGGTAGGAGGAGGAAAGGTGGATAAAGCACATTCTGGAGTTGCAGCTCTGTCCTCAGGCCCTGAGTGTGCCTTAGCATCTCCTGAGCTGCTACTGAGGTGCAGATGGGGCTTCAGCCCCCACTCCCAGAGCTGCTCTATGAGCAGGAATGCTGCATCCAAGTGGATGGGTCTGGGCTGAGTCTTCTGAGGATTAAACCCCCCCACATTGTGCTTTTCCTGCCAGTTTGCATCCCTTCCTCTTGCTGAAACCTTGCACTAACAAATGTTTCACTCATAAAGCAACCCTTCACCTCCCTGCTGAAATTCTCACACTCTGCTTAGTTCTATCCATAACTACATAGAATCATATTATGTATAAACCCAGAACCAGAAATAGAGAGGGACTGAATCAGCAGCCTGGATTCAGCCTCCTCCCAAGCCAGGAGTTGCTGGAAGCTGGACATGCCTCCCGACTTTGTGGCTGGAGCCCATCTGCAACTCTAAAAGCCAAAATGAAACTAGAGAAGAAACCAAATAGCATGGCATCTCCTCGCCTTGACCACAGGCTCCCTGGGGCAGGGACTGTGTTTGTTTGTCTCAAGAAGAACAATTTTACTGTCTGCGAATGAGAAGCTGGAGTGGGGTCAGGGAAGGAGCTGAGAGGAGCAGATCTCATGGGGGGCAGCTGGGCTTATTGTCACTCCAGCTCCAGAGCAGCCAGCAGCAGGATGGTCAGCAGCAAACAGGGCTATAGGCAAGGCTACACTTCACCTTCTTCATTCCTCTGCACTACTGTGTGCCCCAAAATCTCCAAAAAAGATGGTACCATTGACTACCATCTCCTTGGCTTCCCCCAGTGCAGTCCCTGGCTCTGCGGTGTGACTACAAGGCAGCTGTTCCCGTACAGTGACTGGGGCAGAGAATGGAGGAGAACTAGCTGAAGGAGAAAAGCATTAGAGCAAAGGCACCTCCCAGCCTCTGAGCAGGTCAGGGGCTAAGGGGACTGGTAGGGTGTTTGCTTCTTTCCAACTGAAACAGGTCCACCCTTTCCCTGGGACCCGAGGAGCTGCCACTTAGCAACTTGAACCTGTGTCTCTCGGTTTGAGCTATCCTGGTCACATCAACAAACAAATGCATTTGGTTCCCTAAATGGGAGGAGTTTTTTTGTCATCGTCGTCATTTTTCTAGTTTCAGTCTTTGTTAGCAGCCCTTCCTCTTCCTCCCTGCTCTCCAAAATAGCAAAGAGCTGCATCCTCCTCCCCAGCTGCCTCTTGTAGGTTGCTGCAAGATTCGGTGCTTCTCCTCATCCACAAGCAGCAAAGGTCAGAGCCCATGCGGAGGGGACCAGTTCTCCAAGCTCAAGAGTTTGTTGCCTTGGTGGCCTGAGGCAGATATATGTGGGGTCTTGCTGCTACTGGTACCCTTTGGATGCATGTCAGGCCCTGTCAGGCAGAAAATGCCCTTCCCACTGCTCACTTCCCATGTGTTGTCCCATCAGCACCTCCAGGAGCCCGGCATGATGCCTATCTATTGTATCCCAGTGCTACCCACCACTGATAAGCCTGGAGGAAAACCTGCTCATCCTGGTTGGAGGCAGCACCATCTCTGGCACATCTTGCCACCCTGATGGATGGTGGCTCTTGGGCAGAGCTTCCCAGGCTGACTGCCTGCTGAGAAGGGACTGTGTGGTCTCTGGGCTTGGCACAATTTCCTCCTGGGTATTATTTGCACTTTGATGTGCCTGGGAAAGGTCACCCAGAGCTGGACTGAGCAACTGACTGGAAGAGGCTGAAAGGTTTGTGACTCTGATGGTCCCATTATTTTCTACTGAGTTTTTTCTGCCTCTCTTGGTGCCAATCTGACCCCAAAATGGACCTTCTATTGGACCCAGCCTGTAGGACTGCTGTTTTCAGGGATGATGGGGATATCAAATGTAGACATGGAAAGGTTTGTATGATTCCATCACCTGACTATGACTCCTTATGATAATAAATTTCAATACAAAATGGTGGAAAAGCAGGGCTACACAAATATGAGTATTCCCCAGACCTAAACAGTCCTCATGAACCTACCAATAGCCAGAAGGACTCCAATACATGAGACACACCAGTGACTGGCTGCTCCCTGAACCCTAGAACAACCCCAAAACCTCACAGGTTGCCTCCCTCCCTCTCTCCACAGCTCCAGGCTTCCCTCTCCTCTGAATGTTCTCCAAACCCACCTGCAGGCGCACGACTGTGGCTCCAACCCACGCGCTGGTCCCCAGGGCAGGAATCCAGGCTTTGATATGTGGAGCGTGGCCCACCTGTGCCATGCTCAGGCCTGTTGCCACGTGGACTGCCTGGCCAAGGAACTGGCACAAAGCTTGCAGGGGGGAGCACTGGCGAGAGGTGGTTGTGCTGTTACTTGTGTGCACAGCCGAGCACAGGAGCAGGGGGTGTCACCCATCTACAGCCCCTCTGGTGATGGGCCTCCTCCTCCCTTCTCTTCTGGGACAGTAAATCATTCAGCACAGAATAAGAGCTACTCCAACCCAGGCAACATGGCTCCCAGAGACAAACCTCACCTGCAAAGCCACTGGGAAGCATTTCTGAATTGGCGAGAGTTAGTGATGGGGGGTGAAGGGGGCTTCGACAATGCTGACACCATTCCCAGGGAGAGTTCACACATAACCCCACTCCTCCTGAGGATCTGTCATTGCTATAGCTCTGAGCCAGAGACCACCATGGAAGGACATGCAGTACACCCACACACTGACTCTGAGGAGCACGATGGGGCCAAGTGCCAGCTCTTCTCCTTTCCCCCATCAATCACCAGGAAGAGGGAGACAGATGTCTCCCTGGGGAGTTTGGAAGGTATCATCGAGGAGCAGGATAAATCAGGTCCCTGCATATACAACAGGGCAATTATTTACAGATGATTAAATACTGGCTTGAGAAACCCCTGGCAATAAACAGCAGCATGTGCCAGGTCATGTGTTTACCTTCTGCCTGCACCTCACAGAGCAGGAGCGATGGGTGAGGACCAGCACCAGCCACAACCCAAACCCACCACTCCTTTCCAGCTGAAGTCGCTGGTGAAGGTAATGGGACCTGCTTTGGTATAGTTTTACTGCCTTCTCCCTGGGGAATTGAGCAGTAAATGATGGAGTCATGGTTCACAAAGCCTGGCTGGATAATGGCACAGAAGGTATGAGTATGGACCGGATGGGATGTGCTGGCTGCAGGGATGTGCCCTGTGCCAAGGAGGTAGGGGTAGGTACAACCTCAGCTTAACTGCTCTCTGCCTGAGGCCTTTCACCTCCAGAGGATCCTGGCTCAGTTTCTGGCTGAGCCTGGCCATCCCCTGACACACGCAGCAGCAAGGTGGCAGCAGGCAGTGCCTGGTGGGATGCCCATATAAGAGCAAACTTGAGCTCCAGATCATAAACGAAACCCTCCTCTTTAATTTACTCATCTGACCTGGCAGTGCAGCGGCTGATAATGCTGGTTTCCTTTTAAGCAGAGGCTAGTCATAAATAAAATAAACCAGGCATGCTTTGTGTTTCCATTGCCTTGCCTTTCATCCCCACTCCTCAAAGCAGAGGAAGGGAAGTCCTGAGCACCAAGCAGGAGCTGTGCAGGGGAAAAACAGTAGCTCCAGGCTTGGCCTCAGTTGCACTTGTGTGGGTTCATGGCCCCAGCAAGGGGTGGGATCATCTTCCCCTTTTCACCAGCAAGGGGAAGAGTGCAATGAGAGGGAGAGGTTTTGCTTGCCATGATTCACATTCACGGCACTGCCCAGGACAGAACCAGACTCCTCACCAGCCAACAAGAGTAAAAGCAGAATTCCATACCCAACAGCTACCCAGACAGCTGCTGAGGGAGAAGACATGCCCTTCCCTTCCCCAGCACCAGTGTCTTATTGGGAGGATGATGGGGCATGCTAACAGACAGACAAAGAATGGAAAATCTGACAAACACATCACTCCCAGAAGCCGCCAGCGCTGAGGCCGCTCTCGTTAGCAGAGCTGACACTGGTGAGGCACAGGAGGCTCAGCCAGCACCCAGCAGCGTGTGCCGGGGTGTCAGCTTCCTCTGTTTCTCTTGCCACCTTGCAGGGTGTGATGTTTTCTTTCCGTGCTCTCTGATGAGCTGACTGACCATGCTCAGGCTGAGCAGCTGCACGGAACTCCTGCCGTGCCCTTTGGGAGAGCCTGGCCTCTCCTTACAGCAACGCTGAGAGGTGCAGGCTGCAGCACTGACCCTGCCCCAGAGCAGCAGCGGGTGTTGCACCAGACTCTTCTAGAGTTAGAGGAGAGATAGAGCTAGACCCATGCGTGATTTTTCTTAGGGTTATTTGTCTCAGCGATTTGCCTGGACTCTCCAGCCCCCTCCTGGCCGGTTCATAAAGCACAGCAGGGTGAGATTGCAGAAATAAAGAGATACCACAGTTTGTGGCACAAAGGTTTAACTCAAAAGGGTTGTATCCATCCATAAATAGTTATTTTCTCTCTACCACTAATCCTGGAGTAGCATCTGCACCATCCAACCCTGGCATGGCACCGAGGTGGCTGGTCTCTGGATGCTGCTTGTAGGCAGCAGTGCTGGAGAGGCCAAGCAGGAGCAGGGAGACACTGCAGAGCTGTAGGTCTGGGGGAAAGGAAATGGGGGAGAGCCAGCAAAGCGATGTCCCAGACCCTTTCTGGGGTAAGACATTTCTGAGGCAGCATGGCTGGACCAGAGGGCTGATTCCTGTTTGCCTGGAGGAGTTTTAGGAATTCCCTCAAGAAGGTGAAATGGTTGCAGAGGAGGTATAAGTATTGCCAAGTGGCAGACAAGCAAGTTCAGAGAAGCCTCGCACAAAAGTGTATGTTGGGAAAATTGCAGCCCCTGATTTAATCTGGTGGGAGAAGGCTCTGGGAGCCCTGTCTGGATTGAGGGTGGCCAAAACTCACTCTCTGAGAAGAAGCTGAGCCTGCCTAGAACACGACCTGCCCTGCAGTCCCCAAGCCTTTCCTAGTTCACTGATATCATTAACATAATTCTGATAAACTCGGCACACTTATTTAGCCTGCAGATCCCTCCTTTCTTACATGCAGGACAGCAACGCTGCCTGATTGTGCCCACCATCATGGTAGGTATCTCCAAAGCAGCCCCTTCTCCCTGCAGTCCCTTGCCTGGCAGGCAGGAGAAACAAGCAGGAAGTGATGATCTGGGGGGTTCAGGCCACAAGCAGGGGAGCAATGCACCTGGACAGTTTGGAGAGGCCAATGGTATCATCCTCCAGCAGCCCAAGGAGGGATGGGTGGCATGTCCCTGTCTCTTCTATAGCACCTCGGCTCCCCTGCCGCTGGTTCGCAGCTCTCTTGCACGTCCCAATGCTGCCATCTGTAGCACAGACCTCAGCTCCAGTACTCGCCTGCACAGCGCCTGGAGAGCCGGGAGCTGAGCAAGCAGACCAAGACAGAGCTCAGCTTCACAAGGTTTGGTTTCATAAGAGTCCAAACGAACAAATTCCAGCCTGGGTCTTGGCTTTTTCAGCCCCAAGAGAGGCCGTTGGCTTCTCTGTCCATTGAATTGCATTTTCAGAAGTCTGCCAAGGGCACCAGAGCCTGGGATAGTCGTTATCATTGTGCTTATCTGCCGGAAAGAAAACAAACACACTTAATAACATCATCACTGTGGCCCATACAGTAAGGGGGTTTTACCACTAAAGCCGTGGATTCCTGTAGGACCAGCCAGGGAGCATCACAGCCTCCCATGCATGCAGGGATGAGGACAGCATTTAATATTTTGAAGGCATTTACCCTGTGAAGAGAGGGGTATGAACAGCCATCCCTCCCCGACTCGGTTTGGCTTCATAGTAGCACATCCTGACCGTCGGTGTAAACCCCTGATCACTGAAATTCATTTCATCACTGCTCATTTCTTGGTGCCTTTCCATGACAGGAAATACCAGACAAAGGCTCACTCACCCCGTTCCTAAATCCCTGTATTGTCCCCAGCAGGGAAGGGAAAGGCGGAACCAGAGCATGCTGAGCTCAGCATAGCAGCATCCCGAGCCTCGCTGGCCCCGGGGCACCATGAGGTGGATAAGTGGCTGTGACAGAGCTGGCATCAGCTCACTTCAGGCCAGGCTGTGACCCACAGAGAGTGAACAAAAAATAAAACAGAGAGAAAAACAAATCTCTGATGATCAGGGTGAAGCTGAGCCCCTGTTGGACGCACTATTTCTCCTCTGCCACCTCCCTTCTTTCTGGACCTTATAGTGGATGTGACTCCTGGTGTCTCCCTGAGCTTTCTGAGTCCCCATCCTTCCTTCATGCCTCAAATAGATCCGCCCCCCGGGATCACATCCTGAAAGCCTGTCTGCCCCATCACTGTTGCACACCGACTCCATCACGTCACAGCTCAGGACCGTGGGCAGCAGCAGGGCTGGATTAGCCCCGCACGCATGAACGGGCTGACCCTGCCAGGCGTCAGCGGGATTTGCTGCTGCCCATCTCCCCGCTGTGGCTGGTGGCTCACTCCGATCGGAGCCCTCACACGTGGGCTCCTGGCCGGCGGCATCTATAAAGACCCCTGGCTGTGCACTCGGGTGGGTCTGCGGCGCGGGGCCAGCGAGCGGGATGGCACTGAGGGTAAGTGCTGGGGACAGGATGTGGCACAGCCTGGGCTGTGTCGGGGGTGATGGCAACGGTCAGGTAGTGGATAAAGGAAAGCAGCACAGGGAAGGACAGAAAAGGTGGAACTTCTGGAGCATATAGTGATGATACAGCACTGCTCCTCTATGTCAGTCTGGTCCAGGCTGTTGCAAAACTGAGCTTCATGGCATTCAATAAAGAGTAATAGGATGATTTTCAGCTTGGTTATACCAGGGCTGGTTTGGGGTAGTGCTGCCCTAATGGCAACAGTTCTGAGGATTTTAGCTGAGACCAAAACACAACCAATGCTTTAGCAGAATAGACCTGTGAATTGCCTGCCATCCATCCCTGCTGGGACAGCTGGCAGCAAAGAGGGAGCAGCTGTTTCCTGTGGATGTGGTGTGTCTTTCGCTGGGGTTGTTGTAATGGTGACAAGCTAAGGTTCAAGGCAAGGTGAACCTGGGGTGCTGCTGCCACCACCACTCACTGTTTGAAATCAGAACTCTGTCAGCTCCATCAGCTCTCTGTGTCTCACAGGGACAAACACTGGTGTGGTCAGAACCCTTGAGTGACCCTGTGTAGGCTCCCAAAGCTGCCTTCAAAAGTAACCAGACAGGAGGAAATGAGGTTGGCCATCTCCATGTCTCAGCTCCTGCCCCAAAACCTGCATATCCCAAAAATGCATTGGAAATAGGAAATTATGGCAAAGAAAGAAATGGGGGAGTGAAAGTCCTGACCTATATGGAGGGAGAAACAGGCATGCAAATGGCAGTGGTTGCCAAGGCTGGAGAAATTTTCCCAGGGTGAGCAATAATTTTGAGAGAGGAGAATGCTCAGAAACGCAAGATCATTAGAGTGCTAAGAAAAAGTGGGGTGAAATGGCAAGCACTTCTTATTGAAATGAGTTATTAAATAAAACTATGAATTATTCAAAAAAGAACATTTTCCAGCTCATTTTATGCAAGTTTAACCTTGGAGATGGGGAGAGCAGGTGGAAGGGGGGGGATCAGGCAGAAGTTGTGGGAAGAATCAACCATGTAATGTTGGGGGAGCTCGGGCTGGATGCCACTTTACACCTATCCCTCTGCTTCAAAGCATCACTAAGTTTTCTGCTCCAATTTTGTATTGCTCAGATGCAGAGAGGAGCAGAGAGTGTGTCCTGACAACAGTGAAGGCATTCAGGTTCTTTTTAAATTTTTGCTCCTTGATCCCATCCAGCTCTTTACAAAAGACCTTGGGGACAGCAAATCCCACCTCATCGACTGCATGTCATAGTAACACAATTTCTTAACAATCTAGAGCCCCTGAGGTTATTTAGGAGCAAGAAAAATACAGGGGCAGAGAGTGTGCCTGTGGGGGAAGGTGGGAGAAATAAGATGATGATGAAAGGGTGACAAAGAAGTGTAAGGAATGAGTAGGGCAGTGCACCTCTGCCACCTTGCCATGCTTCACCAGCTCCTCCTTGTCTGCAGTTTGAGGCCCTGTACCCAGAGGGAATCTGTCCTGGATGGAGCATCGTGGTCAAGGCCGAGACCAGTTCCAGTTCAAGCATGTAAGGACACACTCTGCTCACAGCTCTCCTGTCAGCCAGTAGCATCACTCCACAGCTCTCCATCACTTCTTTCTCTCACTGTCTCAGGTTTGAAATTAATTTGCTCAGTGATCCTGGAGACCAGATTGCTCTCCACTTTAACCCTCGCTTCTCCAGTTCCAGAATAGTCTGCAACTCCTTCCTCGACAGCCAGTGGGGAAAGGAAGAGGTTAACACCACCTTCCCCTTCGAAGCAAAGGAGCCATTCCAGGTAACCCTGTGACACCCCACCAGTCTCCTCAGGCATAACAGGAGTGACCCAGCCAACACTGGGGTTCTCCTCATGGATCGAGTGCTGGCTTTGCTGCCACCACCATACCCACAACATCCCCACTCTGCCTCTGTATCCTGTTAGTATCTCTGTTGTTCCTTGGTGATTTACACCCAAGGTTTGGTCCAGTCATGCAGACCTCCAGCAATAATTCCTGGATGCTGCATTTGTTTTCAGTTTAGGTTTTGCATTAGCACCAGTTCCTACCATCATGAAATGAAAAACTCAGTTATTTCCTCCTCTTGCCCAAAATGGGGGTGAGCAGTGTATGTGTGCCAGCTCTGGCAGGATTTGAAGCGAGTGCGCTCACTGACACGAAGCAAGCAAGGTCCAGTGAGGACATGTGGCCACATAAACCTAACACAGTCTCTCTTTCAGGTCGAGATTTACTCTGACCAGGACTATTTCCATATTTTCATCAATGAAAACAAAGTCCTGCAGTACAAGCACCGGCAGAAGAATCTTTCATCCATCACCAAGCTGCAGATTCTCAATGATATTGACATTTCTTCAGTGGAAATCACCAAACGAGGTCTTTAGTAAAGACCAGTGGGGACAGTCACAGACCATTCCCTTTAAGCTCTTGATCCAGCCAAGGACCATCTGCTCCCTGGTTCCACATGCCACCACCAACCAGGAGATAGCTATGCATGTGTCCTCATAGTAGAGGGGATAGTCATGCCCATCACAAGCCACAGCACCTAGCCACGTCACTCACTGTAGCCCAGACCTTCAAAGACCTTCTGCCCCTATGCATTGGGGTGCACAAGGAGCTTTATAGGTCTGATCATCTTTGCTGTGGTACAGCCTGAGAGATCACCACAGCACATAAAAATCTGCCTCAAGTGGTCTGGACACCTGAAATTGCGTGCCCAATAGTAGGGTGTGAATTAGCACTGTCCTCAGCTGGCCACATGGTAAAGGATGTGATGGGTGTGGCTGTTAAGGGTGGAAAGACACATTTCTTTCTAGGAGCTGGGTAAGAATTCTACCATATTTGCCAATAAAATCAACCAAGGAAATCCCTGCTGAGATGTCCCTCCCTGGGCAGATCAGTCACATTCTCCATTCTCTGTCAATCTCCAGGCACCTGCATGAACAAGGGCTGGTGACTGGGCAGGAGGACATGGCTGAGGGTTGCTTGGTTTTGGCACTGGGAAAACACTGCACTTTTGCTTTGAAGGCTGATAGAAAGTGACAGTCCCTCACAGGCATATCAGTGTGATAAGGTTCAGCTCTCCAGATATTGCCAGAGATTCATTTCACTGGTTGAAGGAACTTTGCTCAGCCTGAATCCTGCCAACTCCAGGCTTCTTAGACAGACTCTAAGAGTGATGTAGTGGGTCAGAAAAGGGCAAGAGATTAAGGAGACATAAAAACACATGGTTCCTCCATCATGCACCAGAAATGCAGTTGGACTCCAAACAAAGGGAACTGAGTACATCGGGGTCTAGAAATTAGGATAAGTTTGGAATGAACAGAGTGCCATTGTTCCCATGGATAGCCTCTGGCTTTTCTCTTGGCTCTGCTTTCTTGTTTTCTTTTCTCCCCCTTCTTAGTTATCTTTTGAAACAGTCCACTTGTTCCTTGCACCGTCTTCTCTTTTCCAACCTCTTCTTTGGAGCACAGCATATTTCTGACTCCTCAACAAGGCCATAGCAGCCTAAAAGATGTTATTTTTACTTTGTTTAAAGTATACATGTCATAAGCAACATAATGTCACCGTGTTAAATCTGAACAAGAACTTATTCCAAAAATACAATTACGACTGCCCCCAAATCACTCCTTTGCTCCTCAGACATAAGGCAAACCACATTCCTGATGCAAAAGGCAAAGACAATCCTGCCTTGCCTGTCCTTTCCATAGAGGAGAAATCACTTAGTAAGAAGTCAGCCCTGATCCCTCCTTGCCTTTGGGTGACATCTCTGAAGGTCACAGCTTTGCTCCAGCCTTTTCTTAATGCTCCAATGGGCCATTCCCAACTCTTATTTCTATTTATAGTTTCAAGGACCTGTGAGGAAGAAGTGGCTGCAGCAAAACACAACACATGATGCAGAAGTTGACATTTATGAATCTGTTAAAGAGTTTATAATGTTTTTTCCAGGCTATAAAGAACACTAACTGGAAGCCATTGTGTTCTTGTAGCAAAGGGCTCAATGGGAACACAAAATGGTGCTAAATGGTATCCTTACTTTCCAAAAAGAACAGAAAATATGGTTTGGAAATGGCAGCAGTCTTGATTACAAGTCAGGAAAACTGGGGATGATGAGATTTCCTCTGGCCTGGAATAAATTTGTCACCACTAGCACAAGAGGGTTGACTCAAATTAGGGTTGTTGTGATGTAAATCAAAGGTTCCACAAACTCTGCCCTCATGGGCACAAACAGGCACAAACTCAGACAAAATCAGGCCCATTGGGATCTCCGTGTCATCCATCTGATAATGCTGAGCAGTGTTTGAAAGAAATCCATTTTTATTCATGCTTATTTGGGGACTGATAGAGACAGATAATTTTTCATGGAGGAAAGTGTTGAAATGATTTATAAAGGTAATACTTTGTACTTATACAGCCACCAACTCTGTCTACAGCCACTGCTGCAGAAACACCCCACAATTCCATTGTTCTCCAGAAGTGAGCACAAAGGACCGCAGACAAGCAGGGCAAACCCCATTTCAAGTACAAATAAATAAAGAGATGTCACAAAAATCAGGCAGAGACAGAGATTATGCCCTGATTCCTGGACACATTCCCTCCAGCTCCTGCCAGCAGCTGATCTCACTCCATTGCCATCTGCACCAAGAGAGCACAATCCCTCCTGACACATCCACAGCTCTGCAGCCTTCAGGGTTTTATCTGCTGCCCCTTCAGCCAAAACACAGCCAAGGGTGAAGGGGACTGCAGAGCAAGAGAGGTCTGGGAATCTACAGAGCATAGCTGGAAGGAAAACTTCAAGGCTGGCTGTTTATAGCTGTTTTGCACAGTTTTATGGGGAATGAGATGCCCTCCAAGTCTGTGACCTCATCTCTCCCTTAAGGAGAAGCTCCACAAAAAAATTAATCCCCATAATTATGATGGTCAATTAAACTCTCAGGATCAGGGCTGGCACACCAGGCCCACACAGAGGTATCTCATGCTGTTATTGAGGGGATCAAAGGGAACAAATGAATTCTTCTTCCAAAGTTCACCGAACCTTCCAGTTCACGACCCAGGGTTTGAAATCAGGGAGAGAACTGACAGAGATGAGCTGCTGCCCAGGGGTATTTTTGAAGAGTTGCAAACCTTTGGAAGGAGAAGGAGCTGCAGCACCTGGGGGTGCAGCTCTTCAGGGTTTCACAAGCATTTCTCTGGCCAACCTCAAGGTCAAGCTCAGTATTTTTGCTGTGGCCAAGTGCTGCACAAGAGCCAGCTGGAATGTTCCAGAGAACAATTGCTGTGGGATGAGATAGGGACTGTCCTAGTCAGGATCTGCAGACAAAGCAGCAGTTGCTGCCCATAGAGCTTACAGGAGGGATACCTGAGAAAGAGAAATGTCCCTCAGGAGGCAAAGCCAACAGAGGTCACGACCTCTCACTAATTCTCCTCATTTGGGCTGGATCTGCAGAGCTCAGAAATGCTCTGACTTGCCCTGAGATCAATGCGGGGAAGGTCAGGCTTATAATCCTTCGTGACTGAGCTGTGCCAGGACTCCCAGGGCCAAGGTCCCCTCTGGCAGTGTCTCAGATTTCCTGTGGAGCATCTGCTGATGCATGACCAAAGCTGCTCCTTGGTGTCCCTGAAACCACTGGCAACCATCCCATAGCCCAGCAGCAAACACCAGCAATTCCCTCACAGGCTGGTGAGCAAACAGCTCCCATGGCAGCCACAGTCACGTCTCATCAGCAGAGCAGCAGCCTGGGGACATCGGACTGACACCATCCCTGCCAAACTTAGCAAGGGACAATTGACTATCAGACACTGGGTCCTGCCTTGAGTTGGGAAAGGCAGTGGGGAAAACAGAAAGAACTTGTCAATGCAGGGAGAAAAACATCTAGGAAAGCTCAAAAAAAGGAGAAACTCATGTAGGTTGCATCTGCCCCATACTCACTTTGTGACTTGATACCTGTTTGGGGTTTTTTATTACATGACCATCCCTCTACTAAAAAAACCCCCAAATCTGCCAAATCTATCAAATTTGATGCTGGAAGTATAGACAGCTAGAGGGCAGCTCTGGTGAAGAAACGCAGGAGGAGGGCAGTTGTTAACCATTTAACTGACCTCTCCCGTTCTCCTCCCATTTCTGTCCCCAGGAGCATCTCCTGAGGAACAACAGCTGAGCTGCAGCGAAGATCCTCTCCACCAATAATAAGCAGCTGTGTCACGGTGCAGCTCAGTGACCCTGACCCTCTATCTATGGCATCTCTAATTTCCCAGATCCCCCAAGGCCTCTGTTTTCCCAACACGTTGTCACAGAAATGCCTGCTAGAAGTGCAGACCTTATCAGCAATGAGTTTCTTCCTTGTGTCTGTGAGTACTTATCTAAGAGGCTGCTCATTCAACACGGTGGGCTGTCAAACTCTTTAATTGCTCAGGAGTCACATGTATTTGCTGACAGGACTGAGGAACGCAGAGGGCAAATGTTCAGCCTTTTTCTGAAGAGTAAGGGGAGGGCAGAATAGGAAAGGAGCAGCAGCGCTCAGTTCTGTCTGGAAAGAGACACTTCTGAGGACCAGTCAGCCACAAATTGCAGCTAGAAAAGTCTCTGCTGGAAAGCAGAAGGATGGTTCTTTTATTGCAATTAAAGAGAGGTTTATAAAGCCATTCTAACTCCCAGCATTACTATCCAGAGCCAGCTCAGACAGGAAAGCACACCTTCCAGCCCTGAGCTTGCATGCATGGTGCCAGGTACCTGCCACAGACATGAAAGACTGGAGAGGGATTATAATCTGAAAGAAAGACTCTGGCCTAGAGGCTGAAGAATTGGAAGCTGATGGTATCACTTTTTTGGCAGCTGAGTTATTTTGCATCACTGCTGCCTAAGGAAAGGGTGACAGAAATTAGCCTGATGCCCAAATTTGCTGGCCCTTCAGTTCCACAGTCTGTTCAAGACCCTCTTGCCAAAGATAGATGCAATTTATCATATTATTCTTTCAAGCTACATCAACATCACTAGCCAAAAATCTGAATTTACCACAGCACAAGGCAACAGCCTATGGAGATCAGGATGTTTTCTCTGCACCATCACACCATTGACTGTTTGGGTTTTACAAAGCACTTCTAAATCACAGGGATCCAAGTGAACTATGAAAAGAACTATCATAACACGTGAGGGAATCAAGGCATATGCAGGAAAGAAGAGCAGAAAAAGAAGGAGGAAACCAAGTCTTTTACCTCCAGCATGGTGTTCTCCCCCTGCAGCTCATTGCCTGGCCATGGAGCTTATGAGTAGGTTGGGCTGGGACTTTTCATGATCAGTCAGGTGTTGCCCCAAGCCTTAATGAGCCAACAAGCTCCATGTTGGACCCCTCTACAGCCCAGGTTAAACAGCAGAGCCAGCCCCTTGTCTTCAGTGAGGCAGCAGGGCTGCTGAGCAGCTCATTAGCCCAAGGAGTTTCCATCCACCTGTGCACAGGCATCACTGTGCCCACAGACACTAATCAATATTTTTCTACCTTGTTTCGTGCTCCATCCCACACAATGACCAAAGAACAGCCAACATCACTTCATTTTCCTCCCCTTCCTTAATAGATCCCCTTTCTCAAGAAAGGCTTAGCAACTGCTGTGTGATCTACAGCACAAAAAATCTTGCTGGTTTCAAAAATAGGGAGTGGGACTGAGATGCAGCTCCTTCGCCTCTTAACCTGCTCTGCCTTTGCACCAAACTGCACCTATTGTCAGCCTTCATTTCCTGAAGTTGCTCTGTGCTGTGAACACACACTGCAAACAGAAAGACAGACCTGGGCAGTGGTGATGAGAGGGCAGTGATTGTGCTTCCAGTAAATTGCCTGAGCCTTTCCACATGAGTCACTGCACAGAGAGAGGTGAGGCATTAGAGAGAAAAAAGTTTACAGCTGAACCTGACAGAGTTTAACAACCCCTCAAAGGCTCTCCCTGCCTGGTTTTCTACAACTTTAGTTGTGGTGATTCCTCCTAAATGGCTGCTGAAAGTAAATAACAACACACAGATTATTTTATACTGTCAAAACATTAGGGCAGGCTGCTGGAGAGCATTCAGACCCAGGGCTCCATCTCTCCCTGCCTCCCAGTTGATCAGCTCTTGAATCCAGAGAGCACAAATCCTAAGGATTTCCTGATTAGAAGTATAAAATACAGGAAAGCTTATTTTTAAACACATCACACTTGATTGATCATCAAGCCCTTGTTGCAAATGTGCTCAAGTTCTAATCCATATTGCAACCTGATCCCAGGAGTATCTGCTTTGTACAGCTACCAGCAAACTATCACCTAGGCTAAGAATAAAATATCTTGCTCAGAAAGACAAATTCCCTCCTATTGTATTCTCTGAAATCTTTCTCTCCTCCCTGACATTCACAGATCTGGGCCCTAAGAGTATTCTTTTTCTTTCCTTCCTGGCTCCCCACATTTCTCTGCTGCAGCTGGGAAAAGGCAAACAGTGGCAAATTTAAAGCCTTTGTCAGCCTTCCCCCAGATGGCAATCAGCTGATGGAACCCAGAAAGCTTTGTCATCTAAAAAGCTCTTTGTTAGCCTGTTGCACCTGGGTATAGAGCATCAGGGAAGCAAGATTGAAATGCAAATCTGGCAGTGTGCAGGTAGAAGGATGGAGGGAGGACTGGCTGCCTTAGCAGCTCCTGCTCTTAATACTGTTTTATCTGCTTCTCTTCTTGGTATCATCAGTGGCAAACTGCTTAGAGCACTGAAGACATAATAGGATGAAATAGAGCCCCACAAACCTGGTCAGACCACCAGATCTCCTCAGTTACCAAAACTGCTTGACCTGGGCTTTGCCTTCAGTTTGGTTCTAATTATTTCTCCCCACGGCCGGGGGTGCCTGTATTGATTAAGAGAGCAAGAACCACTGCACAAAACACAGACAGAGGAAATCCCACTATTGCTTCAACTGATCCTGGATTACAGATCCAGGGAGAGAAGGGCTGGATGCAGGCAGTGTTAGACAGTTGCTTTGCATGTCAGCTGCCACCCCTGCCAAGTCCTGGCCTCTCTTACTTTCTCAAAGGCTCGACTTGAGTGCTCAGTATCACTTCAAAATCTTGCCTGTAAATTTTTGCCAATGATTTAGGTACCCAGAGCACTGATTTCTCCATTAAAAAAAATCTATTTATTATGCAGTATATCTCCATTTAGGATTCTCCTTTTAATGAGACAGGGTCAAGTTTATCTCATGTGGTCCTGGGTTTAAGCAGAGGCTCTGCAGGATCACATTCAGCCCTGCATTCTCAGGCTGCTGCTTACCTGCACTTCTGCACAAACCAAAAGCAAAGATATCTGAAAGACAGATTTTTCTCTCACTCCAGTGTCAAAATGGTGTTTCATTGTTTTGGAGAGGGTGAACGTGGTATCAGACAAATTCTTCTGTGCAAAATTATCTTTTGGTTTCAGCCCCTACATTTCTGAAGCACTCCATCTAAATGGCTTCCAATAAAAATGACAGAAGATATGGAATTTGGCACATATATGTTTATGAAAACAGACCACTGAATATTCTCAGACATAAAATTGCACACATTCTCCATTTAAAATACTCCAAAGGACACTTGAGATATTTTAAATGTTTCATTCCTTGATTGAGAGAGAAGACTAGTGGGAGAAGAAAGATTTTCACTCTCATGGAAGTAATTACAAACAACAAACATCAATTCCCAGATGTTTTTTATTTGCTTCGCTATTTTATTTTCAAAGAATCTGAAGTGCATGTGGCATCTTCTTTGTATTGGCTTTGATTGTGTGCAGTGCTGGCCTCTTACCTCCTCCTGGATTCACAATCGCAGCAAAGCACTGACATCCACAAATGCCACGCCAGAACTGTGATGAGCACCTGGACCACGGGGCCAGAAATAGCTCATGTCCCCCCCAAAACTGCGCTGCCGGAGCAGCGATGGCACAGGGATGAGCAGTCACCAGCAGAGGGAGCGGCAAAGCCAGCTCGGAGGTCCCCACAACGATGGCACGCAGGATTTGGGGAGTTTTCTTGCTGCCTTAGAGATTTGTAAGAAAATGGCTCAGAGGAAAATGGGTGCTATTAATTTCCAATGAGAATCAGCAAACCGTGATGCTGTTACTCTCTCCTGATGACAAGGGAGCCAGAGAGACAGGTTGCAGTATTACTTCTCCTTCTATCAGCTTTAGAAATGCTCACACACCAGGTCCCAGGCTGCAGTGGCAGCAGGGACCTGGGAGGGGAAGGAGTGCAGGGCAGCACAGGGGCAGATGTGAGGCCTGGAGGAGTATCCCTTACCCCGAGGTCCTCCCATCTCCATGACATCGCTCAAAAAGCGTGGGAGGCAGAAGGACTAAAGGGCAATGAAAGCGGATTTTAACCAGTGCTTTCCAAGGGCAGTCCCAGCAGCGCCTCCCAACAAAATCGTGTGGGAAACGATTTCACCGCTGCCAGAGTTCCCTCCTAACATCGAGCTGGGATGTGCTCCCAGCTCACCTAACCCAAGCAGCACCATGGCAGTCTGTCCTGGTAGCAACAATCCAGCCCCTGTTTGAGTGAGACAAGCCTGAATTTTGTTTCATCTCTGTGAAGTGAGCAGGCCCCATCCCACCTGCCTGCTGGGCAAGCACAGAGGGAGAAAGCAGCTATATCCTTGAAACAGCCTTTATATCAAACTGTGACAGCTGACACACAGCAAGCATGTCGGGATAAGCACTGGAAGGAAGCTAAGAGGGCAAAGAGCCCTTTGGTTGGGTGCCAGCCACCCCACAGGGGCCAAGGATGCAGATAAAACACCCAGGGGTGTGCATTCCCCAAATCCTGGCAGGGAGTCTGGATACTGTCCCCCCTGTAACCAACAGGGAGAAAAGTTTGAATGGGGAGAGCACATGAACAGCTGTAATTAGGTGCACAACCATAGGATTTGCTCCACCTTCACACCCTAAAGGTACAGCATAAGCTGGAAAAGCATCAGGTTTTCCTGAATTTACACCCATTCTTGGGCTTAGGATGGGAAGAGCATCACTGCAGCTGTGTGACACCCAGCTCCTGCTGCAGTGGGAGTGAGGAGGTTGTGCTGAGACAGCGAGGCTAAATTTACCCTGCCCCAGGACTCTGACGTGCAGTGGGCAGAGCAGGTTTAGGCACACGTAGCTGGGTTGGGAATTGTGAGGGTTTTGAGATTCTGGCAAAGCCCCAAAGTGGCTGACTCACTCCTCCTCTCAGGTCAGTTGTTCACAGCTGTAACTCCAGTGAGACCAGTGGGTTATTTCTGATGCACATTGCTGTATGATCACAGCCCATCCTGTTACCCTTGCTTTGTGAAGGATGGCTCCTGTCTCCAGTGGGCTTTATTTAGCTTCCACTTCAAAGCTGTTCCCTAAGAGGCAAACAAATGTGAAAAGGGTACAGCATTTCTTTTTATTGGAGATTCCTCATCTTGAGTTATCTGGTGACTTTGAACTTGTTAGAATCAATGAAGTCGTTATAGTCAATGCCCTGTCCTCTCTGTCAGCTGTACACAGCATATAGATTAATCATTTGCTGTTAGAGATGACTTGGCACTTGTGAGTTTTATCAATGGATACATTAGCAGGTTCATTTTAATTATATCGAACCATTGATCAAATTAGCAATCTAGTCTTTAAGTCGTAGAGATTCCTTAGCAGTAAATCATGTGGGTTACAAATAAGGTGCTTGGAGGAGGGAAAAAAAAAGAAATTAGCTGTATTTATTAACTTGAATGTTTGGAAGGTGACTATCTGAACAAAACAAGCCCTGGCACATTTCTGCACTCTCTTCCCTTGTATTCTGTTAATACCCTACTAAAAATATTGACTTAAACACCTCCATTCTTTGTTTTCTGTGTGTAATGGCTGTAGGGAGGCTGACAGTGGCTGGCAAGGGCTCAGATGCATGGAGATTTCCAATTGCTAGCTCCAGCACTGGCCTGTGCAGTTGCCTGTTTGCCACAGATCTATTTGCTTGTGGAGCAGCTGTGAAATTGCAGCAGCTTTTAGGTATCCATGAGAGTATCCGTGCATTTTCCTGCATGGAATAATGTGTACCTTGTACTCTGGGCAGCACTTGGCAATTAGTTTGTAGAAGTTGATAGTCTCTAAAGACCTATAAATACACATACATAAACCTAAAAGGGAATGAGCAGTCACAAATGCATTCTCATGCAGAAGGGTTTTATATGCTGATCACATTCTCCTGCCCCCCCAAATGTGGGGGGGAAGGAGATCTGCTGATCTTTCTTTCATTTCACGTAAGGCTGACCAAAAATATTTATTTTATTCCTTCACACACATAGACTAAAATGGATGGGGAATTTCCCAGTGAAATCAAGGGTACAATTCAATGATAAACAGCCTCCACCTAGGCTGTATTTGTTAACTTGTGCTCTCTCTGAGAAGGCAAAGAAAGAGAATTAAATTTCAACACTTCAGGCAGAAGTATCAGTTCCTCTCGTCAACCATTTCCACCTGTGATTTACTGACATCCTCTGAGCACCTTCAGTCAAGAGCTTCATTTTACAAACCAGTCTCGCTTCCCAGCCAAGCCCTTCAACTTTTCAAGTGACTTTTTCCATGACCTATTCTTCCCATTCCTCCAGTTTAACGGAAAAGACCAAAAGTTGTGTTTCTTTGTGGAGCACTCCTTGCTCTGGTGGGGTTAAGCTTTGGTGTGCCAGGCTCTGCCAGATTCAGGAGGGTGGGCGATGTTAGAGTAGAAGTGGAGCGTCCGGGCCCCTCCCTATCCTGCTGCAGCTGAGCCCGGGGACCCCAGGAGAGGAGCAGGAGGGGAACATCGGGAATAGTCCACGATTGTCCCAGACCGACCTTGTCCGTGCGCGGTCCCTGTCCGGCCCGGACGGAGCTGTCCCTTCAGCACCACGGCCGGGCCGGCCGGGCTCCCGGAACCCAAAGGGAGGGGCGGCTGGCCCGGTTCGGCTCTGCTCGGTCTATCCCGGCCCGACCCCAGCCAGTGCTCCCGGCGGAGGCTCTGGGGGGCTCCTCTGCGGTGCGTGTGTGCGGGTTTGAATGGGGTGCGGAGGTTGAGCCGTCCCTGCGTGTGCGGGGAGGGGTGCGCGGGAGGAGTCGGGGAGTGCAAAGAGGGCGCGGACACGCAGAGGTGTGGGAGTGGGTTGGGGGTGAGGAGGGAGGGGGATGGTGGATGCTCAGGGTGCCTGCAGGTGTGCAGGGCACCTGTAGGAAGGTGCGTGCAGCCGAGTGTGTGCAGAGGGA
This sequence comes from Myrmophylax atrothorax, assembly GCA_026770055.1. NCBI lineage: Eukaryota > Metazoa > Chordata > Aves > Passeriformes > Thamnophilidae > Myrmophylax > Myrmophylax atrothorax. Next base: position 11,643,827 of record JAOXXN010000205.1, read on the forward strand.
GCGTGCACAGAGTGCGTGTGTGCGGCTCTACAGACGTGCGTGTGCGCCGGAGGGGGTGTGTAGTGTCTGTCGGGGTTCCGTGTGTGTGTGTGTGTGCGCGGGGGTCGCAGGACAGGGCTGTTTGCGTGTGCGGGGCTCTGTGTGTGTGCGGGGTGTGCAGCGTGTGCGGGGCTGTTGCGTGTGTGCGGGGTGTGCGGGGTGTGCGGGGTGTGCAGCGTGTGCGCGCCGGGCTCGCGGTGCGG
>JAOXXN010000205.1:11656624-11673657 GCA_026770055.1 Myrmophylax atrothorax
CTGGGCACAGACAGAGTTGAAGACAACACAGATTGTGAAGTAGCAAGAAAGTATATAAATAAAATAACCTTAGGTGAGCTTACATCTGTACCTTTGTAGGAGGAACTGCTCAAGAACCAAACAACCAATATAGGGACCACACAAATTTGTCTTAATTTAAATGCCTCTCCTCTTACTATGTGATGGTCTGCCATCCACCAAGGGGAAAGGAAAGACAACTGGCTTTGGGAGTCCCTGCTGTCCTTTCCATGGCCTCTCAAATGGAAAACAGTCCCCATGTCTCCCTTGCAACATCACATGAGCTGAGACTTGACTTCCCTCAGCCCTACCATCCCCGAAGACATGCCCGGATTGTGGTGGCACAGCCTCCACAGCCCATGGCTTTGGTCCAGGAAAGACCAGACTGGAGCCATGCAGGCTCCATTGCAAGGACTGGGCCCTCAAAGGGAGTGGTATCCGCATGTGTCTGAAAGCACGGCCACTTAATTGGTATTTTCTTTGCTCCTATTTCTATTGTGAGCTCTTTAAATTATACAAATGAGGTTTTCGCTGGTTTCGTCCCCAGAGGGTCAATGCACTAAACAAAACATTAAAATATACTCATAATCACGGAAACTCTCTCATATATATTTATAATCTCAGAATTACTGGCATTAATGCAGAAGTGGTTTCTTTGTGCTTATCTCTTCCCACTGCTTCTATATCCAAAATATGCAGCACACAAAAGATAAACACATTGAAACTGCCCAGCCATTAACGCATCTGCCATCCAGAAACAAATGCAAGGAACAAATTTACAAGGAAAAGCCAGTGAAGGAGACAAACACAATTACAGTGATGTGTCTCCACTGCTGTCTGATCGCTAAGGACGATGATAAGAGGTGTCATTCCAAAGACCGGCTACTTGGGGACTGTTTCCAACATGAAAAGAACTAAGAGGAGAAAAAGAGCAAGGTAGAAACCCCACAGTGACCCAGGGCAAACAGGCTGGTTTGCTGCCTGTAGGCAGTGTGGGAACCCCTCACAATCCTCCAGAAACTGGGTGACTGCCAATACAGAAGGCAGGAGTTAGCCTGTATTTTCAATGCTTACACCCAAAATACTTCCCATTTCCAGGGAGAAAAAGGACACCCAAAGCAGCTCTCAACTGTACTCTGCAGAGGAGGGGTGTAGGAAAGGATGAAGGTGTTCAGTGGTTTTCTGCTGGGGAGGGATTGCTGCAGCTTTGTCCAAGGGCAGGAAGAGTCAAGTCCTGTGTATCTAACCAAGGAGACAGCCTCCTCCTTGTGCTCCAAGCACTAAACACAGATACAAACCCTCTGGCACACACCACTTGGCTGGGGCATCTTTGCACCCCCACGAACAGCCCCAACTGTATGGCTTTCCTTTGAAGTTCTTGGAGTTTTAAGGCAGGGGCTGCTCTCCAGCACACCAGCACGATAATCTGATTTATTCAGAAGCCCTCAGCCTCCACATTCCATTTCATACCGAAGCTTTACTCCTGTTTGTAGGTGGCCAGTGTCCGCTTGATTTGTGAGTACCCCTGAACCGCTCACAAATTCAATCAACCACCCTTGTGGGAATCACTCCCACGCCCCCACCAGATTCAAGGGAGGTTACAAGGAATGGCCAGTCACTAAAAGCTGACCTTCAGCATCAATAACTGGTGTTGCTACAGCTGACTCCTCAGACATTAGTAAGGCTGACTGCTGCTCCCTGGAAGATGCATTGATGCCAAGTGCACCTTGTGTATGTATTAGCAATAAGTTACTGTAGGTACTTCTCAGTTTCTTCCATCAAAAACCAATCACCCTCCTCCCTTCCCCATGGCAACCAGGGTTTAGTAATCACCTCATCACCCATTCCAAATTGAGGCTGTAATACATGTTCCCAAAGACTGAAAGCTCCAGTCTTTATTAAACTGCAAATATTTGTTACTCAGTCAGACAAAGCATCTTACAGGCTGCATGTGGATAAATGTTCCCTTCTCTGGTTTGAAGTATGGTGGGATGGGAAGGGCAGAGAAAGTAAATATTTAAACAGCCTGCTAAAGGAAAGCCATGCTTTGAGATGCAGGAAACCAAATGCTCCACAGGTGAAACCTCCAACAAAAAAAGCAAATAAAGAATCAGGAATGAAGTATTGCATTTTGCCCACAGGGGAGGCTTCTCTCATATCCTTTTTTTCTGGCTTTTGCAGACAAGCTGACAGCCTGAATTATCAAAGCATTTGTGCTACACAGAAGGCATTCTCATTTGGGGGCTGATGCAGCAGAAGACATCTGAGATGGAAATGGAGCTCACCATTTGTTCCTTTGCTGTCAACTCTGGTTACAATAAAGGAACTACTACAACTTCCAGCCTGGCCAGGGACAAAACCAATGGTGATCTCCCACTTGCAAATGTGCTGCCAAGGAGTCTGAAAATGGAGAGCTAAGGCTTTCAAGTGACCGAGAGCACTGAGCACTCACTTACTCACAGCATGTCTTCTCCAGAACCACTTGCTTCATGGGCGTTTTCTAACAGCAGATTCTGGCCCAAGAAAAAAGTCTGAGCACTGAATTTGACTCCAAAGCCATGAAAATTCAAAGAAATCATATAAATTAAAAAACTAATGAGCACAATTTAGGGGTTTTTCCTAAATATTTGTACAAGGAAAATCATGCCAATTAAATGTCATGATGAAAATAGGGGAAAATTCAAGGTATAAATGCCCTCTTGGGTAATATCCAAAACCTGGGGGAAAAACTCTACAGAGGGTGAAAGAAGGAATTCTGCTGGATCATAGGACAGGTGCAGTACTTGAAGTAAACTTAAAATGTCTCCGATAAGAAACTGCTTACATAAATATGCTACTTGGTGGCACCATCTACTGGTGTAACAGAAACAGCTGAGACTTGGAGGAACTGAAATTGGAGTCATTTGCTGTGTCCTGCAGACAGGAGAGAGTGCAGAACAGGGTGGGGCTGTGACGTGGGACTGTCAGGGCATAGGATGAGCCAAAGCATCTGCAAAATCCAGAAGAGCTACTGGTTTCACCTCAAAGAGTCATCCCTACTAGGTGGGAGACCTTCCTCTCATAGTCTTCAAAGAAAATAGCAAAGTAGGATACCTGAATTGTCATTCTGGTGAGAACACACGAAGCCCATGTTAGCTTTCAACTAGGAAATGCTGTGTGCACATTTCTCCTCCTTCATCCAAGAAATGCACATCTAAGAGAACATCCAACAGAAACGTTAAATAACTGTTTTTGAACTCTCTCTCTTTCAATCCACGCAGGGGACAGGGTGTGAAGCCAGCTCAGAAGAAGGGTTTAAATTAAAGCATGCAGTAATGACAACACCTTCATAAAGGCCTCCCTGCCAGACTCGCCCTCAGCTGATGGTGACTAACCCTTGTGCTCCTTGGTGGCTCAACTTTGACAAACACGAAAGCACCCAGCCCCTCCACCATGTCATGGAGGTGGCCTCCCATGCCCTGCTGCCCCACATGCCTAAGGTCAGTGATAAAACTCCTCCTCCCAAGCCCCACTTTCCCAGGCATTCATGGATTTCACCTCTGCTCCCTGCTAAAGCCCCTTCCTTCCACAGGAACAGACCTAACAGTACCCTCTTAAAGAATGCACATCCTTAATCTTTTCCTTCCAGGTTTCATAGATTATATAAAGATTTCCCAAACACTCACACCTTGTTCCTGGGGAATTACATGCTGTGCCTGTCACTGGGTAAGATAAAGTCATAAGCAATTGTAAGAAGAAGAGGCCAGTTTGGTATTGCCCTCTGTTAAATTGCTCAACACTAATCCAAGTTTTTCACAAGACTGCTTTCAGGTATATGCCTGCAACATTTGATATCTGGATTTAATCTCCACCATCACAGATTCAGTGGCTCTTGGAGAAATAATACACTTCTCCATGACGTGGTTGGCCCAGAGATCCTTAAGATGATATGAAATGAATAGGAAGTCATGCATTTTCCTAGGACTGCTGCTGCAATGTGATACCTCCTCAGACCTACAGGGTCTATTAGTACTTTTATGACCCAGGTTTCAATTACAGTTGGACATGTCACTGTGCCCTAGAGGCACTCCAGTGACCTGAGAGTGAATTCTGGGATATCTCCAGTGGTGGTTCATTGTATTTTGTCTCGTTCCAGCTCTGTAGGAAACAGCCCAGGATTCCTCATGCCTGAACAGCACCATGCTGTAAGCCACTTCATTTAAAGAGTAATGATATAATAAAAATCAGCTTGAAAAGAGCCCAGCATTAAAATTATTGAATCTCTGGACTCTATAAAGACCATTAAATTTAATTCCCCTGCTTCTGTAACATGTACTAAATATAAGGAAATTGAGAGGTTTATTTTTTTAGAATTCAGCTTTGAAACCCAGTTGATGCCTCAGCAGAATTGCTGCCCTGCATCCCACGCTTGCTCACATCAAGACTCCAACACCACATCTCAAGGACAAAACCGAGGATTTCCACAGGGGGTTGTGATGTAACAGGATACAAGTTGCTGATTGTCTTTATGATGACCTGGTGAGATACTGGAATCTTCATTCCATACGAGTGGAACTTAAATTATTTATAGATGAGCTGCTTCAGCCACCAATTTTTGTGAGGCATGAGGGAATTCTAGATTTCACGACATTTCCCAGCTGCAGGTAGTAACAATGTGGAAAAGATTTTCTGATGAATTTGTTGTGATTTTGAACTGTAGTTTCTTCCCCACGCACCAGCTTGATGTCTCTCAAAGGTCAGGCACATGGATCTTGTTACTTACATCAACTTTCATTTATGGTGAGAATGGCCTTATCTTTGCTCTGATCCAGACTCCTCCAACACCTGAGGTTTTAAAGCAAACAGCAAAATGGGGTTTTTATGACCTTTAAACTTAAAGAATAGGGGTTTTTAAAAAACATGTAGCAATGGTTCTATTTTTGTTCCAGCCGTTGATGATGACTATGTTTTGCAACGTTTTATTTCTATTTTTAAGACCATCAGAAGGATACTACTTGAGACAATTTGTGTATCTGCTGCAGTGATATTTTGGTACTTTGCTTTTAAGACAAATAGATAAGGCTAAGATGAACTCCAGAGTGAAAAGAAAACAACTTGTGAAAACATTTGCTGAGGATGCTGTTTATCAGTTGCTGCAGAACCACAATAGAACATGGCTTAGTAATATATGCTTTATAATAGTAATCAATAAAGTCATTGAAATACTTAAGGCATTTCTTTCATGTTTTTCTTTTCATTAGAAATCAATAATAGACATTATACACATTCTTTTAAAACACTTGAGAGCTGCAGCTTTTTTTTTTTAATGATACAAAGCCCTTATCCCTCTCCTGTCTTATCTCAGCCCCTTTGTATGTCTCAGGGTTCTGAGAGCATAGTCCACTTAGAAGCCATTAGTCACCTATTGGCATATTTAGCAGTCTGATAGCTTTGAAAATCTGATCCTTGTGAGCACAAAGTGTTTGGTCATATTGGGTGCAGCAACACCAGATTGCTTGGCAGCACAAATGCAGAGTGACAGAAGGACACAGACACAGAGGACATGACAAGTGAGGGAGCTGACTAACAGACAAGTAGGATGCTCTGGAGGCTTCGCTTGCCTGGGATTCTTCAGGATCCATCTCTATCTTCTGCCTTCTCACCATTCTCCACCAACAGGACATTTCTCCATCATCAGCAACCTGTTATAGCAATGAGAGAAAAAGAGAGAGAGGTCATTGTGGGTCTGGCTTTCCATATGGCATTATATGCCTTTCAGGCAGTCCAGGAGTTTGCTCTGGGATCTGGGTCAATGATGTCATTGTTCTCCCTTGCTATTTGACAAACATCCTGACTGCTACACACAGCCAGGTCTTGTCCATCACCAGCACCTCTTCAAACACGTGCTGAGCAGTGGGGGAACAGCAAAGAGATGTGCTCTCAGCCAGCTGGAAACAAGGCAGAGGGCTTCCTCTTTAGACCTTCAGCTCCACACTGAGCTCCAGATCTACAAAACTCTTGGACAGCAGGAGCAAGCTGCTCTCTGAAGGAGGTGGGAACCAAGACAGGACCAGAGTGACTGGTGAAATGTGTTTTCTTGCCTGATATTCTTCCAGATCATCCCTGTCCTTTCTGCCATTTCTCTTCACATCCAACTCTACTGACCTTTGTGATACTCATTCCCCAGGTCAGTGGGATTTTACTCCTCCCTTTTCTTCTCACTTTCCACCATCACCTTTTCAGAGATTCAAGAGGAATGACAGCAGTGGACCAACTGAAGATTTTTGAAGTCTACTGTCAGAAACGAGATACCAATACATGCTGTTGGCTACCAATGAGTCCCATCCATGGCAGTCCGTAAATCTTGCCTCCTGCCTCACTGTGTCCTTCTAAAATATTTATGCTCTTCCAAAAAACTCATCCCTGGTGCTTCTGCCTTCCCAAAGCCCCAGCTTTGGCCACAGCCGGATGAGATTTCCCAGCTGGGCACTAGGTGGCAAAACATCCCGAGAACGGGAATTTCCCACCTCGGCTCCTTCGGAAGGGGCTGTGGGGGCTTGGGAGGGTGTTTCAAATGCAGATGATTATGCAGAAATTGCAAATCTAAACGCACAGAGCCCAGCAGAGAGAGGAGTTGATTTGTATTCCCGTCCCACCTTCGGGCAGAAGCATTTGCGTACGAACGTCTGAAGCTGTTTCCTTCGCCGCCGCTCTCCCGCTGACAGGCTGTGGCCACAGAGCTTCAAATATGCAGACACCGGCCCCAGTGAGAGCAGAGCCGTTCCCATTCCCAGGGATGCGCTGGCTCCTTGCGACAGGCACGGGTCAGGGGAACGTGCAGCACGTGGATGTCTGCAAGCCTTTTGCACCGGCAGCGCTGCCCTCCTCTCCATTCCGCACCTCCAAAATGAAGAACAGACCATCTTATAGAATCAGAGAATGGTTTGGGTTGGAAAGGACCTTAGAGATCATCCAGCTGCAAACCCCCTGCCATGGGCAAGGGTGCCACCCACTACACCAGGTTGCTCAGGGCCCCGTCCAAACTGGCCTTGAACCCTTCCATGGATGGGGCAGCTGCAGCCTCTCTGGGCAACCTCTGCCAACCATTTTGGCAGCATGGTTCGTTCCCCCACACCTCTCCATGCCCTCCTCCTCTTGTGTCCCCTTTGTGGTGGAAAAGGAGCAGATGCTGTGTTCACAGTGGTAAATCCCTGAGGAGCTGGAATCCAGCCCTGGTTCAAGGGGAGCTCACAGGTACGTGGAGGATAATCTGGAGATCCATCTTGCACTGAGAGTATGCACAAATCTTGCTGCTGTGGCAGTACCACCTCTGCTTATATGACATCCCATCCTCTGACTGTGGGTGACAGGACCATGTGTGGAGGAGAGGACACCCATCATAGCCTCCCACATTTTTCTCCCTCACTCTGAAGGGACTCCAGGCACAAAAATGCAGCCTGCCCCTGCAGGGTTTATCTCATGAAGGAGGGATTCCAGCTGCTCTTTGTTGCATGTGCAGCGGGGTCACCTGAGTGACCATAGTCTGAGCCTTACGCCAAACACATCTCCTGACCAGGCTCAAGCAGATCTCTTGGTGAGAATCTCCTCTCCCCTTTGGTGCCAGAGCCTTTCCCTAGTCTATAAAAGTAGATACAGAAGATTTAGGTCAATGCGAGTGACAGGCCCCAATATTTAATTATTAGGTTCTTGTGCCACTAGGCTGAACTCTCCTCTTTCCCCCAGGACCTGTGTCCTTCACTTACCAGTGCAATTACCATGTTCTGCCCTGTTCTTCCTGTATCATTCTCCACCTTGGCCAGTTGCAGGGTCCAGAGCAGGTGACTGAAAGCCACCTGCCCAAAAAGGAGCCAGGTCCTCAGCTCCTTGCCCTCATGATTCCCTGCTGGCAAGAGCCATCCTTTTATTCCACAGTAATCAGCCCCTTGATGGGACTCAGGGACAGAACAGCCTCAGCTGCAAAGTGGTGTCAGTCATTTCTGCCTTCCCTGCCAAAAGCTCTCCTTCCCCAGCTATAAAACATCACACACTGGACTTCTTTGGCAGGTGGGAGCTGGAACAAACCCAGGGATACTTGACCTCACAAGCTGCTTTTTCCTCCTCTTGTGGATCTCAGGATGTGAAATTCTCACCTGGACCTCTCCTGACCCTTTGCACTTCCATAGTCCCTTTGCTCAAAGGCCCCACAGCAGGTGCAGATTTTGCAGACCATAGAGGCAATACTGGCCAAAGCAGGTGACACCAGGCAGGACCCAGCTCTCCAGCCCTGGACAGCATCTATGGATGAAGACATCCCTGCTGCTCAGTCCAGGAAAGCTGGACTGGGAAAAACAGCAACTCAGACCCTCTTGAAGGAGGAGATGGTGGGAACATGGGGGCAAATGGTGCCTGTAGCTCTGTCAGAGCAGGAGGCTCTTGAGGGGGCACCCTCAGCCTGCATCACATGAGTCTGGTGGAGTAGCTTAATTCTATGTGAAGGTACCAGAAAGGAATGTTATGCCAACTCCACAGCCTTTCAAACAGAGGGGAAAACATATTAAAAGCTATGACTTTCTGAGCATGTTCTCTGTCTGGAATATGCCTGCAAAACAACTCAAATTTCTCAAAGGGGTTCATTATTCAAAACTATTTGCTGACTAATTTTTGTGAGTAATTGCAGGTCTGAAGCTTGTCAGCAAACAATTCATTGGGAGTGTCTGGGCAGGCAGCTGTAACCATGCTCAGGCTCTGGCCTGTGCCCCCTGGTTGTGGGTGGACAACCCCAGAGCTGGATAGGAAGGGTAAACAAGCTTGTTTACAAAATCATGGTCTTGGAAAAAAAACGTATCAGCCTTAAAATAAGCTGTTTTCACTATGGTTTCTAGATATAACTGACTGAAATAGTCTGGCAAAGAGAACTGGGCACTGGGAACCAGCCCTGGGCTGCCACATCCCTGCACATGGTGTGTGGCTCTGTCCTCCAGTGCATCCATGTCCCCAGTGGAGCAGCCAAACTGGTTTCCAGGCAGGGAAAGGAGAGGAGCAGGAGATGGGGACGGAGGAACTGACCCCATCCTTGCAGGGGCCTGTCTGCTGGAGGAGTGTGTCACAGAACTGCTGTCCCCAGGAAATGTCCCCAGGCAGCACTGACAATTCACATACACGCTTGGAGAAGAAGCAGAGACTGACTGGAAGCATTTCCATAATTCAGGGCTCAGAAAGTGCACAGTAGCACTGGGCTGGGTACCAAAGTCATCACTCAAGCTATGTTTCCTGCTGAAATAATAAAATAATAGATGTCCAATTAACTGGCAAAGCAAGATGCAAAGATTGCTTGCAGAGAGCTGGCATAGTGCCCATGGAGATGGAGTTATAATATTTTATTTGTCCAGGCTTTACATAACCTACTTCTACTCTCTCTCTTGCTGCCCTTGGAGATTCTGAGAGTATATTGGTTTCTTGGAATAACTTTTCCAGCACCTCTGAAGTCCTCTCCCCATTCCAACAGCTCAAATTTATTTCAAATACCTAATAGCTGGTGTTAGAGACCAGAGTATCTGTCACAATCAAACAGCACGGATTGCAAATTTGAGGCTCTGGTACTTTTCAAGAAGTGCCAGTGTGGAAGCAGGAAGGAGAAGAGGGGCTAACCTACTTCAGCCCTTAAAACATGAAAAGCAGGCAAAGTTAGAGCAGGAATAGGAAAAGGGGGGAAAAAACACCCTAGGAAAAAAATTATTTGGCAGGGAAAAAGCCTGCTTCACACTGCAATTTCCTAAGTCAAAATAAAACCCAAGGAGGTGCCAATAGGACTGGAGAGATGTCAAGTCACCATCGACCTGTCCAGAAAGTTATTAAAATCCAGAGACTATTGCACGCAGAAAATCTTGTGTACAGTGCCCTGGAGCTACTGCAAGGCACGTACCTCACATCCCTGAAAAGCACAACAGGAAAGAATCCAATGGCAGCACATTGGCCTATCAAATACACATGATTTAGATTAAGGATAACTAGCATAAACTAAAATCTCTGGACAAGGTGTCCAATAAAATAAGATTTTTAATGGGTCAGTCCCTCCCTGCAGGCGCTGCAGCAGTAACCGAACTGTTTGCTTAACTTGCCATGTAACCACAGCCTGGGGTCGGAAAGAACTGAACCCATTTAATTGTTGCAGCCATTAACCTAAATCGTGTTTTCTGTAATTCTCTGTATCTGTTTGGCCCAAGAGCATTTCTGAATCCTTAGAAACAAGTCAGTAGTTGTAACCTCAGCAAAACTGGAGGCATCGAACAGATAAGAGACTCACTGAAGATCAGAGCGTGACCCAGTTGCAGAATTAAGGATGGAAAACCTTTCACTGTATCCCAGCTGCATTCCTGGTGCTCTCTGATCTTGGAAAAGGCAACACAAAGGCAGCTCCAACACACTTACACACAGGAATTTATTTGTATTAAACTGCTGTTGAGACAGCCCAGAAAAGTGACCTATCAATTCTATTTCCTTCTTACATCCTTTTTAATTCTTAAAACTTTTTCACCTCTTCTTAAGTCTTGTATTCATAAACTTCTTTTATTGCTCCTTTCTTCCATTGTATTCTAAAACTTTTTGTTTTGCAAAATTTTTCTTTACTTGCAGAGAACTTCACTGGGGAAAACCAGGAGATGCATAATATAAAGGGAGCCCTTAAAATCACCTGCCAGTTAATCCCTTCACTGCTGGTCGTTGCCACTTTCCTGGCCTGAACACAAGGGTGGATGGCTGTGTAAACGTGCAAATGTGATCTCGGAATTTTACTCTGTAAAGTGATGACAGGGTGAGAAGGAAAACACAGGATGTGAGTGGAGAGTGGAAGATGTTTCCTCTCTGACAGCACCGTTCTGGGAGCCCAGAGAAGCCCCAGTTCTCACCAGTGGAAGTCTGGTGCAGGTGCAAAAAAGCAATCAAGTAACCAAAAATACAATGAGACAGCCTTTTCCTGCCGTTTCTTGACCTCATCCTTTCTCAAACCAAACACTGCTGTTCTTTCAAGGGGAGGGAAAAAATCCCCCATTGCTTTTGACCAAACAAGAAAAGAAGGAAAACAAATCCTAGTCCAGCTCCTGCTATCTGTGGGTGACTGTCTAAACAGGGCTGAGGAGAGGGATGTCTCAGCACGACGCTGTCAGGCCTTGCAGCTGCAGGCAGGGAGTTGCAGCAGCACAATGGCCTCAGAAATGCCTTGCCAGGGTCAGGCAGATCAAGCCAAACACGTGCAGTTTCCCCATTTTTCCTTGAAAGGCACCAAATGGGATGCTGGAGGCAAATACACAGGGTCTAGTAACCCCCAGAAAGAAGAATCAGTTAGGTTGAGAAAGACCTCCAAGATAATTGAGTCCAACCTTTGATCCAAGATCAGAAGATGAGAGAAAACCCAGGTTGCATCCAATGCCTTGCCCACATGTTGGTCCTTCGCCAGCATATTAACTCCATCCTTCAGATTTGGAAAAATTCCTCCTGCCATTGCTCTCCACCCCCAGTACAATACAGATCTATAGAAAGGCCATGAAAGGATCCTATAGAAAGGCCATGAAAGGATCCTATATGAAGACTTTGCTTGTGGACATCCGAGTGGCATCATGATCTCCACAGTGTGGGAACAGGTTTGTCCAAAGAAAACACCAGCAAAAAACACCCCAACAGAAATAAAGAAAATACCAAGCTCAGAGGTAAGAACAAGGCAGCCAATTGCTAGGTGTTCTCACACTAAATGGCATCACTGCAAGGAGCAATTTGGAATTTTTTAACCAAATGTTCCAGCAAAGAATCCATTTCTGGCAACTAAGCTGTATTGGAAATTTCCTTTCAATCAGCATTGCCAGAAGAAAAACCCTAACACTGACAGTAGCAACCTAATCTATACTGAAAGCTTTTTCTTGTATACTGGAGGAAAAAAATAAAGAAAGAGAGAGAAAATAAACCAAACCCACCATATTCTCCCCCTCCCCCCAAAACCACTCATCCCTAATTGTCTTTTTAGCCTAAAATAACGAGAGCTAGATTTTCACTGGCATCTCAATTCCAAAGGCAAACTTTGCAAGCAGGCTGTTTTCCTATTGAAAATAAAATGAAAAGCACTACTCCCAAACCTGCAGTCTTTCCAAGAGCCAGGAACTGTGTCCAAGCACACTGACCTTTTGCTAAGCTCTAAAAAATGTAATACATGCAAAGTGCAAATGCATCTGGAACCTGCCCTGACATCTTGAATTCACATTCTCACTTGCTGATGAAAGATGCTTTGCATCTTCTTCTAAGCAGGTTTGCTCCCCAAACTCATGCTGCAGCCTGGGGCTGTGGCTGCGCTGTGAGCCTGGTCCCAGCATGACCCAAATTCGGTACATGAAGGGGCCCTCACCACACAGTAGCTCCATCCTGCTGCTCTGCCTCTACCTGGTGCTGTGCAGTGGAAGAGAAACATGGTTTGTCCTGGTCCTAAAAAGGCCTTTTGTCTTCAGGCTGGCTCCCAGCACCCTCACTTTCCCCAGGAATACCTGTGTGTATGATGTAAAATCAGTTCAAGAAGTGCCTCAGTTCAGGAGTGTCTGTGGGAACAGCACTGTGGGTTTTACTGCCCACCATACGTGTACTCTCCCTCCTGCTGCAGCTGGCAGGTCTTCAAAGGAAACCTGCTGCTATTCTGAGAATCCTAGAAATCCAGAAAGCTCGGACTTGAGGCATCAAAACGAGACGAGGGAAACCCAACATGATCCCAATTCCATCATTTTGAAGCAGGGATTAACTCCCAGCCCCACTAACCGGAGACTTGTTACAACGCCTGGATACATGCAGTGAAAACTGGCCCGTGCACACACAGCCGTGTCTGGGTTCATTCTTTGGCTGCTGAGGGGAGCTGGAAGAGGAACAAAGCAAGCAGGCTCAGGGATGTACAGCCAGAGGGATATGCAGAGCCATTGGTAGAGCCTGGCTGTCCCACATCCACAGCATCCTGGTGGTTGCACAGCACAAACATCCCCAGGACACAATGAGGGTTTGCCTACGAGAACTGAAGGATAAAACAGGGTTACAAGGGAGGAGTGACCCTCCTAGAAATGACAATCCATAGCAATGTACTTACTGTAATCACAAAAATTATCTTCTGGCTTATGGAAAACAGAAGGCCATGACTTGCATATATTTCACCCCATCAAAAACATATGTGTTTGTTTAAACATTTCCAATGTGTTCACCTGCCTAAGATTGTGGATTGATTCTGACACCTGACTTCAGAAACACATACATTCACACAATATACAACACAAATAGAGATAACTAAGAAACACAAATCTAGGTCATCCTGACCTGGTGCAAGAGCCTTTATCCGGAAGACCTGCCTGCCCAGGCTACTACTGGGTAGCTGTGCCATGCCAAGGTGGGTCCCCACTGTGCACAGCAACACCCAGCACTTAGGAGATGCTTATATACACTCAGTTCACTGATTTCCCATTAGCTAAAGGTCACTGAAGACTTTGTAAAAAGCTTTATACTCTCAGCATGATCATTCTATGTGACAAATACTTCTGATTTACCCAAGACACAAAATATACAGAGTCAGAAATCAATAAGGCACACAAAGGTTGAGAGAGAAAAACTGAGGACAGACAGAGGTGCCCAATAACATGTGAAAGGTCGTTGGCACCATCTCTCCTGCACTCCCACCCCCCAGGGACATTGCCCTGCTTGCAGAGACTGATAGCTGGAGAAGCAGCAAGCCTTCCTCTCCCAACACAGGCAAGCAGCCCCTTAGCCCACTGCTCTTTTCAGTCTGCTTCTAAACAGCTGTTTGGTCCAAGTCTACAACTCCCACCACCACTCATGAAGACATACCTCTTTCAGATAATCTGCCCTCACATGGTGTATTAGAATCCTTGGGATTTTGCCTGCTGCATTCTGATAAGCTTTCACCACTTAATTATTCCTTTATTTCTCTCCTTCTCTACTTTGGGCCCTGCTCCCCCCTGGAAAAGCAGACAGGGAAAGTCTCCACACTGCAGCAGATGGCACCTGGTTTCTCAGCATCCCCTCTCACTCATCTCAGCATTTACCCACTCTGTAGCATCCCCATTTTGTTTGTAGGTGTCCTCTACTCACCCACCCTTTTCATCCTCCAGAAACACATCCCCAGCCCTGCTCCACTCCCTGCTGACCACTCTTTTGGCCACCACTGCCTTTTTGACACATCCCTTTGGCTATTTTCTGTTCCCTGCACTCCTCCCATGTTTTCCACAGAGACCTGTGCAGGGTCCAAACAAAACAAGAGTCAATCCCAATGGCATTTTCTTCCATCCATTTTGAATTCCTGCAATGACAGAGAAATAAACACTGAACTGCAGCTTCTGTGCCACAAAATGTGGCTTTGCCAAAGCTGTGTGTGATCCATCTGCCTGGGGGACAAAACATGGAATTTGTGAAGGCACTGCCTGGTGGGTCAGGAAAAGTCTCCCTCATTTGTTTAACACATGGTTTGGGCAAGGCTGGGAGTGTTTTGACACTGGCACAGTTTGATTATGAGAATCTGAGACAAAACTACAAACCCCACCATTATACGAAAAGCACCAACCCTGCTAATGTTCACTGGCATCTCAGCTGCCTGAGCACACTCTGCTCAAGGATGCCCAGCATTCCCCAAGATAAAGAAAGACATTTTGTTCCAAGTGATGGTATGCTCTGTGCCTCCCTTGCATCCCGAGCTGCTTGGAATCCCGCCAGGGACAGAGCAGGCTGGTGAGCTGTGACCTCTGCATTTCTCTAGCAGAGTTCTGCCCATGGACCTCTACAAGCCCCTGAGTTCTCCAAAGCATACACACTTCTTGAATCAATACAGTTTTCATGCCAACAGCTTCCAGACCAACCCCATGGTAAGAAGTGTCTGGATTTAGGCAGTTTTGCATGGCTTTCACTGCCAAAGGCTGCAGCTCTGTATCCCAGCACTCCCACCCAAGTCACTGCTCTTCCTAGAGACCTCCAAACCTCCTGTGGACACAGTTTACCCCCAGAAGCCCTCCAGAAAACAGGTGTCTGCTCCTTCCCCTGTATGGGAAGACAGCTTGAATGATTCATGAAAGCAAACAATTAGCATCACTGATAATTAAATACATGCTCCCTAGCTCTGCCTTGTGTTTTGAGGAAGAGAACATGGTCCACTACATTAGTCCTTGGGTTTGTAACATCTGTATTCATATCAACCCCTGCAAGGAAATCTCCTGCCACCCTACATCCCACCACAGCCTGGGGGTCACTGTTGCTCTCCAAATGCAGTGGACCAGATCCAAACCTCACAGCCCGTATGGCAAGGACACCAGCACCTGAAAAGCCAGAAATAAAAAGCGAGTCCTAAGGTATAAATGGTAGCAAAGACTGCTGAACAGCCCCATTCAGTTGTCCCATTTCCCCTCTGGAGCAGTCTGCTACAATTACTGCACCATTCTCCAATAGCACCTGTGGTGTGACTCTTGGGGATGTCCTGTGCAGGGCAGTTGTACTCAGTGATCCTTTCGGTGGTGCCTACCAACTCAGGATATTCTATGATACTATAGAATATTTTTTAAATCACCTCCTTTTGTGAGGTTTTCCAACACCTTTGGTATTCAGTGGCAGCAATTCATTTTCCAGCCTCAGAGACAGGCTCACCTGCAGCACAGTTTGCACAAATAAAACCTCCCACTGAGCGCAGGAACTGCACTGTGGCTTGGGTTGTGCTTTGCTCATCGTCTCGCAGGGCATTTGTGACAGGAATCGCTGCTGACAGCGGGTGTAAGAGCCGGACTCCTGCTGCCGCAGGAGCCAGGCCGGGGGAAGCGGCAGCGGCGCCTGTCAGAGCCCAGGAATACAAAACGGGTTTCAGACGGGCCACTGCGGAGCGGCAGCTCACCCCGGCTGCCACAGCGCCTCGCACAGACACAGCAGCGAGAGGCTGCGCCAGACCCGCCACCCTGCCGAGCATCGCTCCCGTCCCGGCGCGGGGCTTTCCGGCATCGCTTCCATCCCAGCGATGCTTCCATCCCAGCACGGGGCTCTCCTGCATCGCTCCCGTCCGGGCATTCCATCTATCCCAGCACCGGGCTTTCCATTTCCAGCATTCCATCTATCCCAGCACCGGGCTTTCCAGCATCCCTTCTATCCAAGCACCGGGCTTTCTAGCATCCCTTCTATCCCTGCACGGGGCCTCCAGCATCGCTCCCATCCCAGCATGGGACTCTCCCGCATCATTCCTGTCTGAGCACGTGGCTGTCCTGCTCCACTCCCGCCCCAGCATGGGGCACCCCAGCATCACTCCCATCCCAGTACCGGGCTCTCCCACATGGCTCCCCGCATGTCCTGGCACTCTCCCACAGCTCCCAGGCCAAATGCTACCCAGCTCCTACAAGGACGAACCTCAGCCTGCATAGTCTGAGCTAGATCCCCGATTTGATTGAATCAAGAACAGAGAAGAGCTGCATTATTGCCAGCTCCAGACTCAGCGCCACCCACTCTCCCCATCCCTTCCTGAAACAGCCAGGTACCAACGGCTTTATTAAATTCTGCTTTGTTTTTCCCTGCTGCCCTTGACTAGAAGGTTTACAGGCAAGACCAACATGGACAAGCCCTTAAATTCAAGCAACACGACTTACTTATGAGCCACCACACCCTACACCCTCCCTGGCACCGTTGTGTACCACAGCCCCATAGCACCCTGCCAAGTCACCGGCTTTCCCCCGCAGGCGCTGCAAAGGTCCAGCTTACGTAAGAAGGAACAAACTGGCTTTTCTTCATCACCCTTTCAATGCTGCCATTCATCCCCTCCCCTCCATCCTCCCAGTGCCACCTTGAAGGATGCAAAACACACAGTCAAAGCACTTCATCTCACACGTTATCCCAGGGCAAATGTGACCCGTGGGTGATGGGTCTACAATTTTTTCCCCGTTAAACACGAGTGAATTAAAGGGTTAAGGTAAAATATACTGAGATGCAAAGGTACCCATGTGTTAAGGACACTCCTATTCTGGCAAAGACATGTCACTGCTCAA
>JAOXXN010000205.1:11673664-11684084 GCA_026770055.1 Myrmophylax atrothorax
GAGCTCTGAGACTTGACAGTCCTTTCCTGCAGGATGCAGGGGCTGCAAAGCCAGGTCACATGCATCCCACTATACCAGTGAATCCAGCATCTGACAGCGAGGGACCGAATCTGTTCAACGGTTGTGTAAAGACCTTGGCTCTGATGCTGAGCAAGCACTAAAGCTGGTTTTAGTTCTACCCAGCTGGAAACATCGTGGTCAAACCCCAGGTTATTTTTGCATCTGCACATCAGTTCTGCCTGGTTAGAGACTCCATGCTGACTTTGGCCAAGTGGTCAACCCCAGGGAAAAGCAAGCCAGGAGGGGAACAGGATGCAACTTTGCAGGCTGAGCATGAAATGACAAAGCCAGACTTATTCAGACACAAACAAGCAGCTTCAAAGCATTTTTCCACCCCTCATAAAATCAATGCTAGTATCATAACCATCTACACTCCAGGATTTTTAGCCCTCTTCTGACTTCAGGCCAGCACGGATGCATTCTGCCTGCCATTATTTGTCAAATACCAAATTCCAACTCCTTTAGGAAACCAGGGGGAAGGAAGCATGGCTGGTTGAACTCTTTGTCCTTCTCCCCCTCACATAGACACTTTCACATCATGAGAGCAGAGCAAGAAACCCACAAAAAATGCACATTCCCAAAGCCAGAGGCTACATCACAGTTCTGGCAACCCAGTGGTCTCACCACAAAGCTCAGCAGAGCCTGGATCCCCTTTGACTTCCTAACAATACATTCACAGTGGTGGCAGGGTGGGGAAGGAGGGCTTCAAAAGGGAGGAGCAGCAAGGAACAAGCTATTTTGAATCCAGAAGCCAACCACTGCAACATGAACACTCCCCATCTGAGCTTTACTGCTCCTCCTGGGCAAGTGCTTTGAAGTGTGGCAATGGAAAATGAGGAGAGAGCCAATAGCAGCCAGCATGTTGGATGGGTACGGGTCTGCAAACACTAAAATGTCTAAGGCGTCAATAAAGGCTGGACTTGGTGGGGTGAAGGAGGGAAAGTAGAGAAGACAGAGCCCTCAGTGGCCTTACACCACCCGTACATTCTCCTGACTGCAGCTCCCAGGGAGGCTGATGAAGCCACTGGGATGCAGGCAGCCTGCAGGCAGCCTCACAATGGGGTGTTTTGGACTTCAGCATGATGCAGGGTGGTATTAGCACATAAATCTGGAATTTACCCACTTTATCCAGCTTTGGATGAAGAAAGAGAAGGCAGTGTTCAGAGGCATTCAAAGTGTTTGAAGGTGTTCAAAGTCTCCCCTCTCGAGCCAGTGTCAGCAAGGGAGGGGGGATTTTTAATTCTATTTCTGTTAAATCACAAGGCAGCCACATGAAGATGATACACTCACATCACATGCAGCAGCTGCTGGGCAGGATTTGTAGCCATTTTGCACCTTTTCTGCCAATTGTACAACCAGGACCTTGCTGCCAAAAATGATGGTAACACTGCAGCCCATTCCTCCCCTGCCCTGGATGACTGACAGCCAGTGATCTTGAAAAGATACTCCTGGGCTTGTGCCTGGGACAAGCCATGGCCATGAATCACAGGACAACTGTGGATGAGGAGGCAGCAGCTGGTTTGCAGAGTGCCACTGGGGTACAATAGCCAAGTGCTGGTTGGAGGGGCAGGAAGAGAGAGGACCAGATGAAGAGGTGCAGGGGAAGCAGCTGGGAGGAAGTTTGCACGGCATCTGTGCTATGGTCCCAGCCACCCACGTCTGCACATACTAAACATCAATTACATGGAAATTAAAAGAGGAAAAAATAAACACTTTGAAAAGACAAGAGATGAAAACATCCACGCTTTATCTTTGAAGAGTGAGATGAACCCACCCTGAAGAAATGTAAATGTAGCAGGAGTCAAGAGACTCCTGGGATTACTCATTACAGGAGACGAGATTCTCTACATCTTTCTGTTTTGCAGCAATTAGCTGGTAACTGGGAAAAAATTGAATAGATCAACACTTTTCTATTATTAGTTTTAAATAATGACTCAGAAACAGGCACTTCCTTTTTTCCCAAGCTGTGAAGAGCTGGGCATCAAGACCCTGATGATGGCTTCAGGCTCATTTAAACTGCAAATGTCTCTGCAGAAATTACAGGAGAGTGGTGTGAACACAATGAGAAACAAACCCTTTGTTTCAAGTAACTACTAGCAATTACCTTTCATTTATAGGTTAAAAAGCTTGATGCAGCATATTTGCTAGGAAGAGCAGGCACTGCCAAAAAGATGTACATGTATAGAAATTGGGGAAGCAAAAAGAGAAGCGAAAAGTCGTGACCACTGATGTCATTGGAGAGAAACTGTGCAAAAAGTCAATATAAAGAAGTCTGCCCAAAACACACGGCTGCCTCCCAAGGCCTGACCCTGGACCTTAATCACCAGTACCATCCACAGCCCAGGGAAATAATGAAGCATTTCAGCACTGAAAGACTTGCCTGCCTAATCTGCTAAGCAAACAGTTTTTGTGGAGCAATTCAGAAAGAAAAAAAGAAGCAGATTCAGCTGATGAGACACAAAAAGTCTCTCTAAAGGCATTAATTTCCTTTGGGAAGCAGCCCACATGCTCCTGGCACAGTGAGAACCATCACTCCTGCAGCAGGTCCCAGCAAGGCAGATGATCAAATCTGTATCAGGCACTTGGAATAAGCAGAAAGGCAGTGGATGAGGATGCAGTGTCACGAGCAGGAGCTGGCACGCTGAAAACAAACCAACTTGGAGTTCACCTTGACATCTGCTTATTGAAAGAAACCTTTTGGATCTTCTT
Organism: Myrmophylax atrothorax; assembly: GCA_026770055.1. NCBI lineage: Eukaryota > Metazoa > Chordata > Aves > Passeriformes > Thamnophilidae > Myrmophylax > Myrmophylax atrothorax. The sequence goes on from JAOXXN010000205.1 coordinate 11,676,434, forward strand.
CCAGGGATAAGCCTCTGCATCCCTGCCATGTCCCTTTAGAGCATGAACAAGGATGAGGACATAGCAGAGTTCTCCAGGGACCTGCATTGTACACAGCAGTGACCAGGGCCACCCAAGAGCACACTCTGGCTGGTCACAACCTTCCAGAAACTCCAGGCACCATCCTGGAGCAGGACATGTACAGGAGGTGTTCCACACTAACAGGGTACACAGGGGCTGCACCTCAGCTTTTTGGACAGTAGAGTCCCACACTGCTGTGCCAAAAGTTGAGGCAGTGCAGAGGTGCTGTGTTGGCCACGTGCACATCCTGAAGCACCTCGCAGGGCTTGGTGTCACTGCTCCCAACACCATTTCCCTCCTGTGACCCTGGCATCAGGCTCACCAGCTGTGAGCAGCACATGTCACCTGCCCTGGTGTTCTTCCAGGACTGTTTGGCAGAGTCAGGCACTGACCCATCCCATCTGCCTTGAGCCAGCTCAGAGCCCATCCCCAGCAGACCTGGCTGGTGAAGGCACCACCAACACCCCAGCTCTCAGAGAGATCCGAGTGCTCTGTAAACCTCAGACCTCCAAAGGAGCAGCCCTGAGACAACACACAGAGGCAGGGGCATAATTTCTTGGGGTTTTCTTTTACTTTTCTTTTTATTCCTTCCCTTCCTTTGTCATGACACACATTTTGTATTAAATATCTTAAATATATTAATTTTTAAAAAGTATTAATAAAAAGCTACTGAAGGACACAGTTGGCAGAGTGACCAAGGGCAGTGACCCATTGCAAAATATGGGGGCATTTTAAAAACCAGAAAACAAATGATAACCAAAAAAATGGCATTTTTTGCATATGCACAGGTGGCTGGATTACCCTGGACTCTGGCATTATTGCAAAAATGGAAGGGGAAGCAGTAGAAAAAAATATATTCCATTGTACCAACCTGTATGGGGAAGGGAGTTAAGAGCAAAAATGAGGAGGCTTTAAACATTTTTGGTATTTCAGATGTTCCCTCCCACACCCCCTGCCCAATCACTTTCAGTCTTTAAGCAAGTTTTCTGGCTTGGGGTAGCCAAAGAGTACAAAATCTGCTTCGTAAAGCTTGTAGAGCTGCTGCCTCCAAGCCAGTGGGATTTTGGCAAACCAGTTATCTTCCCAGCTGCTGGCAGTCCTGTTCCTGTAGCTGGGTGGGAAGCGAAACAGCTTGTCCACTTTGAGGAGCTGCAATAAATAAGCAGCATCCTCATCCAGTGTCTCCAGCTTCCCGATGAAATCATAGTCTATCTGGCACGGGTGGCACAGGCGGTAAATCTGCCTCCAGTGCTCGTTGAAGGGGACGATCTTCTCTGTCCTGGGATCCAGTAAGTACTGGATAAAGTCAGAAAAGGAGACTCTGAGGCCTGCCCCGAAGGCCTCGCTAACAGAGGTGGGAATGTTGGTGTGGTTGGAGTAGAGCTTTAACATGGGGATGGCGAAACGCCGGTAGAACTCCTCATTCTCCAGCTCAAATTTGCTGCGGAAGGCAGAGATGAGGCGCACAAAGGGGTCTCGCACAAAGAGGAACTTGGTGTACTTCTTCAGCTTGATCTTCATGAGGTGCCGGGAGAACTTCCCATAGCGGCGCCAGAATTTGTTGAATGTCAGGTGGGTGCTGGTGTTGTGGACGTGTTCCCGGGGGATGTCCAGAGGGTTCCGGTAGGGGACCCCGTGGTCCAGGAGGCTCTCACTGAGCACGATCATCACACGTTTCCAGTTGGTGCAGGCCACCTTGGGGACGTAGCAGTAGATGACACCATGGCGGTCATCCACGATCAGGTGGTTGAGCTCGTAGTTTGGGATGTCATCAAAGGAGCGCTCCTTGGTGGGGAAGGTGAAACTGGAATTGGCACAAAACTCCCGCAATGTTCTCTGCCTCTCCACCTGCAGCTTCTCTTGGTCCAGGCTGTTTCTGTCCTTGTGCGTAGACCAGTCATAGCCCCGCACTTTCTCCTCCAAATTACTTACCACAGGCTTGTTGGAGCCCTGCACAAGGAGCTGCTCTGTCTTTCGGGGGAGAGAGTTATTCTGTCTCAGGCTCGAACTAAGCAGCTTTGACAAAAATTCATCTACGTCTGGCAAGGCTTCCCAGTCTTCACCTGCCGTGATTCCAGGGATGGCTCCTGGGGAGCGAGGCCTGGAGAAGGACGTGTGCAGGTAGAAGTGAGCTGTTCCCACGTTGTCCCAGTACACGATGATCAGGAGGATCATGAAGATGGAGACCAGCACGACAGAGAGGCGGAGTAGCCGTGCTTTGGTCATTCTGACACCTACTGTGGTAGCTGACTTTCACCTGGATTCACCTCTGGCTTGCCGAGGGAGGCTTGGGATCCAGCATGGTGTTGCAGAGCAGGATCCTGAAAAGGTATGAGAAAAAAAAGGTTACTTAAACCCTTAATCCCTCTGGTTTAGAGAGAATGACCTGGCACAACCAAGACTTGTTGTGGGGCTGGCCATCCACATTTTCTCACAGGGAGAGCTGTGAGAGTTTGAGGCACCCAGAGAGACCTTGTGGAAAAGAGCTGACTGGCCAAAAGGACGCACAATGTTTTGTAGTTTTATCAGTTTCATAGCAATCATGGCTTTTTATCAATCTCAGGCTTCTGGAGTCACCTAATTTCAAGGGAAGCTCTGTTTTCATAAAAAAAAAAAAAGTAAAGAACAATTATTTCAGGTCTAGACCTTACAGAAGCAAGTTTGAGAGTATTAAAATAAACAACTATATACAGAAAGTATGCAGAGCCATCTACCTCCTTACCTAACACACAAGAAAAAAGAAGGCTCAATCCATGATTTTAGCTTGTGGTATCACACTGTGGTCTCATCTCCCCATGAAGGTGCTCTGTGGTGAAAACAAATTCCTTATTGGAGTTATAAAGACAGGGCTGAAGATTCCTCTGCCTCAGTGCCTAAAGCAAGTCCCTGCTGAGAGAACGCCACTGACCTGAACACACCATCTTATCTACTCTGAGCAGATTAGTGTGAAGACACCCAGTAGATGTTCCCTCCACGACCTTTCTTGGTAGCTACTTCTTTTTGGCAGGAACAGAGATTACACAAAGAGTTTTCTTACAAAAACCCCCAAAGGGACACAGCCCTGATAAGAACCACTCATCAATAAAAATCTAAGAAGAGTGATTATTTTTAACTGAATGATTTCTGAGGTTAAGGATGCTCTGGTAAATCTGTGTTCATGTTCACACTGTTGACTCAGGACTTCTTTTCCTCATTTAATGTAATTTATATTTCTATCACAGTTATCACTAAACTCTTGATCACCAAAGACAGGCATGAAATCGCTGCTAAAAGGGCAGCTCAATCATCTGTTCTGGAGGGTACAGCAGATAAGGGTTTTTTACTTCAACCAGTCCCATCTTTTCACTGCTACCTTGCTTTCCACATGTCTTCCAGCCCCTTTTCACCAGCAAGATCCTCAAGGGAGATCCATCTCCCAACTCTGCTCTGTTTTCTGGTCCAAGGCTCCATGCAGAGGCAGGCTGGCAAACCAGCCCAGTTCTTTCCCCAAGCCATCAAGGAGCCAGTGCCTCCAGCCAGGGAAGAACAACACAGCGCAGCTAAAAGTAATCACTCCAATGTCCTCCTCCTCCCCAAACACAGTCCAAGCCCTGACTGTAAACACAGAACAGCATCTACAGATAGAAGACAAGAACCTCCCTTTCCACAGACATCCCAAATCTTTCCAATGACTTCAGAACAAATCCTGCAGACACCAGCTCTGAAAACAAAGCCATTTCAGGGCAGAAAAGCTTTTCAGAATAAAGGCTGGGTCTCTCTTCCTCTCAAAACACAGAGGTTGCTCCCCAGCCAGCTCACACTACCCCTAAACGGCACCAACTCCATCCCGTAGAGAGATGCAGAAGAACCTGAGACCAGATATACAAAAGTGCTGAGCTCTGTCATTGCCAAGGAAAAGGCGCTCAGCACCTCTGAACTCCACAACAGTGAACAACCTGGTAAAGAGCCCCCTGCCTGGCTGTGCTTGTATCTCAGGGGTGACAGATTTTAACAGGTGAAGTTCAGGTCTGAAACATTAGACAAGAATTTAGCAACAAACAGGAACAATACCAGATACTGTTACATGTCAAAGCATTAGGTCAGCTTGTCCCAAAAGACATAAAACACAGATCTGAAGGCTTAGGGTTTCTCCACCCTAGAGTATTTATTTACAGTTTGGAACCAGAGAGAGCCAGAATTTCAGTGGAGCTGCAGCCTAACACGTAGTTTTGCACTGCAACACCAAAAAGTGCCTTTCCTGAGCCAGGCTCTTATTCTGCCTGTGAAGAGGAGCTGGAGGGACTGCAGAAATAACATTTTACACTCTGCAGAGCAAGAGGCAGGTATTACTCAGCAGTAATTCTCTAACTTTAGCTAGGCAAGACTGAGGATGGAGCATATCTAAGAAGAAACACACAGAGAGATGAGCGTGGAGCTAAAGAAGGGGCAAATTACATATGTGCGTCAGCACTTCAGGCCAAGCATCTCAGTCCAGCAGCAGAAGATAATGGAGGGACGCTGCCAAGCCTTCTGCTTGGCACACTCCTGGGTTTGCCTTTTGCCCAAATCTGTTCTTGCTTTCGAGCCTGTTTAGCTGCCCAGGGCAGAGACTGCTTCCCACTCTGGATGAATAGGGTGCCCGCTGTGCACATAATCCCAGCACACTGTTTCCAACGCTGCTTGAGGCCTCCAGGCTGGCTGGAATGAAGCAAGCCTGGAAGGCTGCACAAGGGGCATCCTTTCCTGCCATCCCTAAACCCAGCAGGTTCCACAGCCCTCGGCAGCACAGCAGCCTGATGTTATTCCTGCAAAGCTGTCCCAGCCCAGGCGTGGACAGATTTGACCTCTCGGCAGCACCAAACCAGGACACTGTGTGTGGCACATTCCTGGGGCAACGGGAGGAGGGCTCGTCCTCAAAGCCACCACCATAATGCAGCTTTACTGAGAGCACCCCGAGGGCTCCAGCCTGCTTTCCAGGACATGCACACAGGCCTGCCAGAGAGTTTGGCTCTTCCAAGGCACACAACAGCAAGCAGCTTAGAATCAAAAGGCCTCCACTTCTATTAACTCTGTCAGTGCCAGAGAGGAGCCCTGGAAAAGAGCAGTAAGACAGCTTAATTCCCCCTCAAGAGGCAAACACTGCAGAAAACAGTGTTACTCTATTGACTATGATACATCCTCTTCCTGAGCACTTCATAAAGGACGATAGACTGAAAGCACAAATTAGAGGTCTCTGTGCACATCAGAAGGAACATGTGTCTGTCCTCCCCTTGCCAGAATCAAAAGGAAAAGCCTCCAGAAAGAGCCAAGAATTTACATTCAAGTTCAACCCAAAGTCACCAGCCAACAGGAACGTGCACCAGGATCCACACAAAGCTGCCTCTGTGACATGATGCTGGCAAACTGGGAAGTGGACCAAGTGCTATAATCATCCTACAGAGTCCCCTGAGCAGCCATCTCATGAACCTGGCCTGGATGTAAGCCAAGGATCTTCTCCCTACCCCAGGCCTGAGTAAGACACTGAGGTCTGAGGTCACAGTTCCCATTCTCTCCTATCACAAGCTGCCATTTCAAACAACCACCTCTCATACTCTCATTTAACACCAGAAAGAGGGGAAGTCTCCCCAGCACTCTTATTGCAAAAGCTATTGCAGATGCAATATCTTGGGTATTTGGAAACCTTATTTCCACTTCACATCCTGATTGTAACTGTTTATTCTCAGGGCAGGTAACAGCTTAAGTAATTTGTGTCTCTTTTTACCTCTCCTCTCAGCTTTGTGCAAGAACTACATTCTCTCACAGCCTCACTGCAAAAGATCCAGCTCACTTAAAGGAATGGTAAGGCCTACAGAAAATAAACCAGCTTACATAAAGGCATGTACTAGAGAAAAGGGCCAATAACCCCTGTCTGTGAACAGCAATGGTTTTGAAAGGAATTTGCCTCCAAAGGTTTGGGTGCAGATCCCATCTCCTCTTGCTTTGTGTTTCCCCAGGCCTGTCCCACAGCTCCCAACTCCCTGCAGGGAAGTGCATGTCATAGGTCAGGCACTAAGCACCAGCTCACCTCCTCCAGCACCCACTCATCCTAGCAGGAGAAATTATGGGATTTCAGGTACGTTGCTTGGGCTTTGCCTGCTTCTGAAGACAGAAAGAAGTGGAATAAGAACTTTAAAAAACATACAAAAATCCCACCAAATGGACACTTTCCCTTGGGGCACCTGCATTTCCCAGTAAACACTGGACCCGTGCAGCCTTCTGTACCCACATATCATGGTACACACCTGGCACCAGTTACACTTAGGGAACCACCAGCCTCTAGAGAAGTGGAACCAAGTTCATCTCCTAATGGTGCAGGAAAATGAGCTCCCACCAGCCAAAGCAGACAGACTTTGTACTAAGAAACAAATTTCATGCACTCAGCCATCACTCATCTCGTTGCTTCTCCCCAGATTCCCTAAAGTCTAGTACTCTTTGCACAGCAGGGAGGTTTTAACCTGTGCTTACATTAGTATTATTGCACAGCATAAACAAAAGATAGGAATTGCATTACACGTGTCACCCCATCTTAGCACACATATGCTGGAGACCAGCAGAAGAACATCCCAATCTACAGTTATGCCAGTGCCTTCCCTCCCATTGCTGCTAAAAAGTCTGTTTTGTGCAGGCGTGGCAGCACCAGTCGCCTCTTTTTAAATGTCCATACTTGGAAGTTGTCACAATAACAATGTTTCTAAAATTTCCAGAAGGAAGCTCCCAAAGCACAGCGCGTCCGGTTCATCCATTACTTCTGTCACAAACTTCCAGCACACGCAGCGTCCCGGCCTTGGAAACGCAGGAAGCGCCTCGGGCAGCGCCGGTGCCGCAGCCTGGGCCAACAACACGCCGGGACATTCAGCGTGTGTCCACACACGGGGCAGAAAAGCAGCCCCCAACACCCGCACTGCCTGTGACCGCCTTCCCAACACCCGACTCGGGCACGGTGCGCGGCCGGAGCGCAGCAGGGAAGTTTTGCGGGGAGCTCGGGCGGGACCAGCGGCGCTGCCAGCCGGGCTGTGCCGTCGGGGGCGGCTGGCCCTGGGATGGTTCTCGGTCCTCGGTCCCTGCAGAGCACACGGCAGGGCTGCTCCAGCCGCCGCCTCCAGCCGAGCACCGGAGTCACTGGGGTCGGAAAAGACCCGTAAGATCATCGAGTCCAACCACTCGCCCATCACTGCCAGCTCCACCACCCCTGGTGCCACATCCACACCCGCCTCCGGGCACGGTGGCACCACCAGCTCCCCGTGCAGCTCCTGCCCTGGCTCTGCCGGAGGCAGCTTCGCCTCGCTCTGCCTTTCGTTCCCTGGGGGGAAACACCGCGCCCACCTGTGCTCGCCCTCCCTCCGGACAGCGCAGAGCCACGAGGTCCCTCCCGAGCCGCCCCGGCCCCGGGGATGCCCATCCCGGGCGCGCCGCCCCGCAGCCCCCGCGGGTCCCGCCGCAGCCGAGCCTACCTGGCGGCGGGGACAGCGGCGGGACCGGCGGGGGAACACCGCGGCTCATAACTGGGGCTGGCCCGGCCCCGGGGCGGCACCGCCGCGGCACCGCCTCACCGCGCCCCGCCCGGCCCCGCGCT
>JAOXXN010000205.1:11691619-11713423 GCA_026770055.1 Myrmophylax atrothorax
TGGCACAATAGATTCTCCCTGTATAGTGTATTTGCCTGCAGTTCTGTGTTGCCAAGCTGAAGCTCATGGGCTCTGCAGAGAAGCCTTAGCACCTCCAGCTGCTCCTCACTAGTAATTTGTCTGGGGAAAAACTCCTCCATCTGGGAAGCTTTTTCTTTGGCATTTGCTAAGTGCTGCTCCAGCTCTGTCTGAAAAAGACAGATAGGGGTCTGCCAAGGCAGCTCAGCTTCTTGGGGTAACAAAGGCATCTGAGCAATTCTTTGCTGTGTCCTTCACACTGAGATTGAAGTAACATCTACAAGAAGTATTTTGTATTTTGCTTGTTCTACCGCCAGCCACCGTATTTCAGTCATGGCAGGTATATACAGGTGCAGTCCTTGCCTAGAGCAACTCACAAATGTTAATGGTAACCACCAAAAAAATAATCACAAAAAGCAAATGCCAACACATTGAACAACCTGTGAATGACAAACTCTAAAAATGGGGAAAATTAGTTCTCAAGCCCAGTGTGTGCTTTTCCCTCATCCCAAAAGCCACGGGGACACAGGTATGATGCAAAGATCGATGTTCCTGTGCTGCTTCTTTCAGCAGCCCAAATTATTCAGGAGTCCAGCTGCAGTCCAGCTGCCCCACTGCTTTTGTGGTGCAAGCCTGAACCCCCATGAACCTCTAAGTTATGCTGCTGCCATCCTGCCCTCAAGCACCCACCAGGCAGAGGCCAGACTGCAAATCCTAAGGGCACCTTCACCTCCTCACCTTCAGGGCTGCCATCCTGCATTGCTCTGCCAGCAGCAGGTTGATCTCTTCTCTTGCTACTGTAACTTCATGAGGTTCAGGTGAATCCATGACATCCACTTCCCTGTTTTCCTCCTCTGTGTTTTGTCCTTTCTCCTCCTTTGCTGGCATATCCTCCTTACGTGCACGAGCCTTCTCTCGTTCCCAGCTGCCAGCCAAAAAAGAAAGGAACTTCTGGGACATGGTGACATAGCTCTACTGGTGCAAAGCCTTTCATTGTGTCTGTCCAACTTCTTCTTCCATGACAGCAGCAGAACTAATTAGCCCAGGCTGCTCTGGAGCTGGGCAAACCACGCAGAACAGCACAATTAGCTTCCTCCCCTTTGGAAATCTGTAAGATGGGCCTCCTATGTGATCTTTCCATGGAAGGAACAGTGGGTTTCCCCACCCCAACACAAATTGTTGCCTATTCACAGGCACTTTTTGAGCATCTTTAATGCCATGAAGATTGTTTTAACTACAAATGACCCAACTCCTAAGGAACTAGAAGGGAGGCTACAAGAAAGATGGAGAGAAACCTTTTATGAGGGCATGTAGTGACAAAGGTCAGGGTTGGTTGGATGTTAGGAGGAAATTGTTTACTGTGAGGGTGGTGAGGCACTGGCACAGGTTACCCAGAGAAGCTGCAGATGCCCCACCGCTGGGAGTGTTCAGTGCCAGGCTGGATCAGGCTCTGGGTAACCTGGTCGAGTGGAAAGTGTTCCTGCCCATGGCAGGGGGTTCTGAATGAGCTGATCTTTAAGGTCCTTTCCAACCTAAACCATTCTATGATTATATGAACTATAAAACCTACAGAGGCATTAGGTGGGGGACTAGTGATGTGGAACTGACACCTACTTAAGAGTTTAGCCAGAAGAAGGGATGCTGCTGCTTTTCCTGGCATCAAATCATGCCCAGATGCAGTGCATCTGGATGGAAACCACTTCTCAAGCACAGTGACTGGAGCTGGGAAGGACTAACAGTCCCAGTCTGCGCTTCCATCCAATTTTTCCATTAAAACACAAGTTCAGAATAAGACCCAAAGGAGGCAAAATATCTGCCATTTGCACTTTTAGTCTTGAGCCTAAACTCGATGTGCTGGTTGCCTTATGGAGCTACAACTACTCACTTCTGGTGGTGAGTTTGGAGATCCCTGCATACATTGTGCTGGAAGCCACTGAGGTACTCACTCAGCAACTGTTAGGAGGTGCCTGCAGGTATCCACGTGCAGCTCAATGTTGGTGTTTTCCAGCTCCATCAGGCTGTGACGCATCTCCATCTGCTCCCTGAAAGCCCCGATCAGCTGAGCCCGCAGAGTGTTCAAGGCTTGGCTGCTGGGTGTCTCAGAGCCCTGGTGCCTCTCCACTGCAGGAGAAGACATTTCTGGTCTGACATTAGGCCAGGTAAAATTCTGTTAAGTCCCCCAAAACTACTCTGGGACAAGCCACAAGTTACAAGGCACTCATTTATAGGACTCTACCTCATTCTGCAGTCTTGTCAAGTTTATCATGTGCCAAAGAAATCTGGTATAGCTTTATGATTGTATTATTAGCAATAAATAGGGCTCACTGCCATGCTTTTGTGAATATTAAGAGGATACTGCATTGCAGGGACATCTCTTTTGCCTTTCCACACACCAAAAAGAAAAAGGTATTGGTTTTCTGTGCTTATTATCGAGAAATGACCTTGGGTATTGGTAGCAGAGACCTATTATATCTCATGTCTAGTCTGTCAGTGAACTTGACTATTTTTATTTCATTTCTTGCCAGAATCACTGAGAAAAGGAACAATCCCTGGGGCGGAACAATCAGTGTTTTAAAATCTTTGCACTGCCTGTCTCTCTGCTTTTTTCTTTTTCTAATTACATGCAATGAACCATAGAGCAGAGCTCAGTGTCCTGACAGAGCCACAGAGCCCGTGACAACGCAGGATACAAACTTGGTCACCTCTCTGTGAGAGACAGGACTTCCCACAGCAAATGCCACCATTTGATGTCAAATCTCTTTCAGGGCAGGTTTGTGAAGCGTAACACATTTTAACGCTGAGGGGGATGCCGAGAAAGGCAGTATCCAGAGGCACATAGTACATCAAGAGAGGCTCATGCAGAAAAACATCTTCAGCTCCCCCACCTGCCTCCATTGCCCATTGGACTGTGTTTTCCACTCTGCTTCTCTACAAGCATTGCTGAGACAGCTTCCCCCACCCACGTGTGCATGGAGACCCACCAAGCACTGCCACAACCCACCCACATGGCTCCTGTCCTGCTCTCGTCCTTCCAGACACCTCAGGAATGTTCTAATTCCTGTCTCTACCTTGCAGAACCCCAAGGTTGGGGCCAGCTGCACTTTTCTCCTTCTCCTGGTTCTCAACCCTCGCCTTCAGACGCTCAATCTCCCCACGGAGCTCTGTGATGATGCCGGTGTACTGGTCCATGTGGTAGGAGACATTCCTCAGGTTACACTTTACCTGGGGAGCCACAATAGGTGAGTGTCTGTCCCACAGTTGGTGCAATGGCTGCAGAAACAAAGCTAAGCTTTCAGTTGGAGGGCACCAAATCTTGTGATGGGAGAGGATTTTCCCTCATGAGTGGGGAAACTGTAAGTTAGTGGTTTTCCCTAGTTCTTTGGAATTCCCAAAATGTGACAGAGAAAAGCCTGTGTCCACAGGAAAAACACAGATCCACAAGGAGGGGAAACCCTGTTGCAGATGAGTGTTCATGTTCCTTCACCCCACAAACTTCTCTATTTTATTCTTCTTTTCTGCAGGCCCTTAGTTCCTCTCCCAGGCCCAGCATCCCCACTGGGACATTCCCAATAAACTGTAATCATCTTCCATCCATCATTCCTTATGCCGTGCACACAGATCCGTACACCAGGCACATAATTCTCTGTCTTTCCATTATTCTGCCCCTTCTTTTCACCTTCGTGCTCCTCTTCTCATTCATAACCCAAACTATTTGCTTTCCACTGTTCTCTTCATCTGCATTTCTTCTCTCACTCACACTGAGCCTCTACACCAACCTGCTCTGCCCTCTCCTGAAGTTTGTTCTCCCTTTATCCACTATATCTTCTATTTCCACTTGCAAACTTTTAGTCATAGAATGGTTTGGGTTAGAAGGGACTTTAACAATCACCTTGTTCCAACCCCCTGCCACGGGCAAGGGCACCTTCCACTGTCCAAGGCTGCTCCAAGCCCCATCCAGCCTGGCCTTGGACACTTCCAGGGATGGGGCAGCCACAGCTTCTCTGGGAAACCTGTGCCAGAGCCTCACCATCCTCATCAAATCTCTTAGCCCAAACTCCTTGAGACTTGTTTGCTCTGGTACCTGTGTCTTGATGTGTTTTGCTCGGTAGGCATAGATCAAGGTCATTCGAGATTCTTCAAAGGAGGAGCTGGCTGGGCTGATGTGTGCAATCATAACAGTCCTGCTGTTGCCCCCTAAGGAGTCCTGGAGGGATGTAATGTTGATGTGGTTAGTAGGGATGTGATGCGATTTTGCTGCTCAGGGGTAACCACTGTGTCTGGGTACCCCTGCAATTCATTGAGATTCTGGTGGAGAATCCCAATTAGGAGTGAAGGAAGTGCTGGTAAAAGACCGTTCATTAGGCCCTCTCTCCATCAACAGCAAAATCAATAAGTAATTAACTTGCTACAAAAGAAGAACTTTTGCAAGAAAATTGCAATTTCCACAAATGCACTGGCAGCTTCTCAATTCTGCTCACAACAGGAGCCTTGCCTTTCTCTCCATCTCTCCTCCTTCCCCACTATCCTCTAGAAAGCACATCTGTCATGCAGCAGCAGAGATAGCTCAGCACCAAGGCTTGAGGCGAGGTTCATAAATGGGGTTGTAAAGCATCCATAAAATAACCAGTGTGGCAAAGAGTGTATCTGCAACCTTTCTGATTTCCTTGGGGAGAGACAACCTATGACAGCACACAGTCACTCTCAGTCTTCCTCCCTCGTGCCCCAACAAATTTATTGGCCAATTTCAGCCAACTCTTATAGAAGGGATAAAACATTCAAAGGCAGTAAGTTAATTTAAGAAATCACTGGTCACCTGCGAGCTCAGAGATGTATGGCCCAAATCTTTAGAATTTCTTTAACGCTACAGAAGGTCCTTCCTTAATCACAGAGATCCCATGTTACAGGGACAGCTCTGTGCTAGTCAAGCCCTGGAGCATTGCAAAGCTCACGTGAGATCCTGCAGGGACATTCCAAGCTGGATAATGACAATGTACAGATATACTCAAGGCTCAGCTCTCAAGCCCCTATGTGAGCAGGGGGGCCCAGCCCTGTGCTGGGTGCAGGATGCTGTGCCCCACCTTCAGCAGACGGGTGAGTTTGCTGTCTCGGAAGTTGACAAAGTGGGCCCTGCTCCCACCCCTCTCGCTCAAAGCATTGATGCAGTTGCCCAAAGCCAGCAGTGAGCGGTTGATGTGAGCTCCTTCCTTCATCCTCTTGCCTCGGTTCTGAGTCTGTTGGGAGGAGAGAGGATGAAGGGGGACAGAACAGTGGGTCTGCACCTCGGGAAGTTGTGTGGAATCACTGGGGTCAGAGTTAGGATGCCAAAGCAATGCCTGCTGCAAAATCAACCTGAAAGTGCTGGGTTAAACCTCACTCTGAGGCACAGAGGTGCTGCTAGGAATAAGTTTCTTGGAATATGGCTCAGCTTTGGACCTCTTAGTTCTTAAAAGATAGCTACTAACTATCTTTTAAAGATTATTTCAGAAATTAAGATGCATGACTAACTCCTGAATTCCTGGTCTCAGTAAAAATACAAGGTATGTAAAATCTCTCTTCCTCAAATCACCTCCTGAGTTCAAGCATTTCCTCCTTCCCATAGGAAAGAGCTGACTTGTTTTCCACCCTTGAGCATCCCCCTATTCCACTGGCACCAACTTCCTCTCCAACAGCCCAGCCAATCCCTGCCTATCAAGCCACAGCTTCTCTTCAGATGTGAAATTCACTGCTGATTTTTCAGACCTGAGGAAAGGCAGCACCCAAAAGCAGATTTATATTTTTCCAATTACTGCAACTAGTCTAATGAAAGATATCACAAATATCTCCAAATGTAGTCATTATTTTCAGGCTGTTTCAGGTACAAATGACTGCTCTGAAGCAGCAGAGAAGCTCACAGTGCTGTTCCTCACCCCAGGGCTGAGGGCAGGCAGACCCTGGGCATCCAGCTGGGTCTCACCAAAAATTGCCAAGCTCTGACTGTACCTGAGCTGCTCTTTCTGACCCCGCCAAGTCGACCATGAAGAGCTTCCCAAACCGTGTTTCCTCACCGGTGTCCTTCCTTTGGCTCCTCTGTGTCACTGTCACCTGCAGCACCGCGTGCGAGCAGGAGGACGCCCTGTTGGCCGCCGTGGGCTCCTGCGTGCGCTGCTTGTTGCCTTTCATGAGCAGCTGTGTGATCTGGAGGAAGCAGAAGAGCCCACAGACAGGTACAGCTCTGCCTGAGCCACAGCATGGCATTCCCTCAGACTGAACTGCTCCCCCAGGGCACTGGAAAACGCTGGTGCTGCTCATGCTGGCAGGGCTTTGCTGTTGATTTTCCCCAGATCTCTCCCTGTGACTCAGGACCTTGGCTGTGCAGGCGTGGTGGGTTTGGGGCTGTTTTCTATGAGGCCTGTTTATCCCATGTCCAGAGCACATGTTTAAGTGCACATCAGTGTCACTCAGGGCGTTTTAGTTCAGTCATCTCCCTCTCCAAATGGTTGTTGACACATGTGTACACTAATCAAAGCACTCTTGTCCTTGCAGGAACGCAGCATTCACCCTGGGAAGGGGAGCTAGCAGGGGGACAGCTGGGGATTTTACCCTGGTTCCTACCACTCATGTGGCTCCCTGATCAGCCCTTTCCATACAGTTCACATTAATCCTGTCCCACCGAGGTCCTGCTACAAAACATCCTTACTAAGCACAGGCAATAGGGAAGTGTCAAGAAACCTAAAGCACTGCTGCATGAAAGCACAAACACCCTCCCTTTCCCCTCACTGCAGGCCATAGCTCAAGGTACCTCCTGAGCATTTGTAGTGAAGACTTTTGTAATTCCTGCTATCTGGATGCTGCCTCTGGAGTCCTCCCTGAGGTCTAAGAACCCCGAGGATGGGTTCAGGAGGTCACGGATCAGTTCGTTATAGATCTGAGGGTAAGAAATGACAGGTTGGTTTGAGACTTGCACTGGGTCCTTAGATCTGAAAAGAAGGTTGAGTTGATCCTGCATTTCAATGGACAGATTCAGGCACCCCAATTCCCAGTGCACCTGCTTCACAGAGGCTGGATCCAAGGCAAAAGACCTCACCTCCAGGTAGGACATGGAGACTGTGTGATCCATCTCCTCAGAAGTGGCTTCAAGGCCTTTGAAGAGGTCCTCAAGGGCACGGCTGTAAATCCCTGGTTCACTGTCCATCCCCAGCATAGTATAGGTTTTTCCTGTCCCTGTTGAAGATACAGAGAGCAGCAGGAAATCCCAACTTCCACATGAGCACTGACACCTGGTTTCCTACTGATTTCTGTGCTTCACCCCCTAATTTCCCCCAGTTACTCCGGTTTCTCACCCTGCAGTGACACTGCATGTGGAGAGACACGGTGTGTGCCATCCAAAAAAGTGGGAAGAGGCCTGGCAGGTGAGCAGGCAGGAAGGGGAACTGCTCGCCAAGGTGTTCAGAGCTGGAGTAGAAATACATTTTCGGATACTCCGTACTGCATAAATGCCTTCCACAGCTACATCTGTTCTCCTGAGATCAGCCTCCAGCATTGCACAGATGCCCTTATCACCTTCTTCTTCTAATGGGAAGATTTGTCTCTACTGAATTTCACCTCAATTAAGTGACTTTTCAAACAAAGCAGCTTCACTGTAACTTTGGCATTTAAGCGAGGTTCACAATTCCCAGTGAGAATGGCATTTTAATGCTTCGCTCTTGTCCTCACAGTAAGCACTTAATTGGCTCAATATTTCTGGTTTTCACAGTGATATTTTATTCATCTGGAGCAGCACAGCTACAGGAACTACTTTACCTGTTGGACCATATGCAAAAATGGTTGCATTGTAGCCAGAAATAACTCCTTCTATCAGGCTTTTGGTCATGGACACATATACTTCCTCCTAATTCAGTCAAAAAAGCACAGATTTATGGTCAGGCATAACAGCTGTCCAAATATCCTACACATAATTGCATTCTCTATTATTTTCACACTTTATTTTAAAAATTTCCTGGACTTTGGAAGGATTCACAAGCTGTTTGAATTTTGATACATCATCAGAATGAGTAGAAAAGCACAGAGGTTTATTGAATTTTCTAAAGCCAGGCAAGATGCAGGGGCCTACTAAAAGAAATATCCTTAAAATGGTTATTGTTTTTGGACTCTGGACATGAAATGCTTTGGTTTTTTCTGTGTGCCTGCTGAAGAAGGGAATAAGTTCTCTCCCTGACCTTATCCTTTATGAAGAAGTGCCACTGGACCTCCAAAAATGTCTTAGGTAGCATCCAAGGGTGCCACGGTGAAGTTTGGTGTGAAAGAGAATACAGATGACCAAACTCCTGTGAGAAGCAAGACTGTGGTGATGCCAAAACACAGGTGCTGATTAAATCCTCACAGTGCACCTCACACCCTCCTGCAAAATACAGCTCAGGGAAGGCACCAGAAGTCCCTTGACGAGCCTGTAAAACCACAGAGGTGCAGGGAAGAGCTGTGTGAGCAACAGAGCCAACAACATGACAGTGATCTCACTCCCCAGAGACCTCAGGAGACAAAGGTGTGTTGAACCTGGGGAGGCTGATGCAGGAAGGAGAGGCAGACTGAACACTGCACGTGTCTCTCCACTTCTCTGGCAAAAGGAAAACCCTCACAGTCCTCTCACCTTCGGCCCGTCACCTTTTGTCTGGGTGACATGTGGCCCCAGGGCTGAGCTGTTCTACTCACCTGCCAAAAACATTTGTCTAAGCAGAGAAAATAACTCCAGTGTTAAGCCTTTGGGTTAAAAAAAGAGGAAGGCTGTTACCTGGGTTGCTGTGCTATCAAAAACCATGTCAAACACAAAGGTTTTTTCTCGGGATCTGTTGGCTCACAAGATGTCATCTGGATCTTCGCTTGGATCCATCAGGACCACCCTCTGTTACAAGATAAAGTCAGAAGAAGAAATATTAGATTTGGGTTTCATTAACAGCCTGTGGGAATTCCTTACAGCGCTATCCCTTGGCCAGAGGAATGCTGTGCTACAGCTTTTCCTGGAAAACACTTCACACACACACAATGCTGAGCCCACGGGCTTGGTTTTGCAACTGATGTTGCAACTTCTGTAAGCTGGAGAAACACAAAACCCTTTGATGGTCCATTGAGCAGCGAAACGGCCACTGGTATTGGGTAAGAGCAGGGACTGTAGAGACACAACACCCAACTGATCCCTGTGCAGGCAGGAGGGGACAAGGACCTCTTACCTCGATTTTCAGCTAAGATTCAGACAGAGGAATTGTGAAAGAAAATAGTTCTTCAGGAGCAAAATTGCCCGAAGTCATCTTTGAAAGCCTTTTGCGCAGAAGGACTGATTGAAATACCTGTATTGCTCAAGGACAGAAACTTCATTCCATTTCTGGCTTTTATTAAGGAAACAAAGGTGGGAGAGGAGTTGCAGAAGGTTACAGAACTGGTTTTGTTTCTTTTCAGTCGTTTAGGATCTATTTTAGCACATGATTATCACAGTGTATTATTATTGTGGAGAATGAGTTTCTGATACACTGAGATGGTTCATAAGGAGATGCTCAAGGGAAGGACAGAGAGCCCTGAGTCTCCTGCTCCAGAGCAGCTTTCAGTCTCTCTCGGGTAAACAGATCATTACATAAACAAGTAGAGCATAGATCAAGTACCACTTGTCTGACACAATAACTGCATTGGTGCATTGCTGCACCAGGAAAGAGGAAAGTATCCAGGACAGGTACCCTTGGGGTTCACAAAATGTCAAAACTTTGGTCTTTTTGTTTTGCACTTCCTGCTAAATCTCAAATCTCTAACAAGTATCTCTTTGATTTGCAAGTTTTCAATTACCAGAATTATTTTTTTGTTCTTGTTGCTTTAATTCTTTAGTTTTCACTGGTGCAGCTCAGGCCTTAATACCTGAAGCAGCACAAGAACAAACTCTGAAGGGAACTCCTGGTTTGTCCTCAGTTGCAACTTAAGATGGACTGACATTTAATCATGTGCACATGTAAGTGTGAGAGGCAAGAGCAGAGCTTGGAGAATGAGGTCACTGAGTTTCCTTTAGAAGTGTTTAGTAACAGTTTTCAGGCCTCTTTTACTCAGCTCTCACAACATCCAAATTTTGCTAGCAGTGTATCCATGCACCCAAGAGTCCTTCTCCAGTCTGGAGTTATTGCCTTGCCTAACCAGCAGTTTTCTGAAAGCCCAAACCTTCTGCTGGTGCACGGAAGCATTAAAACATAACGAGCCACTAGCAGAGTCAGTTTTGAGTTAGAGTTAATAAGCAGACAGAAGCAGCTCTAAATGAGTTCAGCTGGGAGTAAAAATAGCAGGGAACATGAATGCAAATCAAAATACACCAGGAAATCTAAGTACTTCAACTGCCCAGTCAATTAATTTGCTTTTATAATTACAGCTATTTGCATTATTAAGAGAAAAGCATTCTCATAGATAGAAGTTACTCAGACTAATGTAATGCACATTTCCCTTCCCAAATTTCCATTACAGAAAATAGATCTCGGGGCAGATGATGCAAGGCTGAATAAGCTGTACAAAAATAAAGCTGATATCCTTGTGAGATTAACGGCTGCTTTAAAGTAAAAAAGAAAAAAAAAGATATTTCACAGGTAAAGTGCTAAACAAAAATTGCATTTGTAAGATAATCCATAAAGGGAAAGAGAGATTCATGTTCTCTTTGCTTCTGAGAGCTGCTATCATTTGACTATTGAGTGGAGACCAGATATATTACAGAATTAGTGTGTGCTCAGGAAGGATTCAGAGAAACATCAGCTGAAGCACAGTAGAAAATAATGGGATTTACATTGAAAATGAAGGTAAGTAACAAGGGCACAACAAAAATAGGTAAATAGATATAGCAATGTAAAAGAGGTAAGTGGGGGCCTCCTGCAATTCCTGCCTCTTAGAAAGGGCAACAAGAGGTGGGAGCTGCAGAACTGGAAAGAAGTGTCATTGCATGGGAAGCTGCACCCCTGACAGGTCCCAGCAAGGGCAGGGGGCTTGTAGAATTTGCAAGCAGGTGCTTGTACGTGAACCAGAAGAGGCAGAGGCTCGTGGTGGCCCATGGGGTACCCAGCAGAGTACCCAGTGCTCAGGGTGGGACCCCCCAGCTCACCTGCTCACCCACTCTGTGGGCAGCGAGCGCAGCTCCTGCCTCCACTTCGGCCTCGCTGAGGGGGCGGATGCGAAGGGTCACCTGCACACAGAGCACACACGAGGCTGGCTGAGCTGAGCCCCCAGACCCACCTGCAGCAGCGCTCTGAGCGAGCACCAGCCATGGTGCAGCCTCTCGCTGCACCTCCCCTGCTCATCAAACTCCAAACCTTAAAGCTTAAGGCCTAAAAGTTTAAGAAAGTTTATAAAGTTTAAATGAGTTCATTCTACCACGATTTGCACTTTTACCTTGACAAATTCTTCCTCCCCCTTCCCCTGTTTCTGCCTCTAACACAGCAAGACTCCGACTGATTGACAGAGGAGGTGGCAGAGTGAACTCAGCCGTGTCATTGCTGCTGCCACAGAGAACCTTTGGAGGTCTGGCATCATGGTACCAACAGTCCTAGAGCTGAGCACAATTACAGATTCCCCTGGTGTTCCCAAAACACTGATTAAAGTTATCCATGACAAAGAAAGGGAATTGCATTTCACTAAGTACCCATTTTGTTTAATCCCAGGTAGCAATCCTTGTGAGCCTATTCAACCAGATCAGAGCAAGTTGGCCCTGATCTGTGCAGTTCCCACAGGGTTCCTCTGGAGCTGGAATTCATTGCAGGATTGGAGTGATTATAAAGTAGCAATTAAGTGCCAGTGCCTCGTGCCACAACTCAAGCAGTCAGAAACACACTGCTTCACTTGAAACACAGACGATAATTTGACTTGAAGATTTAAAATACAATGGCACAACCTATTTGTCAGCATTAATAACAGACAAGAGCACATGTATCCCAGCCTGTTTAATCTACAGGTGAAGCCATAGAGAAAATGTGGTGCCACGGATCAGCTGTGGGGTTAATTGGGCCCCCTGAAGCTGAGGTCCTGCTCTGGCCCTGACTCACTTTGTAGCTATGGCACAATCCCAAACCTGTGTGCCTGGTGGAGGATCTATTTGAAATCCCAACTAAAAGCTGTACTCGAGGTCTCAGTTAATAACAGAGATTCGGAAAATTCCATTTTCACTTTTCCATGGCTGCTTTGCCTTCCATAAAACACAGCACCATCCTCTCTGCAGCTCCTGCCAGGAGAGCTGGTGCTGCTAAACCACTGCATAATGCACAGGAATGACACCATATCAGGAGGGTGGGCAGTTCTCAAAACAGACTGTTCTACAGACCCACCAGTCACAAGCAACTGGTTTCTGTAGGAACCAGATTTATTTCCACAACAACAAGCCACATGCCAATTAAATGAGGGTTTCATTAATAGCTCCCAGTCTCAAGCACTGTAGTAGCCAATTTTGAGTAGTTCCAGCAAAGAAACATTTCTTCACTGTGAACATCTCAGAGTACAAGGTGAGCTCCTCATCTTTGGATAGCTTTTAAAATTCACAAGAATAAATTAATTGTTGCAGCTTCATCATCTCCCTAAACATGGCTGAGTGACACTGTTGTGAGCATCTCATTCCCAAGGGCTGAACTAATCTCTTAAAAGCATTTAAAAATGTTATCTTGTACAGCATAATCCCCAATTCTGCAGAAGGAGGAGGGGATCGTGCGAGTCTCTCTTGGGCAGACTTAACCTCCAGAATGGGCCAGTATTTGTGAGCCCCAGCCACTGAGGGTAAGAAAACAAACCTAAACAAGCAGCATATGGAGCTGGGTCACACCAAGTACTAAGGCTTTTCCTCGCATTAGAGAGGAATGCAAGGTATTCCACATATTATTATTGACTTTATTTTAAGTAATTCCAGTTTGAGCAGAGGTTTATGTTCCTGCCCCAGTCGTGTTCCAGCACACTGTGAGAGCAATGCTTCAGTTTAACTGAGAGGCACAGGGTTGAAGGTTGAATCTTGGGGGAGGATTACATTTTCAAAGCATTCCTCTTACTGGAATCAAGAGAGAGATGTAGGACTGTAATCCCTGCTGCTTTTGGCTCTTTGTTGTGAATCTGCCAGATCCTAAAAAGACAAGCACGCTGAGGATCACTGTCCAAGGAAGACTTAACTACCAACAACTGCCAGGTTACCCAGCCTCACCTGCCCTCCAGCACATTTTTCTCCTCTACAAGACACTTACACACAACTTTTGCTTTAAATCATGCACAGATAGAACAAGTCTGGGTTTCTTCCCCACTGGCTAGACCACAGAGCCCAGGAACACCCAAGACAACTGGAGAACACACTGTGTAAGGATACTGAAGGATGTCAAGGCTGGGTACAACCAGCAGCTCCTCCCCATCCCATGTCCTCTCCCAAGCAAGTGGACTCACCGTCAGCTGCTGCTCCTTCATGGCCCAGGTGTGGGATGATCCCAGCTCCGGGCTGGGGGATTTGCCCAGGGAGGAGCACATGGAGATGGAGGCCTTCAGGCTGCAGAGCCATCACCCCAGGGATGGAGAAGAGAGGCAACACCTGCTCCCCAGGTGGGAGGTGACTGCAGGGACAGGGAGAGGCAGGAGTGACAGGCTGAGCTGCTCAGGGCTGCAGGGGCAGCACCTTGCACAGGACACAGTGAAAGGCATCAGGAGCAGCAACATGACCCACCTAAAAGCCCAAATGAAGCCCAAATTTTAGCCCAACTCCAAGCAAACTTCCATTGTACTGGCGCTTCACACACACTCGTGTTTCTCACATTAAGGAAGTCAATCCTTCAGCATTTTTAGTGTCAGTCCATTCATTACAACAACCTATTAAAAAATCACAAACAAGATCACCTTTTGTCTTCATTATTTATTGACAGTAAATGAGCCAAAGCTCATAAAAGTTACAGTAAGGCTTTATTAAAAATATTAGAATTTAAGAAGTTAAAGCTTAGTATAGGAAGTGAACAAAACTTTTTCTGTGAAGTTTGCATTAAGGGCTGTAGGTGGTTAAAAGGTCATGAGAATATTTATTACAAATTCAAAACAAAGCCTGTGAGAGCAAAGACCAGCCCAGGATTATATGAATTGGTCCAGTTAATCTTGCTATCTAAGAACAATCATTGGAAATACTTTATACAATACTTTAACAAAAACAATGAGAGATAATATCTTAAGTTTCCCTTCCCACCCAAACTCTGGACCCTTGAGGGCACTCAGTGGAGGTACTAGAGCTGTTGGAAGCCTTTAGATGGTACCCACAAACCTGCTTCTGCTTTGACCATCCTTCTGAAGCCCTTACAAAGTCAGTCTGAAAACCACTGGCACAGGCTGAAAAAGTGGCAGAGAACTTGAAGCTACACAGCACATGGATTCAAACCAACAAGGCCCTTCCTCCCTACTACAACTCCCCAGTGTTATTCCAAGATATGCCAAAGGGACTACTAGTTTAATACAACCCATAATGCAGTTCCAGCAGGACACAATTTGCAAAAAATATTTGAAGAAAGAAACACACAAGAAAAGATGCAGTAATTGAAAGGAGCAGTGTCAGAAAAGCCAGTGTTACAGATGAGAAAAGGCCTGAGCTGCTGGTCAGGACAACACCTTGACAGCTTCCAGAGCTCCTGCAGGAGCAACATTTTGGGGATTTTGTTTTGATTTTTTCCCTCACTGATGATTCACACTTCAGAGAAGCAGCTTAGAAGAGAACTCAATTCCTCCAACATTGCCATTACATTTCATTACTTTGAAAATAGCCAGGAATAAAACACAGTAGTCTATTAAAACTTCATTGCATGGAGTGAGGGGAAAAACCTTTCAGCTCAATTTGTGACTTAGAAAATTGTTGAGAAGTCATCTCTTCTCAATAAAAGGGTAATAAAAATGATTCCTGCTATTTAAGTTCAAGCCATCATTCTTTTACTGTGAGGGTGGGTAAGACACTAGCACAGGTTGCCCAAAGGGATTCAGGTGGATATCCCACCCCTGGAAGTTTTCCAGACCAGGCTGGATGGAGCTTGGACCAACCTGGTCTAGTGGAAGGTGTCCCTGTCCATAGCAGAGGGGTGGAACTGGATGATCTTTAAGGTCCTTTCCAACCCAAACCACTCTGTGACCACCACCAGAGAACTTTGATGTGCTGTAAGTTCTTCCTCACTGTTTTTCTACAAAGTATTTCTTTCCAGTCCAGTTGAGAAATGAGCTTGGGAAATACTGTGGACAAAACTTTAATCAAATTAACCAAATACGTGTCTATATGAATCATGAACAAACAAATGCAGAAAACTGGAAACCAATATAGACTTTTGGAAAAAAACTGGTTCAAGAGTGAACTATAGAAACTAAGTCACTACCATTATTATGGAAAAATCATTTTGGAAATCTCCTGGTGGAGAGGACATGGGAGTTAACCAAGGGATTTGTGCATTTGCTATCACAGAAAGTTCATCTAAGGACAAAGAAAAATGACTGCTGAAAACATCCCTGTACCAGGGCTGCCTCCAAATGACTGTGCCCAAAGGGTGCTCTCTGCTTCCCACACTGCCATGCAACTGAGTTCAGGCTTTAGGAAGAGTCAACCAAGAGGGATCACCTTAACCATTTCCCTGCCCAGTCCAGGAGAGGAGACAGGAATATCCTCATTCTCCTCCTGCCCCTCCAAGGGCAAGGAGCAGGCCAGTCTCTCACTGCTCTCACAATATTCAGGGAAGGATTTCTACTCATAAACACAGAGAAGCTGCTGCACCATCTTTATGAACAACTCTGCTCACTGAGCACAGAGGGCTTTGGAAATGGAACTAGGTACTGGAACAAGGAGCATAAGGCATGTGCATACAGAGCACTGCTCTGGAAGTTTGCAGTGCTCACAAGTAAGACAGAATAACACAGCAATTCCTGAGACTTTTATCAGTTTGGAAGTGGCTCAAGAAATCCAGTCATTTTCTAGTCACTCCACTTTAGTGAAAAGGACAATTCAACAGATTAATGAACTGTACCATATTGTAAAAAGCAAACCAACCACAACACCAAGTCAGAAGAGCCATGAAGAACTGAGACAAAATCTAAAAGAACCACATAATCATTACAGCAAACACACTCATTACTTTGTGTGTGTTAACTTTGATCACTCAGGGAAAGATTCCCTACAAACAACACGTAGCCAGCCTGGTTTTAGTATAGGTCTGCTTTTATTTCCATATTCAGCTCTTTGAGGGAGACATCCTTTCACAATCTGAAAGGAGGAGGATATAGCCCACTGTAGTGCTGCTTCAGCACACTAAGACACATCATACGAAAAATGGTTCTGCTGCCTTTTCCCCAACCAAAATGAACTCCTGTCCACGCCCTGGGGACACAGAGAGAGTCCTGAAACAGGAACATCGTGGTGTGAGACAGAGGTGCACTGGTGATCTCACCTCACTGGCAATAGGCAAAAGCTGCCAGCTGGTAAGGACTGCACAGGGCTCAGGAAGTAAATACTGGTAGTAGTGGATTTAAAAAGAAAAAAAATAATAATCAAACCCTAAAAAAAAAAAAAAAAAAGGAAAAATATTTAAAAGCAGCGCCTTTCCAGTATCTCACTGCAGCAGGCAGCAAGACTTAAAGGCACTACAATGTGTCAGAATGGAGAAAATCTGGTGCATCCACCCTTCCAGAGTGCAAGAATATGGATTAAGAACTCCAAAGCTGATAGAGGCTTTCGGAAAATGAACAAACTTCTTCTCAGCACAAGATCTGGTGGTGCTGTAAAAGGGAAAAAAGAGGTAAATTAGTTATTGTGCTTTTATACAAACAGCTCAACTTCAGATGCCAGCTGGTGAAAGGCTATGTCAGCTTGTGTTTCACCTCTTCCTGAACTCAAGTTTGCTTAAATCCATACACTAAGCAGCTTCTCTCCCTCACTCTTCCATAAAAAGATCTCCCATGTACGGGACACAGATAAGCCAGATCTGAATATATTCAAAGGTATCAAGGCTATTAATTTTTCTACAACTCCAAGAGGTAAATATTTCACTTAAGCTCCTTAAGATATCTGGAGGCTGAAGAGTTACAGGGTGACTTACAGCTGCAAAAGGCATTTTTCCAGTCTCCCCTTCCTCTTAAGTGAGATCCTAAACATGACAACCCACTGCAAGTTTTAAGTGAGTGCCTTCACTATCAAAGTAGTTTTCTTCCTCAGTTTAACACCAAGCTGCCTAAAGGACATTTTCTACAACAGGCACTGAAAGTAGCCTCTGTTTTCAACAAAATATGTACTTCAGAAATATATATTTCAAAATATGTAATATGAATTCACAAAATGAACTGGGAAAAGTACTGCATGAAATACAAGATATCAGGAACAAACCATGACAGTCAGTACACAAGAATCTGCTACCACCTGAATTCTACACAACTTCTCTAGAAAACAGAGTTCATATGGATATTTAATCACCTACTTGAAGTTTTATCAGCCCACAGTCAACTTGCTGTATATCTTTAGTACAATATTTAAACTGAGTCCAGCCTTGAACTAAAATGTTTATCTTCCAAAAGGCAAAATTCTTATCTCGTACTAACTACAACTCCTCCTACTGACAGAGCTTGCAGCATCTGCAAAACACTGTGCTGAGGTTGAACCTGACTCTGCTGTGGGTTCGATCTCTCTGGCAAGACAGGACACACACAGTATTCTACTCTGTACAACTCATAAATTTGACTGTCTGCAATTAGTTTTCTAAGAGCTTTTGACTCCTGTAGCCCCAGAGAAAGCATAACCCAATTTAGAGAATAACACATTCACCAATGCAACAGACGGACCTAACTCTCTCAAGCAAATTAGCCAACCTGTAGCAACAGCTGACAGAGAAAGTGTCTTTGTGCTGAGAGTCATGTTATCTTACCACAGTTTTATTAATTACTCTGGTTCTGCAAGGGTAATAATTTCTTCATTGATAAAAAATTCCACAGTCTCCTCCTCCCAGTCATCAACATTGCTGTCCAGCTCATCCGTGTCTACCCCTGGAATGGAGAAAATATTAACACTGAACACACCAAACAAGGCAGCAATGGAAAGATCTGATGCTGTTGGCAGAAAGAGTCTTTAAAGCAGCAGTGAAAAGTAGAACTATTTGGTGCTTTAAATTGTACCAAGTACATTCTAAATTTATTGAATGATAACCAAGACATCACTGTCTTCCACTACAGGGCTTCTGTGGATTTCTGGTTAAATGCAACATCCAAATCTCTTCAGAGTTTTACCCCAAGGTCAAGCCAATACTTCTTCCCTCCCACCTGTAAATCCTGTCATGATTCAGGATAAAAAGTGTAAATAACCTTCAGAGAATCAGGAACTAGCTTTAGCAGGAAACAGAGGGAGAGGAGAGGCAGACAAATCCCCAGGAGAAGGTATTTATCTGGTGAGCAGCAGCATTCAACCAGCAGCAGGTCGTGCCGAGTCCTGCCCAGGCTCACCTCCGCGGAGCTCCAGGCGCTCGTTCCGCTGCTCCATGTACAGCTCTTGTGCCATCTTGCGGTACTTCCTGAACTCCTCCATCATCGTGCGCCTCCTCTCCACCAGCTCCTGCAGAGGCACCAACAGCCTGTCAAACCTCCCCACAAAATCCAACCCACATGCAGCACAGGTGCGAGCAAGTCAAACTTTTTTCTCATACACGTGCACTTTCTACTGACTTGAAAGAAAAAAGATTCCCTCTTCTGTAATCAAAAAGATGTTTTTGGTGAGTTCTTTTCTGTAATTCAAAGAACTTTTCTTAATTTAAAGACTAATGCAGCAACACACTAAGAAGTCCAAAATTTTACCACCTTTGCTTAACAAGGTAACAAAAGTTCCTCTCCACACTCACTGTTTGGCCTGACAGTTCAGCAGCATCTCTCTGAACTGCCTATTGAACCAATTCTAATCATTCACACTCAAATGAACACAGGTGGTTTTTATAAAATAGAAGTACCACCATTACAAAATAACCAAGAACAGGTTACAAGAGTTTCATCCACGTTCTGTTTCGAAAGTGTCTTGCCTTTGAAGCTTTGGACTGGCTCAGGCGATCCTTCTGCTCAAATATCTTGGAGTATTTCTTCAGGTCCTTCTTAATTTGCTGTAAAACAGGTAATTTTATCTCAACTAGAGTATCAGACCAGCAGTCACAACCATTATTTCTAAGGACTCCTCTGGTAGGCCTAAGTAGTCTATGCACTTTTTAAAGATATCTCTCTGCTAGGCAATTTACCTTCATTGTAATTTTGTTTTTAGTTTCTGGCTTACAGATCATGTAACTGCTTCTGTACACACACAGCCAGTGAGGTATGGACAGCTAAACCCAACTTTGCTATTATTTCTACCCTTTCACTATACCCTAACTAAGAACAATTGGTAACCATTTCTATTTTGAGCTTAAAATAACAGTTAATATTTACAGCCATTCCCAGAAGTGAAGTCTCATACAGCAGTATCTTTGTTCACACATTCAGAGGAAAGGGCAGTTGCATAACAAGCCTCATCCTCAAGAAGAGGGAGCAAACCAAGTATGCTTATACACCAAATGAGTATCAGCACAGTCAGTGGAACACCCTACCTTTATCTGATCCTCACTGAGCAGGGTGGCTGGCCGTGGTCTCCACAGCAGCTGACAGAACCTGTCTTTATTGTTCTTCTGAAGCAGACGGCCTTGGAAGGTCCACAGCCAATATGCATTGTCCACCTGGAAGAGGTGCACCAGGCCAGTCAAGGTAAGTTATGACTTCACACTGTAGTCCTCATCCCATCTCTTAAGGGTATTTTTTTTTAAATCAGCACCATTAGTTAACAGAACCAGAGTGTGCTTCTGTTAGTGCCTTCCTTGCATGAGTCAAAATCCTCAGCAAAGTATTTGTTCCATTGAAGCTTTGCAAGAAGTTACCTTCTGGAGATTACAACAGTTTGAAACTTAGTCAATCCTCTATCATAGTCTTAAGTCTCAGATCCTGCATTTGTAGAGGAGAGGACTACAGTGCAGTGGCTGAAAGCATGCAAAAGTAACGATGGGGCAATAAAAACTGCTGTTCCATGTGAGTTTCAAAGTGCTAAAGATATAATGAAAATTCTGAAAAAGGACACAGTTTAGAGTCATGAACTGCCCTTCCACAACTTATTTTGGACAACTGGTGAAGCTCATGACCCACATGAACAGTGATGTCCAGAAATTAATGTATAAAACTACAGGTTTGAGCCACACGATCAGTGACAGGTGCACATTTTCTCTTCCTAACCAAGAGCCCTTTCCAACACCTTGATGAAAAAGCAATCAAGAGGTGGGGGGGGGGAAGGCATCGGTACCTTGTGGCTCCACCAAGACACAGAGGTCACAATGTATCTGCCTGTAGGGTCCCATTCCACATCCGAGGCCGTGTAGTGTTCCGCGATGTTCATCATGGTGCAGTCAGACGTATCCACAAATGCTAAGGCACCATTCATGCTGCAAAGATAAAACAGGACAGACTGTTTTACGCACTAATACAGCCTGTTTTTTTAAAAAGTATTTCATAGCTGCATCTCAACAACTCCTCAGTACAAAGATAAATTTCCACCGCAACCACGAGGAAGGTTCATACTCTGTGGCTAGGAAAACAACGTGATGGAAAAAAACAAAACCCCAAGTAAGAATGACACTTTTGTTTCTGGGTTCAGTGACCTTTAACACTCTTTAAACAAAACGGGTTAAAGTCACAGTGAAAACATACTGTAGGCAAGTTAAAATCAAAGGTTAACAATCTAATCAATTTAAGTAGTGAAGAAGAGATTAAACTAAAAAAAGAATTCTAAGATGCACAGACAACTCATATAAAAGCATGTGAAAGCAAATATTACTCAACTGGTTAATAATTATCATTTTTGCTTGCTCTAAAGTGAAACTCACAGCAACTCTTTTACAAAACGGCACTGCCATTAACAGCTATTGCTCATGAAGGGGCACAAAGCTATGGCAATAACAAATGTATCGTAAGAGTCACATGCACGGTGCAAACTGGATGAGCTGAGGGTCAGTATTGAACTTAAACAGCTGAAAGATGTTTCTAAATATTCATTTTCCTGTTGAAAAATACAGTCTTCATTTGATGTGGTAAAACAGCAAGTAAAAGTCACAATAGACTAAGCAACATCATGGAAGTTGCACCTCTGCTCTTCCTTTGCTTCTGCAAAGCTGTGTCAGGATTACAGAGTAACCAACACTGACAGTGACACCAAACACTTCTTGGTGAGCTCCTCTAGTTCTTTTCCTCTTTAAAATGAATGTGGTGTTCAGCAACCCCTGCAATACTTACCTTCTGAGGCCAGCCAACACTACAAACTGTCCTTGGGGACTCCAGAATATCGTGTTTGCCTGCTGTTTGTCAAATGTTTCTGAAAAGAAAGACAAATTCAGAAAGAGATCTCAATCCAGTACCATCAGTTACCTTACAAGCATCAACCCCACTGATTCCTCAAAAGACATTTGTAAACTCTGCAATCAAGTCCTTTCAGTCACTTACTTATGAGTTCTATTTTCCCGTTGTTTTTAACGTGGTAAAAAGAAACTGAAATTCGTGGAGTTTCTCCATGCAACACAGCAAACTTGCTTCCATTGGGTTCCCAAGCAAAGGCTATGATGCTTTCTGTAAAAAAAAAAGAAGTCAAAACTGTCAAAGCACAATACAAATCTATGATTGCAAGTAGTTAGCAAAGAAAACCAAGACACTACAGAGAGGAAACCCATCAGTGAACAGACTCTGCCATACAGGCTTTCTTTTAAAACACAGGTTGGTAAGGCAACTGCAGGGAGT
>JAOXXN010000205.1:11743726-11756653 GCA_026770055.1 Myrmophylax atrothorax
ATCCACACTTTCCATTAAGGCTACATTTCCTACAGCATGAGGAAAGAGAATATAAATACCTTGCCATACAGGTGCTAGTTTTGTTGTCTCTCTCCCCAGTGTATACACAGTTAACTCTGCATCTGTGATGGGACAGTAGTAGATCAGCACTGTGAGCTATTTAGGCAGATTTGAGACTCTGAACTGCTCTCTGCAAATAAGTTTATCTGCTCAGTGGAATTTGTCTCCTAGATGTGACCATTACTTATCTCCTTCCAGTGCTTTGGGTTCAGACACTACCCCTCTTCCTTCCTGGGCTGCTTTGAATAACAGCACATGGGGGACTCTGAAACAAGCCTTGAAGGGTCTGTCTGTTGAATTTGCACTTCTGGCAGATAAGGCTGTGCAGCAGGTTAGTTCTTTCTTTACTTTTTTGCTTTTTATTTTCTTTCTGTAACATGAAGGAGGTACGTTGCTGCCTTTAATTTCATCTCGAGTCATGAGCTTTGTGGACATAAGCACTTCAAGAGTTAAGAGGGAGATGGTAATTCAGACTTTCATCCTCAACCACCAGCCTGCTTGTTCAATCCTGAATTAAATACCTGGAATGTGTTTAAATGGGTAAAAATATAAAAGGCAAAGGAAAGGAGGGAGAAACCTGCTTTCTTAATATTAAATGGTTATTCCACACTTTAAGTTGTACCACTGTAGTGAGCTGTCCAAAAGTCCTGTGTTCTGTCTTATTAATCTGCTACTGAGGATCCAGAATAACTTCTTTCTGAATAACTTCTGATTTCTGAATCAAATTTTGACATTCATGTACTTAAAACGTTACATGAGAGTCATTCAGACAGAAGAAGCACATTCCTGTGTAAGTGTGCAATGTGGTAATGACTGTCAGAATAACGTGAGAACATGACAGACTGGGAAGGAAAAGTAATAATTTTGTCTTCACTGCTCTTCATCTCATTGTGTTAAAACACTCAGGATGCTTTTGCAGATCAGTCAGACCAGGTCTTTTCTCCAGAGTTCACGCTCCAGAGAGCTCTACTGATACAGGAAGAAAAGAGACTATTTTGTAAAATAAAACAACTAGTAGTGAAATTTGGCTTGGTGTCTCATCTCTGCCTTCTGATGCATGAACTGTTATGGGGAACATGCAGGTATTCAGAGCTTTAATGCATTAGTTGTCTTGTAAGAAGGGAAGATGAAAGATTGCAAGAGCAAGAAACTGCAGGCAGAGCACACTGAAAGGACTGACACACAGGGCCGTGAAACCAACTCCTCTTGTTATTGTGATCAGTCAGTTGGAAAAGCTGTTCCTGCCTCAGTCAGGTCTTTGTTCTGCACACTGAAGACTAAACACTCCAGTGCCATCTGAAAGCTTTTTGATGCAGTTGTGTAAGCACCAGTGCCCTGGAGAATGCAGCGAGAGCCTGCGTGGTGTGAGGAGGTGAAGGACTGTGATGTTGGGTCTTGCCAGGCTTACGTAAAATGTACTTTTTTCCTTGTTTTCTAGGGTAAACAGGAAGAGAATGATGTGGTGGAGAAGCTGAACCTTTTCCTGGATTTACTCCAGTCCTATAAAGTGAGCTCTGCTGTTCTTCTGCCAAAGAGAAAGTTGTTTAGAGCAGGCTTGTGCTTTTTGGAGGGTGTAATGCCAACTGGATGGAAAATGGTCTGGATGGCCAGTTCAGAGGCAAACTGGGCACCTGGCAGAGGGAGGGGAGTGGCTGTTGGCTGTAACCAGCTCTGTAGCTTTACTGATCAGCTCATCTTCTGATGGGAACTTGCCAAAGAGCAAACTCTGCAAAGAATTTAAAAATACAACTGCATGAACTGTATGGGTCGGCTAACTTTTTTTAATTTCAGATTTGGCTACTTTTGAGTCAAAGCAGTGAACTAGATCACTACTGGTGTGCTCATGGAGAGATGAGTTCAGTTACAAATGAAATAATTTTTATTAATCCTAATCTTTTATCAAAGGTAGTTTTTATAGAAGCACCAACTGAAACTGTATGAGGCAGCTTCTCCTGACATTCCCAGGCCTGGACTGAAATAGGGCACTGGCAAGCTTTTACCACAGTTAATTGCCAGCACTCAATTTTGAGAAGGTCAGAAAAGTTAAGAGGCCTGATAAGATCCAAAATGTTTGCAGGAGTGATGCTCCAGGTTGCCTCTTAAGCTCACTGGTCTGGGTTCAAGCAGTTTTTTTTCTTGAATTCTAAGCCACTGCCATTTTTTGACCCTCTTGAAAACAAAGGAACAAAAACCTGGAGCACGGAAATTACATAAAGCACGACCATGTGTTTGTGTTCTGATGTGCTTGGCTGTGTGTTTGCTGACTCTTGGCTTCCACTGTGTACCTGTTCTTTTCCCATAAAGGACCTGTGTGAAAGACATGAGAAGGGGGTATTGCACAAGCACCAGCGGGCATTGCACAAGTACAGCATGATGAAGAAGCAGATGATGAGTGCCACTGTGCAGAACAAAGAACCAGAATCAGTGGAGCAACTGGAGTCTCGGATTGTGGAGGTGGGGCAGGCTCCTGGGAGGGCAAAGGGTGGCACTGCAGTCTGTAATGGTGCTGTGCTGCTCAGTCACATTTGCAGAAAGCCATTTGGCTGAAAGGGTAGCCTGTACTTTGGGCAATCCGAGCTATCTGCTGTGCCACATGGAAAATGTGTTTGTTTCCCTCCACACTCACCGCTGCCCTGTGGCAGCACGTCCTTTGCAGGAGCTGTGGAAAGCAGCAGAGGCTGCAGCTTGGAAGGTGCAGTTGCTGCTGTATCAAGTGGGTCCAGCAACTGCCTTTTTGATGTGTGTTTGAGTTGCTGGTGTGGTGAAGAATGCTGTTTTCTCCCGCTGTAAGTGAAGCTCCTTGGCACCCCTTCCTGGCAATGTATTTCACAGAGCTCCTGTTCTTTTCAGCAAGAAAACGCGATCCTGACCATGGAGCTGCGGAATTACTTCTCTCTGTACTGCCTGCATCAGGAGACTCAGCTCATCCACATCTACCTGCCTCTCACCTCTCACATTCTGGGGGCCTTTGTCAACTCCCAGATCCAGGGTCACAAAGAGGTGAGTTCTTCTGGCCTGTATCCTTTCCCCAAAATATGAATGAGAACTTGAATGTATTTCTTTTCCCCCATTGGCCTTTGTCCTCTATTTATCTGTCCAGCTGGACACTTTCATAACTTAAAAAGTCACCTAAAGTCTTTCCAGTTTGGGGTGAGGATCAAGGCTAGCCTCTAACTACTCTAGAAAACTATTTTTCTGCAGCAAGTTGTGTTTTATTTCTTTTCTTCTTCTCCCATCAACTCCCCTATATGTAGTTCAAGAAGACCCAACCATTCTGTAATGAATGATGTGTCTGTGTGAGATTAATCTGCTTTTTGTTGTAGTACACAGAAATTGTATGAAAAGGAAAAACTTCCTGGCTTTTGCTCTAGGAGCTCCTTTTTGTTAACCCCTAAATATGGCCTTTAATATTCCCTATGTAGAGACTTTCTTGCATTCATTCTATTAGAAAAGTCTCTCCTTCAGCTCCCTTCCTTCCCCTCAGTGAAGGAATTTGACCAGGGTGTGGGAATCTCCATTCCTTGCACACTCAGGAAAATGCTGAGGGAGCTGCACAAAGCACCAGTCTGAAAGGAACAATCTGGGTCCACTGAGCTTCCTGAAAATACCTCAGCAAATTTGTCTTGTGCTTTTGAGTACCTGAAACTAAACTTCAGTGTGGTGAGGTTGTTACCTACCATGTTAGCACATCTGTTTTCTCTCTTTTTCCACTCACAGATGAGTAAAGTTTGGAACGAATTGAAGCCGAAATTGAGCTGCCTTTTCATGGGATCCAGCAATATGCCAACTCCACCACTGTCACCTCCAGAGGGAAATTTCTTCTCCAATTAATGCTCTGAGCATCGTGCATGGAGCAAGAAGGGCAATCAACGAAGGGGTGGGACCTCTACCTCCAGATGTTAAAATGAATCCTCCAAACAGCTATTTTTTTTTTATTTTTTTTTATTACTGCTGCTTTGTGCTGCTCTCTGATTTAGAAAGACTGGATGTGGGGCAGAACATATGGATATAAAGACAATGTCCTAATTTTGCAGTGCTGTGGGGCACAGCATTGCAGACACTCTCCAGGGGGTTGGGATGTGGCCTGGCACAGCCAGTGCTGCAGTGCTGTTGCTGATGCCTCTGCATCTTGTACTAACAGTCCTCCAGTCGTGTTTATCTGCAGCTGTGCTGACACATCTCTGCACTGAAGTCTCTGAAGTGCTGAGATGAACGGGATAACTGAAGCACTTGCTTGTAGTGGAGATAAATTGCCTTTTGCGCCTTGGAGGGCCTGCGTTAGGGACATGTGTGCATACGGAAAGCTGAAAGCCATCCCCCATCCCATTGTAGGTGTCTGGATTTGATTCCTTACTGCTAGACCTTAGCACAAAATGAATGAAGGGGTTGATTTTGTAACCCAGCTGGGCAGGGGTCAGTGCTGCTGTGTGGCAGGGATTTTCCCATGAGGCTGGGTGGACTGTATTGTCAGTGCATTTCCCTTCATGGTTGCAGGGCAGCCTTGGGGACTTGCTCATATTTTTTAGTCTGGGGCCAAAGACAGCTGGGTGCAGGAACTCAGAGGAGTGTGCCTGGCATAAATGAGAATAATTGAATAAAACACTCCTTAATTGTAAACCACTCGTACTACACGAGCAGAACAGCTACAAGGGAGCTGTTTCCTTCTGAAGGTTGAGACATCCTTCTGTTGAGTAGCTGTTCAAGTCTCTTGGAAAGCTGCTGACCTGAAGGCTGGTGCTTTCTTTGGTCTAGTATCAGAAGTATCCTGTTATATCAGCAGGCTGGGACACAATGCTGATAAAGTTCATTAGCAAAAAATCAGTATTTGTCAGGATGTTAACTGTCATTCTTTTTCCTGGCTGTGGGTAGCAATGGAGTGTGTTTGTGAAGGACAGGAGACAAGTGACAGTTCTCATCTCTAAAAACAGCACAGCCCTGGGTAATGGGGTTTTCAGAATAATTTATGATTGTGATAAAGGGACTAAACATTCTCCACTTTGTATCTCCAGTGACTTTCCCTCGGGAGGCAAAGGGGGAGGAGAACGTGCGTGTCGTGTTACCTCAGGGGAAATGGTGCACATCCTCCAGAGAAACTGATAATTGAAGGAACTGCAAACGTCTGCAGCAAAACTGTGAGCAGGACTCCCCTGAACATGACTTCTCTGGGGCCAAAGTAGCTTCCAAAGGGGAATTTGAGATTTGGCTTCTTAGCATTTTCTTTGAGTGGGTGAAAAAGGAAGCATATTAACAAGAATGAGTGCTCACTGTCAAACTGGAACCGTTACAGTATTTTCCTACTAGGGAACTTCCCCATTAGCAGGAAATCTATTTAAATCCTTCAATCACAAAAGCTTTTTTATTTTAATTTAGAAAATTCAGTGCAACATGAAGCTCTGCCTAGTCTAGGTGGAAATTCTGGGTTACTTTCTTCAGCTAGGAGCAACATAAGTTACTTGCCCAGTTTCATGGGACTGGAATAACTTCATCAAAATGGGATAAAGTACAGTGATGTTGGTGAATTCCTCGGGTGCTGGGCCTTAAGCACTGTGTAGCCAACTGTGGTCAGAATGCATTAAGAGCTTTTTCCAACAATACGAATATTAACTCGCTTTCCTCCTGTGCATGGTCCTTGTCCAGTGAGACAGATGAACTGCAAATGGCTGTGACAGATTTGATTCTCTCCTGAAGATTTCCAAAGTGATGCAGAGGAGATTCTGCTCACAAGCCAGAGCAAACTGTCAAGGGAGGGAAATGTTTCTACAGCCCAGTAATAAAGGAGATATCTCAAGAATGGCACAAAAGGTTTTTCTGCTTGACCTTGTCTTGATTAGGAAGATGGTTTGTGGTTCAAGTGTGGAAAGCGTGTTAACCAGATTTTTACATGCTCTTTACCCCTGGCATCTTTGGAAGGTGTTGGCTGGTTGTGGCTGGCTTAGTCTTGGCACCCATCCTCCCTTGTTTATCCTTGTTTGCCTGATGTGATGAACAGTCCAAATGAGAATGTTTTGGGACAAGATCTGATACGTCTGATGGATCTTGTATGTAATTTGTTTGAGTGGGCAGTGTTCCATGGGAGCACTTGCAAAGAGCTAGCCTGAATGGAACCTTGCACTTCTCACTTCTGGAAAAAATTTACACTTTTGCACTTAAAATAAAAAGAAAAAAAACAAATCCCCCCAAAACATGACATTTGGGCTTTAGACTAATTCCTCTTTCCTTAAAAGCAAGAATTCTACAGTCCAAATGCAGAGATTGTAATAATGATAAACACAGACCACAGGACCTATAAAGAAACTAGAATTACATTGAGAGAACTCCTGTTCCTCCATCATCAGCCCTTGCCTCTTTCAGGAAAGCAGTTTTGGGGGTGGATTTTTCTTCTTTTGGTTTACTCTCTTCACCTGGTATTTGAGAACAGAGGCCTCATATTCTCAAAGCTGATCCAGCTGTTGGCACTTTCAGTTTATTTCATACTGGACTGTCAAGTTTCTGTCTCATTCCTAAACACATGGGACCCTTAGTTTGAAAATCTTTCTTCCAGGAGACTGGTCAGTGTGCAAGTAACACTGTTATGTTTACCTCAGTATGTGAGGGATTTCCTTACTGTATTTGTTTGTTCAGTTCATGGATCTGTCAGACTTGGAGGGCAGCATCAAGCACAGCTTCCTTCCCCATGCAGCAGGGAATCCAGGGGATCCGTCAGGCTGGCTCCAGTGGCCTGCCTGCCCTGGGTCAGTGTGGGGGAAGCAGCTGTAGTGACCTCCAGGCTATTGCCTTCTGCAGTAAACACTAAGAAAGCAGACTAACTGAGGGGTGTGTGCTGCCTGTCCAAGAGCTGATGCTCCTGTAAGATGTGGTGTCCAAGTGTTAACGTGCCTTTGTCAATGGATGTTTTTCTCTGTGTGATTGAGGTCAGGGGACTTTCATGTGTTCAAAGCAGTGATGGTAGAAGAGGCCTCCAGTCTTTCTGTCGGCATCTCTGTTGTGTAGGTACCCGAGACCCTGAAAGGCTGCCTGAAAATTGTTCTATCAAAAGGGCTCTGTGTTTTTGTCACTTCTGAGGGCTTCTCCACTTCCAGATGTGAAGTGGCTTTCTGTCCAGTATCTTGTGTTGAAAGACTACAAATTATCTTTACAATACAACTTTAATCTTTGGTATTTCTTTCCCTCTCCTTCCATCTTGGAAGTTGCTCCTCCTAATTTGTAATATGCTCAATGGTGCCTTGCTGCATTCTTGTGTTTTTACTCTCCTACTTTGATCCTGCAGGGGTGTAATTCCTGGAACTTGTAACAGGCTAATTTACACCCTTCAGTTTGTGCTGTTTCCTAAAAGACAACAGAACTTAAACCATGTCAGTCTTGCAGCAGGAGCAGTAACATCCCAGTTCTTTGACATGAGCTGAAAGTCAGGGCTGGGGAAAGCATCTTCCTGAAAGGACTGACCTCACTGCAGAGAGGGGATAGCAAAGAGAAGTGCGAGCCTGAGCTGTGCTTGTTCTTTTCCTTCCTAAATCCTTGAGGAACAGAAAGTAATTCTGTGTGATTCTGAAATGTGCACTCTCTCACCCTGCAATTTACAGTTTCTACCAGGAAATAAATCAAGATGTAAGAGCTATTGGCTGCCAGTCACTCCCTTTCCTACCATGCAGTGAGGTTCTACACCCTGCTAAAGCTGCTTGTCCTCCTGGGCTTATTCTCTCTGCTACTTGCCTCAAGCCATTCTCTCTGTTCGAGCAGCCAGAAGCCCTCACTGCCAGGCCAGAAGCAGAGGTGGGTATCAAAACCTCTGTAAATAACTCAGTGTGCAGCACAAAAGGAAGACTAAGGTTTTAAGGTGTTAATTCATCCTCAAAGTCTGAGTTGTGACTTGCTGAGCAGATGAAGAAGGGCATTTTTGTGTGGTATAAATTATTCAAAACTGCTGGAGGGAGACAAGAAGCATATGTTCAGAGGGTGTGAATTTTGCCTGCCTGGAATATCCTGTATCTTTGCTTTGCTCAAATAGCCTTATGTATGATGCACTTTATCCAAATGCAGGAATTAAAGAACTATTACTACAGCTGGTAGACTGGAAATGTTTACAGATCCTACATTACATTCCAAGATTCTATCTGTAAGTGTTACATGTTTGTAAAAGTGTTTAAAAAAAGAAAAAACTTGCGTAAGAAGTTACATATGTGATGTGTTATTTCTAGCACAGTTGGATTAAACTTTTGCTGCCCACCATGCTGGGCTGGGCTGACATCAGTGCTGAGCAGTGACCTGCTCCTGCCCTGTGGCAGAGCCGTGGGGGTGGCAGGCTGCAGCATGGACGTGCTGAACGTTGACTTTGTTCAGCATATTTTTACCTGAAATGCTCAGAGGAGTTCAACTTCACAGCAGGAGCTGCAAGAGTGAAAGCTGGGCTCAAACAGGGCTCAAACAGAACTATACATCTGCCTCTGATTTCTGGTTTTTTAACTCTACACTGCCTTCAGCTGCAGAATTCTGAAGGAGTCTCTACCTGGACTTTCCAAGAGCTTTTACAGCACTGTTACAACAGAACAACACATGCTTTTACTAAAAAAAAATATTTTTAATATTTCAAAGAAAATATTCCAGTCATGAGGGAAATAACCTAAACCATTAGCCACCTGTGAAGAAAAGGTTTAACACTAAGTTTTTAATAGCTGTGATCACATAACCACCAAAGCCTGCCACAGCCAGGGACTTCACAGCATGGAAAATCTTGTTACTTTCATTTCTGCTTTAAGAAACCCCCTTGTTTTCCTTACTTTCCAGTGACCTAGAAAAGAAGTCTCACTTGCTGGAGAGCTGAGCAAGGAAACCCTCCTAAGTCCTACTCATGCTGTTGCACTCCAGCGTGGGCAGTGGCACGTGGGCTGAATGCTTCCCTTTTCTTAAACTTCCTCCACTTCTTTCAGGCTGTGCTCCAGGATGGTGTCTTGTCCCTGGAACTTAAAATAGCCGTGAAACAACTTTCTCTGGAGCACCAGGGGAAACCAGTAGATATCATCTGGCCACATGCAATTGAATGGCACCTCGTCCAGCTGAAACCACTGGGGCCGCATTTCTGGTGGGAGAAAACAAAAGGACTTTGCATGGGACTTTCTCATGGAATTTCTCTGCCCAGAGTTTGAATATCTGTCAGCAAGCAGCTTCCCTCTGCAGCCCAGCTGCCTCCCTTCTCAGAGGCATTTTGGCATGAACAGTTTCCCCATTTCCTAAGAGCACTGATGTCTCAGAAAAGCACACATATCCTTCCTTCCCCTCCACCAGCTACCTACCCTCACTTTCTGTTGGCTCTCCATGGAAGTGATCCGCTCGGAAAATGTGAACATCCATGAGCTCAGAGTTGCCTACAAATTCAAAGGTGATCCGACCCATCTTCTGCAAGGTGTCCACAGTCAGTCCACTCTCCTCCAGGAGCTCCCTGCGTGAGACATAGACTTTTTTACATGAAAGTGAGCAGTGGGAGGAGAAAACTGCAGTCACTGGCTTCACATTCAAAACCCTTCCAGTGAACCAAAGGTGAAAGCTGCACCTGTGCAACAGAGCAGGGCTCTGACTGGCACCAAACTGTGAGTCTACTTACACCACAGGGGAGCCAGCTCAGGTGGGATCGTGTTACTTCAGGCTCTGAGGGTGGTAGGAAAATAGTGTGTTGGAAGGGGATGATTCAGGAGAACTGATCATTTGGTGTAATTTACAGTTCCTGCAATGTGCTGATCTTTCCAGAGATTATTGAGAAGTGGGCATATGAATTATGTGACTGGCTGGATGTGGCTTCAGAACTCTGAGATACACTTCATTTAGACAGGCAAAAGGCTTTCCTAACTTCAAACTAAAGCTTTTAGAGTTGAGGGGAAACAGGTGATGAACACAAGAACATCTGTACTTGCCACACAACCAGCAGTACTTCTGAGGCAAACTGAAGCTTATTTAAATTATGCACTACATAACATCACTTGCAGACAGAACAGTGAGAATCCTGTCTCTCATTCAAATGCTGTATAAGAAACACAAAGCAATTGTGTAAACTTTCCCTTTCTGCTCTTGGAAGCACATTGAGCATAACGAGAGGCCAGAAGGCAAGACTTTTTTAAGAGCACTTGGAGAGATGTGCCAGACAGCTCTTTTCCATGCACCACCATGCACAGCTCCTTGAAGCACATTCAATTATTTCCTGTTTATGCTTTGCTCAGGACTTTATTTTACCTCCCTCTAACAGAAGTAGCATAGACTGAAGTTAGCCATGGTTTTCCAATGCACAAAGATAAGGAATACTCTGAAACCATGTATCTTCAGTTAAGGTTAATAATTAATGTGTTGCCTATTTGGCAATAACGACAATTTTCAAATGTAATGGATATTATTTTAAGGCTCCAGCTTTCTTTGGCGTCGACTTCATGGATCCCATCCTTCAAAATTATATTCAATTTAATGTCTTGGCTAATTTTAGTTTATCTTCTGAGAAGCTATTTATGTTTAAAATAGATGCAGTTTTCCAGCAGTGAATATAAAAGCCTCCTTTTACAGGCAGTGATAATTGAACAACAAAGCACAACACTGCTATGGTTCTCCAGACAATTTATCAATCAGCATTTTGGCTCTGTCTGCAGCAAGTGGAACATTACAGGTGGCAAACTAGAAATAACCAAGTTGCTCAATGTTCCCCTTACAAGATGTGCCACTGAGGAGCTGTGGGTGCCCAAGTGCTCATGGGAATGTGTCATACCCAGCCAAGGATAGAAATCTTACTTGGTACTGGGAACTTTTGTTCATGTTTTGGCTTAATATTTAACTACCTGTGCTGTGAGAACTTCATACCTTAGACCACTGCCAACCACAGCCTACTAACGCCTAGTGCAGAGCAGAAGTGGTGCAAGGGAAGTTTGATTTGGACTGTGTGACTTCCTGGAGGAAAGCTGCACCCTGAGGCACCACTGCACTGGTGGTGGTCCTGCCAGGAAGGTGTCCAGTGTGTCCAGCTGGTCCTGGCTCTGGGGACAGCTTCCTGCACAGCTGACCTGGGTAGGAACTGGTTGAGTCATTCTGGAGTAAACTGCAGGTGAAGGGATGAGGACAGTCCCAGGCCCAGCAGCAGGTGCTGGCTGTGCTGTGAAACACTGCACTGAGATCAGCAAAACTTTCATCACTTGACATCTGAAATGAACAAAAGCTCCAGTGTTGGACTCCAGGCCAGCACAGGGAAACACATGCCCAGAAAACCAAATCCCAAATCAAATGGTTAGATTTACACCACAGTCAGTGGCAGTGCAAACCTAACAAGTGAAGGCTGAGTTAAGTCAGAAAACTCATCTCTCGCCCTCTACTCAGAGACGATAAACTCCATGAAAAGCCAGGATCTCAGTGCTGGGTACGTTAACACCGTGCGCTGCTGGGAGCACATCCTGCACAGAGCCCCTGCTGTGCCAGGATCAGCTCACCACAGACCCCGGGCGGTTGGGCTGGCACAGCTGAGGAGACTTCAGGGCAGGAGCTGCTGAGCACACCCACACTGATCTTCCTGCAGGTGCAAGGACAGTTTGGGGTTTGTATCAGAAATTGAGGAGATGCTGAAGTGTGGCTTAGTAACAGCAGCATTCACATAAGGAACAAAATATCTGAGTTTTAGAGTTTGGCAATTCAGCTGTGATCTGCTACTCATTGAAATTACCAAACAGAAGAAAGAACTTCAAGAAATCAGTACTAAAATTTTCAAAAATGATACTGTGCGTTTTTACTGATGAAATTCAATTCCCTCACTCAGCATTAGCACTTGAAAATGTCACCATACAATCAACCAATATATTTCTACAGTGCCTTTCATAAGGGATCCCTAATAATTTCTGCAGTTTTTTCCACACAGTACTAAGAATGATGCTGTAGAAGGTGGCATTTGTTCAACAGCTTCAAAATTTAAATAATAAGCCATTTGGCTTATTGTTTAAATTAAATTAGCTGTAATTCTGCTATACAGCAAAAATTAAACACTGCACCTCTCTGAACAGTGCAAGAACCTCTGTCCACCACTTGCAGACTCACTCTCAGTTTAGATCAGAGTTCAGGAGGAAGGACACTTGGGAAGTTCCAGTTGCTCATAGATTGGACGACAGTTAAGGATTTGCAGATGACAGACGAACATGGGGATGAAGCCTGATCACCTGTGGAGCAGGTGACTGTTTCAGAGATAGCTCACGGCGCACCGGTGGGCAGCACACTGAGGTACCTCCACCTGCAGCCCCTCTGCCGAGGATCCAACACCTCCACGGCCAACCCGTGCCCCCACCCCAGTGCCTCACCTGCGGGCAGCCTCCTCGATGCTCTCCCCGGGCTGCACCTTCCCCCCGAAGCCGTTCCACAGCCCGGCGCCGAACCCGCGCTTCTTCATGCCCAGGAGGACCCGGGACGGCTGCACCACCAGCACGAGGGTGAAGAGCCTGGAGGTGTGCATGGCTGCTGGGTGAGGGATCAGGAGGGCTGGTCAGCCAGGGGTGCAGACAGCCCCTCACCCCCAGTGCCTGGCCCCTAAACTCTCGGTCCCAGCGCCTCTCCCCATCCCTCCTTCCCTAACGCTCCCACTGCCCCTGGCTCTCCTGCTCCCCCCAGAACACCCTCCCCAAGTCCCTGTTCCCTTGAAACTCCCTCCCTGAACCTCTGATCATCCTCTACACACCCTCCCTGAATCTCTTACCATCCTCTACACACTCTCCCGAATCCCTGTCTGCCTTCAGCATTCCCTCCCCAAATCCTTGTTGCCCCCAAACTCCCTCCCTGACTCCCTGATCATCCTTTACATGCTTCCCAGCTCCCTGCTTCCCAAGCTCCTTGCCTGCTACCCAAGCTCCCTGCTTCCCAAGCTCC
>JAOXXN010000205.1:11764978-11783315 GCA_026770055.1 Myrmophylax atrothorax
GCAAGTCTGGTGTTCTCCAACTGCTAATGGACACTGTCTTCAGGGCAAGACTTCAATGAGTGTATAGTTAATGCTTCTGGAATGAATTTACTGTGTTTGCATTTGCTGCAGAGCTAGTGGTGGTGTGGGTGTCAAGTTCCCAGCACCAACTGCTTTGCTCTGCAGATCCCCTCGCAGTGCATGGCACTAACTTGCCAATGTGCACAGGAGTGTGAACTGAAAGCCTCGTTAGGCTGACAGACTGGTGGTCTGATCACTGGTTTCTGTTAGTTTAGCACTGAAGTTGTCACGGGTAGCAATAACAAAAGGGATTTGTTATTTGTTTTGCCCCAGAAGTATTCAATAATTTTTCTCCTAGATGAATTTAAAGTTCTGCTGGCACAATTGCAAGCATTTAGTCTGTGTGACTGTAATTAATTGGAATGGCAGCAGTGCCAGCCATGCAGTGTCACACAAGGGAGCCTGCATTGATAAAACAGTGAGCTCCACTCGGGGACTAATAGTTTTTATTGGTTTCTGCTTTTATGCCCACATGTGTTTGCTTAACGACATTACTGAAATAAGCAGTAGATCAGTGGGGTTTGTAGCATAATAAAAGTCTTATGTGTGGCTGATTATTGTAAAAGATATTTTAAAAAAATAATAAGCATGTTTTGTTGTATTTTACAAGGATGTTGGGTGACAGATTTAGTGTGTGGTTGTGAAATAGGAGTCAG
Source organism: Myrmophylax atrothorax (assembly GCA_026770055.1). Taxonomy (NCBI): domain Eukaryota; kingdom Metazoa; phylum Chordata; class Aves; order Passeriformes; family Thamnophilidae; genus Myrmophylax; species Myrmophylax atrothorax. The sequence continues at coordinate 11,765,695 of JAOXXN010000205.1, forward strand.
TGACTAAATTCCTTGTTCCTCTGAAGTCAGGTGATCTGGGATTAAGCCAGGCAGAATTCAAACTGGAATGTAGCTGAGTCAGTCACAGAAACCCTTGAAATACAAATACAAAAAAAGGGAGCAGCACTAATCCAGCACTGTGGTAATTACCCTGCTCAGATTCTGTATTTTCCTGAGTTCTGTGGATAAAGGTTTTAGGAACCTCACATTGCTTTGCATAATCCTTGCTTACTATGTAAATCCATGTCTTGATTTCCTTTGATTAGCAAAGCCATTTACTATGCATTTTTTCAATAAGTATTAATCAGTTTATAGTGGGAATAAACTGAAATGGTGTATGAAAGGTTGTCAGAATGCAAAAATATTTATTGTATTAGTTGATAGTACTGTGCATTTAAACCCTGTTTCTTTTCTTTTCAACGGCCTCATACAATTTCTAGAAGTTGCAGAGGGAAGTTTGTTTTATTAACCCAACTGTTGAGATCTGAGTTTCTGAAAGTCAGTTTGCTTGAATCAGCTGTGTATTGGAGATCAAAATGTTTTCTGCTGAAGATCTGCTGATGTTCTGGAGACTGTGCAGTGAAATCTGTGAAACCACATCTGTATCCTCATAATCATGTCTTAGTGTAGGAGATTTGGAAGACTCTGTCTCTTAATTTTCCAGCTCTGTTGCCTTGGGTTTTCCTTGACATTGAGTTGCTGCTGGTGAGATTTTTGTCCTTCCCAGTGCAAAGGTTAAAGCTGTGGTATGAGTAACTTTGCCTCACAATGATGCCTTGGTGACCATGGTAATGAGGAGTGAAGACAGGAGAAGGGAAAATGGCTTCTTCTTTGTGCTACTTTGTTCTTATGTCTCTTTGCATTTTTGTTCTCTTGGCCAGCGAGAGGCCGACCGCAACCAGGAGCTGCTCACACGCATAAAGCAGTATCAGGAGAGGGAAACAGAAGCTGAAAATAAACTGAAAGAACAAATGGAGATGAACAAATCCTATAAGAAGAGCATGGAGGCAATGAGTAAGAAGCTGCAAGAGAAGGAGAACAAATTAGCTGAAGCTAATGAAGTAAGAACAGAGTAATTTTTAATCCGTTCATAGCCAGTTGGAGGTCACCCATGTAACAAGTAATGGAAATGATAATTTGGGGGACAGATGAAAATGACTAAATGATTTTCTCTTGCCTTAATCTGAGGTAAGTTTCCAGGTCTGAAGGTTTGCAAGAGTGGGATGGTTTCTAGATTCAGTGTTTGTACTTTTTAGGTGGAAATTATTTATATCACCATCCATAATATCTGGCTTGGAGAGTCATAGCGTTGTGTGTTTCTGCTTTTTGTCTTCCATTAATTCAGACCATCACTGTATTAAAAGGGAAAATATCAGAGCTGCAATGGAATATAATGAACCAAGAGATGCAGATGACAAGCCAAGACTCTCAGAAGCAGGAACTGATGGAACAGCTGGATGTTGAAAAAAAGTAAGCGGGAGATGAATGACTGTAGGGAGAAAAAAAGCAAACAAAACTTGAGTCTTGTGCAGGTGTCATCACTCAGAAAACTTTTAACAGCGTTTGATATCCCCTCTTCAAAGGGGTTCTTTGATCTGGATGTGCAGGTTATAACTGTTGTTTGAAACTACGTCTGAGGTGCAAGTTAATTGTACCTTCAGGAAAAAAAACACCAACTTGAGCTTTAAATCTCAGTGAAGTCTCTTGTTCCTGGTAGAGAGTTAACAGAAGGCACATGGGTAGGAAAGGCTAATCTGAACTTTGGGGACTGAACAGAACAAAAATATCAAAACTTAAATCATAGTGGGAGGGATAGGTGAAAGCTATGAGTATGTTTTTACTTCCTTACTAACTTGAACTCTTCAGTTTCAGAGTTTTAAAGGTTTATTTACTCTCAGTGTGTATTTGTTTTTTTCAGAGTTAAGATGGCTTTTTTTTTTTTATTTTTCTCAATATGCATCTTTTTAATAAAATGGGTAGATATCTTGTCCCTTAAATTAGAGGGAAATGGCATGAGTGTGAAACTATGAGACAAAATCTATAGCATTAACATTTACCTTGTTAGTGGTGTTTGACTGTGTTTGTCTGAGACTTCTGCATGCAGGTTGTTTCTGGTACATGATTTCTGGGGGCTGAGTACCTTTTGTATCTGCATCTAACAGGAAATGGCAAGAGGCGAGTCAGCAAATCCAGACCCTGCAAGCAAACCAATCCCTGCTGGCAGAATATGAACAGAAGATTAAGGTAAGAAACTTTGTGACCTATATAAGCTTTAGCTTTTGATTTCTTCAGTGGAAAACAGAACAGTGCTTTATAAAAAAAAGGGCTATTACAAAAGTAAAAGGTTAGTTTGTCATTTAAGTATCTGAGTTGGTGGCCAGTGAGTGCTGAGGTTGGTTGGATCAGGCTATCTATAATTAGCTGTAACATAAACTTCTTTTTAGTGGGGAAAAAAATAGCAACATAATGCTAAAATGCATTTGTGTTTCTTCTTGTTCCTAATTCTTTCATGCCATTCAGTGCTCCTCTTTGCACTTCATTGATGAAGGGGTAGAGGACAAGAAAATCTGATTTGGTTTAGTAGATAGAAGGTCTTTCTAATGATTAGCAGCAGGTGTTTGTTATTAGCAACAGGTGTTTTTGTTAGGGTAAGCAGATGTAACAGCTGGGCTGGCCTCTTCTGTACCACTGGAAGAAGAAGTCTCCCTCCTTTGAGTGGTGGGTTGGAACTGATGTCCTACTCAATTTCCTTCCAACTTCATTCAAGTCCTTGACCTGAGCTTCAAAAGTACAGTGCAGAAATAGTTCTTACAAGTTCCAACTTAATCACTGATGTCTGATTGTCATCCCATGTTTTGTAGGATCTGGAGCAGAAGTTCTCCCAGCAGGAACATGATGCTCTAATTGTCAAGAACATGAAGGCAGAACTGGCTCGTTTCCCAAAAATGGAGCGGGAATTGCGCCAGCTCAGGGAGGAAAATGCCTACTTCAGGTGAGAGAAGGGTTCAGTTGTTGAGGGTTATCCTCTCTTCTTCTGTACTTGCTACAGCTGCAATATATGCAGTTTCAAATCCCTCTATTGTTCTTCCACGTGGGAAAGTTTAGAAGGAAGTTTAAATATTTCATATAAATAATGCATACGAATTGAGCAGTGTTGTGATGGTTCCTCTTTGAGAGGATTTGACAGGATCTGAGGAATCTTCTTGAACAGAAGAGCCTCACAGAATGTGTATTGATCATTCTGAGTGGTGACTTCTCTTTGTTAGAACAAGATTCAGCGTTTAAAGGTAGTGATGAACTCCATACAGCTTTGGGAAAGACACATGAATGTTTCTTCAATATTTGTTTTTGCTTAGCTATTGTTGCCACTGTTGTAAAGGACTGTTGTTCAAACATAATGTTTAGAAAGTGTTTTAAGTTTCAAAAGTACTTTGATATATAGCCCTTGGTAGAGTAAGCTTTGTGGATTTCTAAAGTGGCAATTGATTTGAAAAATTAAATTAAATGTACTAGCAAATAACTTGCCTGAAAGTGTTCAGTGTGTGTAGGGTTTTTTGTTTGTTAAAGTACATGAGTTGTCTTGATGGCTTTTGCCTTTTCAATATTAAGTAGTTTTCCTTGGTTTTGGTCTTGGAATTGTTTCATTATAATTTTTAATTGCTTGTCTTGGAATTTTTTTTCTCATGCTTGTTTTTTGTGCACAGAAATATATCAACAGATTAAAGGTCATTTGTTGTTAAACAGTTTTATCTCACCCTTGTGCACCTCTATTAAAGTAAAACTAAGCAGGCTCAGTGCTTGCTCAGTCATCAGGGGGTGCTCAAAAACCAGGTCTGTAGTGCCTGCTTTGTTCCAGCCCTGCCTCCAGCTGGGCTGAACAGTAGAATTGGAAGTCTTTTGTTGCCCTTATTTTGTCAAATAATAAAGCAGATACAAAAGTTCAGGTTGTTTGGGCATAATTAGGGTGGTACTTAGAGCAGACAAAAATAATTTCAATAAAACTATGAGGGTTTGTTGTAGCAGCAGCTTTGCAGTGAGGGTTCTAGAAGTGAAACAATGAATGTCTGTTCCATGTCATGATTCCCACAAACTTCCATTGGGTTGCACAGCTCTTTAATAGTTGTCTGTCTCTTTGCCATAGGGAAATGAAAGAAAACAATGGATTGCTTAAGGAGGAGGTTGAAGGTCTCCAAAGAAAACTGGAACGCTATGAGAAAGTCCAAGCACAGCTGGTGACTGTGGAATTGGAAAATGAGGTGAGGAGCTGGGAACATTGGGTGGATGAGCAGAATAGGGGTTTCCTTTATTGCCTGCCCTGACTTTCAGACTCTTCCTGTATTGTGTTAGTTAAGATGTGATGCCTCTTTTAATTAATGGGCTCGAATGAGGCATTCCCAAACTGAAAAGTTATGATGGAAGTTATGGCAATGAAAGTGTAAAAAGCAAAAGGATATTTACTGTTTACTGAGATTGTTCCTTACACACAATCTCATCATAGTGTCTGTTTTGGCCTTGCTGTTTCTCTTTTACATTCTTCTGCTCAAAAGGCTTTTTTTGGCATCAAGTTCTGCCCAGCCATGGTGGTGTTGAAAGGTGTGTGGTAAGAACCTTGGTACCCACTTTGATCACCACAAATGCTGTGGGGCCAGAATGGGGTCTCAGATGAATAAAATTGTCTTGCTTCCATCCCACCCTGTACCAAGCATACAGTGAGTTGTCAGGAGATTAACCAAATTATGTGACCTTGTTGAACTGCAGAACTAACTGGTGTCTGATCAGATTTAGATAATATTATGTGGCTGTCAATATTACTGACTGAAAGTCAAAATCTACAGGAGAAACTGGCAGAAGAGCAGGGGTCACTACAGCTGTGACAGAACTGGTGTTGAGGATACAGCTTGTTCTCTTTGCTGCCAAGAATCTTGTGCACCAAGGTCTGGTACAGGGATGGCAGCTCACAGAGTTAGATAATCTACAGTGATGATGTGTAAAATGGGTTCATCCAGCTGTGGGGACAGGGGAAATGTCTGTGAGGGCTGGAGAATGGCAGAGATCATGAAATCCACAGGAGAAGGAATGACACTGACTTTGAATGGAGTAATCTGAGAAAACTCTGGAAAATCAGCTACTAGAACATTCATCTATGTCTAACTCTACTTTTCATCTTCGCTTTAGAAACTTCTGGCAAAATTACAAAACTGGGAGAAACTGGAACAGAGCACTGGCTTAAATATCAGGTATGTGCTCACAGCTCTGGAGGGAGGTAAGGCTTTTAAACCACCTTCTTTTAATCTGATCTCTGAAGTGTGGTGGTCATACTTTCTTGCTATGTCTTCTTCATGTGTAAGCTCTTCCAGTACTTTTTATTATATATGAAAAGAAAACAAGATATATGTGGTTTTAAGTATCTTTGGGAACTAACAAATGTTTTTCACCAAGTCAGCTTGTCCAGTGTCTCTGAGGCCATGCTTCAGTTTTGAGTTCTTTGAACTCTTTGGGTTTAGCTGCATTCAGTTTAGAGAGTCTGCTTGCTTAGTAAGTGAACTTCTAAGAATTTTAGGATGTGTCCAGAGAAGACAACGTGTGTTACTTGTGACAAATGGTTGTAAATATATTTCCTTTGAAACGTGGATATCAAATCAGCTTCTCAAAGTAAGCTGCTAGATCATGTTGTGACTTTTCTTCCCTAAAACAGCTGGAGAACTGTTGTTATTATAGTTTTTTTTGTCAAACCCACTCCCCAGTGGTGTTTTGTAGTACCAGCTATTCTGTGTACTGATATGTAACAACTCCTGACATCTTGAGCAGTGAACCAGATTTTTTTAAGGTCTCTGTTGTATGTGTGGTATAAAGAGGGGCTGGAAATGGTGCTTCTGATCATTTCCTTGTGCTGCAGAAGGTTTTCTCTGTAGCTGTGAAGCTTTTGTGTGTTGTGTTTCAACACTGCCCTATTTTCTCTAAATATTTACATTGTTACTACACTGCAAGGGGAGATGCTTTTTTGTAAATAACTGTCCTCATGAGCATTATAGCACAGATCACCTTCCATACTGGGTCAAAGCTGAAACTTCTGCAGCAGAACCTCATTTTGCCAGTTGCTGCTTTATTGTGTTCATTACACATGCCCAACAACAGAGCAATGTGTGCACAGTGCTGGCATTGTTTGGGAGCAGAAGTGTTTGGACATGCACATGTGGTTTGGGCACAGTATTGCTTCGTGTAAAAGATACTTGTTTTCCAACTTGGGAAAGCCTCCTTAACTTCCTCAGTGTTTTCTGTTTAATGAGGGTGACAAACCTTCTCCAGAGGCAGGCAAGTAGGTAGTGTGCTTGAGGTTCTCTCCTGCAGCTGCTGAGGATGAAGATGGAATTGTGCTAAATCTCCTGTGGTAAGGTATGGACAGAAATTGTAGGAATCCTTTTCACAAAACTTGTTCTATCAGACATTGGAGTAAAAGCTTTTCACTTACCTCAAGCTGTTAAAGGTTTAACGAGGTAATTTCACACTGGGAGAGAAATGGAACCAAGTGATTCTGCCTGTCAAAGTCTAACAACTCCTTCATTTAAAATCAGAATATTCGCTGTGAAGTGTTAGGCTTTTGATTGGGCCGTATTGTTTAGTGCTATTAATGGCACCTTCTCATACAGAAAGGGGAATTGCTCTTGAGGAAAATCACCTTTTACATGCAATTGGAGCAAGTGGGACTGGATGATTCCCCTCTGCCTCCCTCGTTTTCTTTTTTTTTTTTGTTGCTCAGACTTCTTACAGCATGACTTATGTTAATTTTCAGTCAGGGTGATGAAGATGATGAGAGACATTGTCCTGGTTGGTTCCCAGAGAATGCTGTTGGTGAAAGTTTGAGAACAGTTAATTGCCCATCTCATAGTAGGGGGGAAAAAAAAAAGAACAAGTTGGCTGATTGTCCCAAAGAGCTGGAGCAATGTGCTGTTTGCTAATAACGAGATAAGCAAGGAAAAAGGGAATGCATTAGGATTTCTCATCTTTTCTTATCAGGTTCTTCATTGGTGCAGAGGATGTAAGGGAAGTGCAAGCAGCGTGTGGCGCTTTCGGAGGGGATGATTTTTCATTTCCTCCAGCACTTCCACAGGGCTTGTTCAGTGTCTGCTCTCAGTGGTTTCTGTTCACTGATTGCCTGCTCCCAGCAGGCTTTTTGTCAGATTGGCTTACGATCAGCCCTTCCAGTGTAATTTTATGTAATAATACTTAGGAAGGAGGTGCAGCTTTTAGGAGTGTAGTGGTAATCCTACTGGTTTTAGTACTGGTCTCTTTTTGGTGACAATGAAAGAGATAACTAAGTGTTTATAATGCTTCACCTTGTGGGGGGAAAACAAGTTCATTAACAGTTTACTCTGGCTAATCTTATGTTTGGTAGTTCTGGATTCCACTTGTAAGCTCCTGGGCTTTTCTCTCTCAGAAACAAAGACAGCTGTAGCTCTAGAGCATAATATCCCTGTAAGCTGCACAATAGCCAGATAATGAAATAGTACACATCATAGTTACATATGGTTCATGTGTACACACTATAAATCTTTGTAATCTCTTTTGTGTTCAATTACTTTTGATTTCTTGAGCTTCTTACTGCTGACTTTACAGTATAGTTGGCTTTGGTTTTTATTGTGGATGTAGGACTTTTTGTATGTTCCTGCTGTAGTAGGATTGGTTTCAATAGCAAAGGGAAAAATACCACAACATGTTGAAATTCTTGCTCTGTGAGTAGCAAGTTTTATTTATTTTGGAGTTTACTGTCCTAGAGAAGGATATTCATGCATGGGCTCCTAGAGGAATTTGTTATTAAGGAAGGGTTGTGTCAAGAAAAGCTTCTTCTCTGTCTCTCCAGGATGTGCTGATTGTATTTCTTCAAAACCCAGTGTTTGTGTAGTTGAGTTGTTGACCAACTGCACTGAAAAACCACGTTAATCGTGACAGACTCGATTGTTTTTTCAGAGCTGTACCAGTAGCTTAGAGATATTTTTCCAGGTAATTCCTTGACTGTAATTTAACAGAGAAGTGTTTCGGGAAGGTTTTGGGTGAGAGGCAGCGGCCGCTTTACTTGGGTGACAGTGCGCAAAAGCGCCCAGGAGATGGAGCCCTTTCTCCTGCTGCAGGAGCAGACGGGATCCTGCTCCAGCCTGGAAGCCTCAGCCTGGAGGGAATCCATCGACCGGGCACCCTGGGAAGGGACAGCTAGTCTGGGCAAAACTGTTAATTGCTGCTCTCAGAACTTTTAAAGTCTGTTTAATGCTACATGCGTGGTGTCACTGACTCTCTGCCCAGTACTCAGGGTTGTAACTTGGTGTGAAAAAACTTGTGCAGATTTCTCTAGAATACAGAATAGGATGATGTTTTTCTAACCAACTCTGTAAACTTCATATTTACACCACATACTCTTCGGTTTTTCTTGTTTAATAGGAGTTCTTCACAGCTTGGTTCTTTTCTGCCGGCCCCAAGCCTTGGAATTGCATTCTCAGAGAAGCACTGTTGTTGTTCAGACTTTCCCTTCTGCAGCACGTAGAAGATGCCCAAATAAAAAATGAGGGTTCTTGTTCTCTGAGCTATTAATCTAAATAATCTTGTTTTGGTGCTGGTTGTCTGTGCTTGGTTGATATTGCCTTTGTCCTCTAATGAATTAGCCAGCTGATTTTGCTACCCATAAAGAGATACAGCCTGGAGTACAGTGATGCAAAAAGATGTGCATCAGGTGTGTGTTACAGATGAAGCAGTAAGTCAGATACTGAAGGTACTGATAGTCGTTGATAGCAGCTTACAAGGTTTCATGCTAAATTTGTCTTTGTGTTTTTCCATAAGTGGCAGAAGATTGCAAGTTTTGAAAGGTTGAAGTTTGGCTGAAAAGTCACACAAATTTTTGAAGACTGACAGGTGGGCCACAACCAGCAGCTTCAGAGGAGTTTTAGTTCAAGCTTTTTTCCTTTTCTGAGAGATTAAACAGTTATGTGTGAAGAGGGATTTGGTTTTGTGTGGTTTTGTTTGTTTGTTTTTTAATTGGAAGTAGTGACTATTTGAAGTTTTTACATATTCACCTCCTGGACTCAAAGATCTTTGTAAACACAGCAGAGTTATTTTATATCTGTGATCAAATATATTGATCATGACCTACTTAAGTAGGTCTTTCTTTTTTGGAGCACCATTTTCTTTTGCCAGTAGAACTGTCAGCTCAGACTCGGTGTTTATGTGCAAGATAAAGCAAAAGATTTTGTTCATAATACTCCTCAGAATCATTTCAGGTTTTCCATCACAGGGGCACAGTGGAGAGATCAGATATCCTTTCCTGAAGGGCCATGGAATACAGTGAAGAAATGAGAGGTGAGGCTGATGTATCAGAGAAGGGTTCTTGGGCTCTTGTGTGGAGCTCTGAGACTCCAGTCACAGGCTTGGATATTCCTGAGTCTCCTCTCATTGTGGTTCTGTTGCAAGGCAGGTTTCAGTTTGCTGCTAATGGAATGAGGCTGGTCTGGAGAGACTGTGGGTTGGCTGAGGCTTTGGAGAGTGCCCGTGGTGTCCTTCAATGTGCAGGGTGAATCCAGCTGGCTGCAGCCTCGGTGTCCCGTTGAGCTGCCGTGGCTGTTTGGGGCTCGCTGTCCAGGCCTGGGAGAAGTGCAGGTTTGACAGGAATTCAGGCCAGTGCTTAAGGACTGTTTTCCCTCGGTGGAGCCTGCCAGCTGCAGACAGCAGACACTGAGCTGCTGACCTGTCGCCTCCAGCAGAAGAAGTGAACCTCTTAATGCTGACCTGGTTTTCTTTCTGAAACATCTGTGAGCTGGCTGGCTGACAGATCTTGGGGACTCACTTCCTGCAGTGTCTGAGACCAATTAAGAAGAGGAGATAGTTTGAATGTGCATGCATTTCCTCTCTAAGAAAGGGTTTAATTAAGTGGCAAGCATCTCTATTTAGTACAGTGTTTTGCACAGTTGTAATTTGTAATCATCCAGGTGCTATGCTCAGTACGGGAAGTCCTTCTATGCACATTCTGCTTTTGGAGCTGGGGGCAGGGAGGAGAGAGGGAGGCAAAAGGGAATTGGATTTCTTGATTCTGCATTTAGTGGTGGATTAGTGCTCTTTTTTTTCAGTGAATAGAAGAGAAGGGAGAATATTGGAGTTCTCTACTTTCCTTTTTAAATCTTGATTAACTATGCTTAGCTACTGAGCGCTCTCTTCCATCCAAGGCATTGAATATCTTTGCAGTAGTGAATGAAGCTCATAATCTTTTTCTTTCTTACAAGGTAGTAATTTATCTTTCTCTGAATGTCCATTATGAGTAAGTGGTTACTGGTTTAAAAAAAAAATCTGTTGACAGATACACAAAGCAGTGCATGTTGAAATAATTTGAATTACTCATGTTATTCTGGATACTTAAATTAACTGCAACCAATCAAGAGAAGACTGGGGGTTACTGTTGCTGGTTCCAGTAGAGCTGTAATTCTGGCATGATCACTCCCTAGTGGAACAAGTATTTTTATTGGATAGTCTCTTGTAGCCCTGTGGTTTTCTGTCACCAAGCAAGAAATTAGTCTAATTACCAGCATTTGATGCTGGCTGCCCTCTGTAACTGTTCTACTGACCTAAACTAAAGTGCTAATTTCTATTTTGGGGGGCAGTGAGAGGTTGGGTTTGTCTAAGTTGGCTACTGGTTGCCCCCAACTTTAGAGCTGTGTCCCTAACTGGAGGATAAAATTAGGATTAGCTTAGTATGAGGATACTGAAACTTCATGTTGTGTGTCTAAGTTTTTTATAAATAGCTGTAATTTATGATCTGTGAACAGACTGAAAATTGCATGACTGTAGTTTAAGAGATTCCCAGTGTAAAACAAACTGTCTCCTCACAGTGGGAATTCCCAGGGCACCCAATAGGGAGATAAACACTATGCAGGAGGAAACAGTAATTAAAAAAAAACACAAACAGACAACAAAACCCAAAACAACACAAAAGTGCTATACTTATTAGAGAAACTTTTCTAGTTGGAAGGTCTCAGCTTACCTTATGGACAGATTATCTGCTGTTGTCCTCTGTAAGCACAGTACTGCATTTCACTGTTACTTTTTTGCCTTCCACTGAAGTTGGAGGTTTGAGAAATGGGACCTTATGGTTCTGTGAGCTCTGCAGCTGAAAGGGGTGTCCCTGCAGAGCAAAAAACAATATGGAATGGGAAACAGCATTCTCATTCCTGACCCCTTCCTTCCTCAGGTTTCCTCTGTGGTTTCCTAAATACTTGTGCTGTTCCAAAACAAGGCAGGGGATGTGGCAATGAGCAGCCAGGGTTGGAAGGGATGATGAGGATAATCGTTGTTCATATAGAAATAAAGTTTATGTGCTCAGTATTTTTGGTAGGTAATATGTGTGAAAGATGAAAGCACTGCCTTATCAGCATTTGAAATCTCCCATTCTTATGAGGTTGATCCACTTAATTTTAATATGGCAACCATCTGGGCCTCTTTTCATAGATACCTTAAAGGATTGTAGGTCTGTCTCTTACAGTTCTTCACTGAAATGCTGGGCAAAACCTCCTGCCATATTTTCCTATCTGATACGAATTTTCTCCAAAAAGTGTTGTACTTATCTCTAACATTCAAAAATACTAGTGTTCATTCCCCTCTGCCGTTAATACTTTTATTTCTATTTGAATACATCAGAGTAATAAGTCTGGAGGCTAAAGGAGGGATAGGAAGAGTGTAAAACATAATGAGGAGCACCTGACATGGGCACAGACTGAGGCTGTAATGTATAATCAGAGAATCAGAGTGAGAAGTAAGCAAGCTCAGATCAAAAATATCTCTGTCCTTGCTTTGCATTTCAAAGCTCTGGGAACAGTTCAAGAGATTGTCTTCCTGGGATCACAGAGCCAGCATTCTGGAGGCAGAAAATGGGGTTGAAGAATAGCTTAGCACACTGTCCATGTTCTTTGGTGGAGGATGATCTGAGGAACTTCAGTAGTTTGGCTACAGGAATGGTGTGGAGAACAATGGCATCAAAGAAAAGATGGGCCTTTCTTACTAGGGGAATAGGGACTTAATTTTGGATGTGAGGATGCCAATAGACCATTTTTTAATGAAAATTAGCACTTCTTTTTCCATGGGGTCTTTTTACTAGAATGTGGAGCATTAGCCCAGCTTGAATAGGGTGCATTCCCCAAACCAGTAAACTTAAGGCTCTTTTTCCAGTAGGAACAGGAGTGATTTTAGAAATGTGTGCTGGTGTTGTCTACTGCTCAGCAAGTCATTAATTTGCCACAGGGGACTTGCCAGTCAGACACTTCATTTTGAGTTGCTGCCATATATTCCTTGCAAGTATAGTTTGAGACACAGTTGGAAAACAGTTGGGTAGAAGTTACTTGTTTCCTTCCAGCATGTAGTGACCCATGTTATGTGTAAATGGCTTGAACTTCAGTGCTCACTCTGCTGTGAAGGAGAAGCTTTCAAAAATACAGACTCTTTTATAAAGAGCCACTTTCCTTGCATTAAGCAGCCCTGTTTGCCTTAAAGTGAAATTATCATTTAAATAGCAGAGACTAATCAGCAAGGGGATGGTTTGCTCCTGTCAGACAGCTCAAACGCTTGTGCTTGATTTTTATTCAGCCTCTCATTTGATCATTTGCACAAACCCAATAACCACTATAATCTCCAGCTCATTTTTAATTTTACCTTTCCATTTCCATTTTAGCATCTTTCAGTATTTCAGCTTTAAATTTCCTGCTGGGGCTGTCAGTGTGCTGTGCTTCCCCTTTCCCTTAGATGTTCAGTGTATTACACCTCATTTATCCCCAAAGTTTTGGTTTTGCTGTGAAACTTTTAAACAAAATGTAAATCATCTACACACTTATTGAGGAAGATGTTGCTTTAGCATAGCAATGCCTTTTTCAAAACCCTTCTCAAAATGTGCAGGTGTTTTCTGAACGGGAACAAACCAAAATGCAAATATGAGGATTCAAACTCTTGTATTTGCTACTCCCTTATATTCATGGGAATGGCCTTTAGGCACAGGTCAAGGAATCTCCCTTCTCCACTGGGTCAAGGAATACCAAGATGGATCGTGCCAAACTTATGTAACAACTTTCTTTGTCTAGAAAATTGGTTATCTTATGGAGTAAATCACAATAAATCTTTTTTATTTGAGTTAAACAAGAGAACCACTTGGGAAAATATGAACCATGTGGGAAAAAAATGGAAATTAATAAAATTGTAGGATGTATAAGTAATTGTTTAAGCAGGGATAGATTTAGCATTGTTGGAAGGAAAATGCAAGGGTAAGTAGAATTCCTCAAAGATTAGCCTTAGGATCTGCTTTATTTAGTATTTCTATTAATGGTTTTGGTGCAAAAATTTGGTGTGTGCTGATAAAACTTGGCTAATGATGCCAAGTCATAAATACACAAAAGCTGGATATGCAGAACTGAGTGACCCTAAGGATTAAAGTGCAGAATTGGGACAAAATTCAAGGAAACAAGGCACAGAGCTGGGAGCTGAATGCAAACAGCTTTTGTAAAATGTAGCACGTGCAGTGCAAAGCACTAGAAGGGCTGTGTGCTTGGTTACAACAATGGCTGTTCCTCTTCACACAGAGAAAAGCTTCCATGGAGGTGAAAGTGTTCAAGTCCTCCTGGGGATGGTCTGGGAGATGTTTCTGGGGGTTCTGGTCACCCACTGTGGGGGAGGATGGTGGGAATGCAGAAAGGGGTTCCTGAAGGAGCCTGGGAGCCCCCTGAGTGGAACAGCCACTGGCAGAGTGTGGTGGGAGATGGAATTGCTGCCAGGAAATGCATGGATAGAAGGGAGGAGAAGAAAGGGGATCCATGCCAGTGAGAAAAAGAACCAGCTATCCTTAAAACTTGCATTGGCATATAAATGAGGTTGCTTTAACCCTACCATGAATGCAGCTAGAGGGAGGATCTTGCTTTTAGAAAGAGTAAAGTTTGGAATGCAGCTTCCAGTGGAATCAGAAGTACCCAAGTTATGGCTTCACAGGGTTGTGGAAGAGCTGACTTGGGTTCATAATAGCAAAGGACTAGACTAGGCCTAAGCTAGAAGGTCCTTTTGAGTCCTGCTTTCCTGTGAATGTGCATGTGCTAAGCAAATGGATGGGCTCAAGAACAGGAGGAGGGGAACAGTACATTCCAGTTTGGAATTGCAGGTGGGGAAGGAGGATGGGGTTTGTGAGTAAAAGTAGACCCTGTCCATCTTTCTGCCCACACAGAACAACTGTGGGCAGGGACCTGAGGTGTGAGAGCAGCTGACCTTTGTGTTGAGAAATAAGCAGTTTGCTGAAAAATGTGCTAGACTATTAAGAAGAGTTTATCTGTCAGTGCAGATAAGATCAAAATATGATTTGTATCATCTGAGAAGCTTTTCTGAGTGTGTTTGGTGCAGGTTATCTTGATGGTGTTTTGGAAATGACTCACTCCTGGTTAGTGCTTAACCTCATCAGGATTCATACTTCTGATGGGAGCTGGGAAGGGGCTGCTTTAATCATCTGTCTTTGGTTTGTCATCAGTGCAGGAGGAAGTTTTGTGCTGGATCAGCCAGGAGAGGTCTAATTTTCAGTTTTAATTGTACTTTACAGCCAATGTAGCAACATCAACAAGGGGCTGGAGAAAATTGGAAGTGCATGAACATTAAACTGCTGCAGTTTTTTAGCATCATTTCAGTGCTCCTGTTCTGACAAGCTTGCTAACATGCCCTGTGATATTATTATGTAAGCTTTGTCCTTAAGTTCCAATCTTTCCTCCCTTGGTACTTCATTGCCAGTGAATCTTTTTGACCAGAGCACATCTTTACCTGGGCTCTGTTCTCTTTCCTCTCAAGCTACATCACTAGAGGGAATATGCTTGTAAATATACCTTTGTCAGTGCTTTGCTTGGAGTGAAGCACTGCACAATATTTGCCAACATCTCTTAAAGGGCACAGTGAACCTGAAATGTTGGTGAGTTAAAAGATTAATGTGATAAGTGCCTCCAGGTTCTGTTGAACTCACTGTGATTATATAAGTGTTGTTTGTATTTTAAAATAACTTACAGCATGGAAATTAGCATGGTGGATTGGATTATTTACTCATCTGTCTCTGGTCCTGTGTCAGTGGGATCCTGGGATAGATAGGAAAATCCAGAGTAATGAGCAAGACCTGAAGCAGGCTTTTTTAGAAGTTTGCTAAAGATTTTTAGTTGGTGCCCTTCATCCCTTCTAGAAAAGTAAAAACTCTTCACAGATTGGAGGCTATTATGTGTTATGTGCATAGAATAAATAGAAAAATTTTTTCTTTCAGCTATAATCTTTCTTATTTGAAACAATATTCAACAAAGTTGCAAAGTATTAGAGAGAAGTGAGCTTCCTAAATTGCTGCTGTTTATGTAAGTGTTGCCTTTTTCTGTTTGAGACAAAGTGAAAAGTTTGTTTTGTCTTACCCTAAGAACACCAGGCTGAAGTGAGCTGCCTGAATGAGAGCAGACACTGTGTCAGGCTCATACTGGGCCTGTGGTAATTGGAAAGATTCCCATTTTGAAAGCAAAGGTGGCAGGTGTTGAGGGCTGAGTGGTCCCTGTGTTCAGTGCCCACCCACAGTCAGTGTCTGGAGGTTGTTTTCAAAGTGCTGACCTGGACACCTGAAATAAGAGCTCAGGGCTCCTGTTCTCAAGTGAAGTTTTCAGTGGGGTTCAAACAGCTTGCAGGAAATGAAGCCAGGCCTTCTCAGCAGAAAGGAGATACAACATGCCAACTATTCCATATAGCCAAGGCAGTTGAGAGGTGGAGGTGTGTGGAGCTTTCTTTCCCTCTCTGCCACTGATGTTAAATTCTGGGAGTGCACTGGCAAAGATTATTTTTTCCGATAACCGTTCTCCAAATATTTTGGTCATCACCTGGCAGCAAAATGTTTTTTCTAATGAAGTCACGTCTTGCAGAATGGCATAGTTGTAAGAGGGTGATACATTTCGAATAGTGTGTGAGAAATACCTGCTTGGTGAAGCTGCTCTTAACTTTTGTTGCCTCTTGCTGTGAGCAGGAACAGATCTGCCAGAGAGCCTAACCTTGCAATGTGGATACAGTTTTGGCTTTTCTAGAAATGTATTTACTAGAGATTTCGAGCATCTCTTCTCTTCTAGTACCACTTGGACTCAATCCTTCCTGACTCCCTTTCTCTGTGTTATCCTCAGCTCTCTTGTCAGCAGAGTTAACAATTGCTGTGCTTCTTTGCAGGGAGTAATGGGCAACTATTGCAAGAACCATTTTCTGGCACAAGTTGTTCTTGTTGGAATTGCTTTTGAATTCTCATTACTCGTTTAAACTCTCCTCCAGAGATCCTCTGATATGAACAGTGTAGTGAAAGGGAAGATCAATCTTTTGGGTAGGCAGAAATAAGAAATTCTGGATTTCCTTGAGTTATTCCCTGCTGACGAAGTTGATTTATTTTCTGTTTCAATGAAGCAATCATCCTCTTGCTGTGACACACATCAAGCTCTTCAGTAATGGCTTGAAATCCTGCTAACTTTTCTATAGAGGACAGAAATGGGTTATCTGGCTTTCATGGAGAATATGTTCAGTATCAGGATCCTCAGAGAAGTCAGCTGTTCATCTGTTAGCTGGGACAGCTTTCAGGGATACTTCACAGATCTGCTTTGCCTCCCTTCAGAAGATGATGCTTTAACCTAATTATGATTATTTTTAAAACTCAGTTTTGCTAGTGTGTTTGAAAATAACATTTCTGACTGTGCTCTTTATATTGCCAGAGATAAAGCTTTGTGGCTTCAGGTGGTTTTCTGCAAATGTAGCAGCCAAGGTTGATGGCATCGGGCCTATTTTGTGACAAGCCTTTCATTTAGGCCTGATGGTTTCCAGTGTGACTTTGGCAAAGACATCATCTGCCTTCTGGAGGGCTGGCCCACCTGTCAAGGTCACACAACACCTATTGGCTCACCTGTCTGCAAGTGGCTGGCAAGGGGAAATGCAGTTGGCACTTTGTAATAACTGATATATTTGCAAGGCTGGTAGAGAGGAAGAGTGAAAAAGTGCTATAAATTAGGGATTTTTTCTAATTGGGTAGACACAGGTCTTGGAAATGCATGTGCTCCTGTCTGTATGGCTTATGGCAGCTGCTAAAGATAAACATGTTGTTTCTCAATGTCTTTTGACTGTAGTCAGATAGTTAAAATAGCTTTTTTTCCTGAAATATCCATCTCTTTTTGTATGCTGTTCTGTTCTTTTCAGTGATGGTGTGTCCAGGTCAGTAGAGTTTTGTAGAATCAAAGAATATTTGTTTGGAAGGGATCTTGAGGATCATCTGGTTCAGCCTTTCATGGCAAAAGCCTGGTCTGGATAAGATGCACCCTGTCCAGCTGGACCTGAAAAGTGTCCACTGTTGGGGGAAAGTTTAAGTAAACCCTTAACTTTGCTGTAGAGTCAGACACTCTTTAAGTTTTCATGATGTATATTTGTCAAGTGTTTTCCAGAAGTGACTTTCATGGTCTGGTACAGTGTGATGTCAGTAATTAAGTGTCAGACACATCTGGTAATATATAGTGTTAAAAGAACTGCGTTTTTTGTGTCTAAGGTTGTGAGGGTTGCAAAACAAAAATTTGAATTGAAACATGGTAAGGAGTTAC
>JAOXXN010000205.1:11783354-11805757 GCA_026770055.1 Myrmophylax atrothorax
TGGCTTTTGTCAGGGAGAATGGAATGCTTTTGGTATTATGTTGAGATTCAGTCCTACAGTGGGATTAAATAACTACATGGAATTTGATGGAATTGTATCTGACAAGAATCTTGCTGACAGCCTCCAATTGTACGTGGGTTCTCATAGTTGGCAGGAGCTGCCTCTCACCAGGTTGTTTCTCACAGTTTCCTGTGCTTGGTAATTTGGAATTGTTAGGTTTGTATGTGCTGTCCCCTGCATTTTCCCTCCTTGCTGTGCTGGGGGAGTGCAGGGATTTGGCTGAAAGGAGAAGAAAAGAAGCCCCTTCTCCTCCTGCACACACTGCTGGGTTTGTCAGAGGCAGCTCAAGGGCTCAGGTTGTCCTGCTGTTGTGGAGGAGCTGCTCTTCTCTTCTGTCTGCACAATGAGCTTTGTATGTGTTTGTACAGTAATGAACTGCTTTTGTTTCCTTCAGGAACGTGCTCTGCTGTCTGGAGCGTTTCCATTTACAGACAACCCTTGCCAAATTAATTTTATTTAATTATCTCCCAGGGCTAAGCTTGAATACATTTTGTGTTAAATTCACCGTTTCTCCCTCTTCTGAACGAAATGGACTTAATATCCTTGTTAAAATCTGATTAAAACTAAAATTGAGTTTTTTGAAGTCTGATTATCCCATGAAATGGAATTTTTAAACCTAATTATGAATGGATTTGCATACATTCTTAGCACCATTGAAAAGAAAGTTGAAATAAATTTATTAATGAAATCTTCTGCTGTCTCTTTGGGCCATGGCAGTTGCTGGAGAGTGAGGGAGGAGGGAGGAAGGCGAGAATGAAAACTCTCCCTCTTTGGAAACATACCCTGTCCCCCCTCAATTAATTCCAGAGCTGCTTTGACCCTGTCTCATTTTTATTCCTCTCTGCCACACAGCCCAATTTGGGTAATTGTCGGCCTTTCAGAGGGTAACTACACAGTTGAGCTGGTTTCATGTGTTTGAAGCCTTTGTGCTTTCTGAAGGGAGGATGTGGGGAGGCAACATTTGCTCCAACTATTTTGTTCTTCCCCTCTTTCCTGAGGTAGCCCTGACACCAAATCAGTAGGCAGCTCTCCTTTCTGAGGAGCTGCACATTGGAGCATTTATTTTAGACCTGATAAAAAATGGATGGTTTTACAGACTGAGGTGAATGTGCACATGGAATTTGTAGTTGTTTGTGTAGTTCCCTGGGTTTGCAGCAAGAAGTTTCTTTGTAGGATATGTTGATTCTCTCTCTAGGGTAATTGTGCCCATCCCTATAGGATTTTGGAAGTCTCCAATGGAAAAATTGTTGCCAGTGGAAGATGTGCCTGTTTGTTGGACTTCAGCTTTTTGAAGCCAGTGCAGAGGGCAGGAAGATGCCTGTGCAGAGATGTTGTTTCCATGTGAAGGCTCATACTTAGTGAACATTTCTGTATGTTTCTTGCACTAATTGAAGAGTTCATTTTCTTAACACTTAAGGTCCAACTTAAAGATGTGATTTTTTTTTTGTTTGTTTTTTGGCCAGTCACCTCTTACCCAATGTTACAAAAAGCTCTTTGCACACATAAGCATTAGTTACAAAATTTTTAACAGTGTCTTCTCTCTCTTGTATGCTTTGTGCAGATTTTTTTTTACTTGTTAAAAAAAATAGTAGGTTTTGTATAAAAAAGGTGTTTGGTAATTCAGAAATCCTGGTCTTGATACATGGCCCTGCAAAGAGTAAATACTCAGCGTGTGGCCAAGTGTTCTGTAAACATTTGCATTTGCAAAGTTACTTTCAAGCAGAGGGACTTGTTTTCCATATGCCTTTGTGCTTTCATGTTACTGCTGTCTCTGTGCAGGTTAGGTGCTGAATGTACTGGTGGTATCAAGTTTTACAGGAAATGTGGAATTCTGGCACTGGTTTTCTGTGATGCTTCTGAGGTGGGGAGTTTTAGGAGAGAAGCTGAGGCTCAGCAGGGGAAGGAGGATTGAGCTGAGATTGGAGAATGCTTTTTTGAGCTGAGATTGGAGAATAGCTGACATATGCTCAGGTTATCAACCAGAATGGTTCAAGCAAATTAAAAATTTTCTTGGTAATGTAACAGGAAAACTCAAATTCAGACAAGCTTCGGAGAAAAGCAGCCAACTGAGGTAATTCTGCAGCAGGGACTTAAAATTATTTTGTGGTTTAGTGACTGTGGCTGTTTTTTGTGCTCCTTGAAACTTGTCCACAGACACGTTTAGCATCTGAGGTACATCATACTTACTGAGTAAATAGGGCTCCCATCTACACTTGGGTTATAAATGCTTTGCAGTATCTTCCCAGTCAAGCTAAAGCAGAATCTGGGAAGTTGGGGATATCTGAGACACTTTTTCCTCAGTCGTGGAGCTGTTGTACAAAACTGCAGTCACAGCAGCAGCGAGCAGAATCTGGGAGCTGCAGATCCTGGAGAAGCCAGGAGGAGATCTCCAGGAGGGCAGGTGTTCTGAAAACTTGCAGAAGACTGATTTTTAACTCTCTTATTGTTTCTGGTTGGTTTCTGGTGCCTTCCCTGGTGGCTTCAGGTATTGAAAGTGACCAAAGCTTAATGACAGCAGCAGGTCAGGATGGTGTCCAAGTGTCAAGATAAGGGGTTTTGTGTTACTGGTGATGTCCAAGTGCAACCCTTACCTTAATCCCAGTCACAGCAGCCTGTGGCAAAGACCCAGGGAAGCCATAATTGCTTTTGGCTGCTTTGAACCCGGTGCTGGATGAGGCAGCTGAGCTGAGCAGGGGTTTTTGAGAGTGAGCTGGCAGAAGAAGAGTAATTGCTGAAATGCCACTGTTTACATCGTTAATGCAATTACACTTTAGCTGTTCCACTTTATGTGACCAAGTCTTAAATTCTGCTTCTGTCTCCTTCAGCCATGAATTATTCATTCCTTATGGATGATGGTGATTGGGGTTTGGCTTTCACAGGCAGGTTTATTATGCCCACTTAGCTCTGACTGCTCTGGCATTCTCCAAGACTCAGTTATTTTCCCAGCATTTGTTCTTAATGTTCATCGTTCTTCTTGATGTTAAAACTTTTGGAGTATGTAATTCAATTCTAGTTTGGGGAATGAGAGTCTGAGGGGTGGGGATGGAGTGAGTTGGGTTTTTTACTTTTTTTTTTGTTGTTAAAGCATAGGAAGAGCTTTTATTTAAATCAGTGCTAATTGCTACGTCTGAGGGCAACTGTTGTGTTATCACTGTGTGTCAAAGGACTTGGATATGAGACTCTTTATATGTGTGGCTCGGGAGATTTGGATGCTAAGGAAATAAAGCAGAATTTCAAAATGAGGTGGGATTGATGTGCTCTTCCCTGGAGAGAGAGTGGTTCTGAGGGCTGGTGAGATGGGGATTTTGTATGGTCTCTCTCTGTAACACAGGGTGCCACCACCTCTGCAGCAACAGTGACACTCTTTGGGTCCTTCTGTTCTGACAACTTGTCTGCTTTGTCTGCTGGTCCTGGTGTGTCTCATGTTAGCAGAGGCCTAGAGCTGATGTGCTAATGGGCTTCCATAAAACTTTGGGTTTGAAACGTTATTTGTCCTTCACTTTGAATATTAAATTTTTAGAAACTTTAAAAAAAAAAAGTATGAGAGAGAATTACTGCATTTGTTTAAAGTTCTGAAAGCTTTTTTTAGCTAAACAGTTCAAAGAGCGCATCTCGCTAATCAGAGGAATATTTTTGCGTCCCCGGGGTGGTCACAGTGTTTTAATTGGAACTCGGGCTTCTTTGAAGTCCTTTTTAATCCTCCCTGAGCTGGGGGAGAGGGTTTGAAGACAGCGCCGTAAATCTGAAATTTCTTCGGTTTATTTACATGTGTCTGGGGACGTGTGAAATGCCTTTTCCTGGAGTGGAGTCACTTCCCGGCTCGTGGGCAGCTGAGTGGGAAATGTGCCCCCTTAAGTGGGGAGACCTGAGCCAAGGCTGGGGGTTCTGGATGGTGAGCTCAGTGCTCCTGGGTTTGTTAAAACCAGGAATTGAGCAACAGGCTCTGAATGGGAAATGAACTCGGTGGGAAACGATGTAGCAGCTCAATGTGAGGCTAAACTAAGCAAAAAGCTGGGATTTAAACTCGTGTTTTAGGATTAACTAATTAGTATGGCGCTCAAAAATGGTGTTGCATACTGATATTTGACTGCTTTGCCAGTCAGGAAACAGATTTAGGGGACAGTGCTTGTGGCTGATAGCTTTGATCATCTATTAAATCAGTATGGGGTTTCATTTTCTTACATTGGAGTTGAATTAGAGGGAGTTGGGTGTCCCCAGTCAGATTGCTCAGCCTTGGTGCCTCAGTGTCCAAAATTCAGGCCTTGCTTTGGTCTGGTTTCTGGAGGAATCTCCTCTTCCCTCAGGTGGATTATGCACTGGATGTATCTGCCATGAGTGGAGCCCCAGTGGCAGCTGATGCCTTTTGTGCCTTGTAGGAAGCTGTGCCCTCTGGCAGCACAGGGCATTTTCCCTTTGCATTTTCCTTGGGCATTTTCTACTTTGTTTGTTTGTTCCACTACTGATTTTCATGATAAATTCAATCATTTATCAGCCATGTGTTTTTGGTACCTTGATAAGGTTTTTAACCTCTCACATTTGCTGGAACTTGGGTGTTTTATATTTTGCTTCTGGCAGAGGTGAGACGTGCTGTGAAAAGCTTTGAAATCTTTGATTGAGTTTGGATAGTTTTTAATTAATCGAAGCAACAGGCTTAACATCAATTTTCTGTCTGAAAGAATAACTTAGTATTCCAGCTGAACATAGAAGCAGTATGCCTTTCATTCTTTCCAAAATTGTTATCATAAATTTACCTGTGACTGATGTTATTGGTTTGATATTTTAATAAAAAAAAGTTAAAATAATTTTTACTATAGCTTGAAGTTGCAGTTTAAAGTGGCTGTTCCTGCCATGAGATTGAAGAGGTATGTGATTGTAATCAGAAGTAAATAAGAATAATATATGGGATGTCAAATCACTTTATATAAAATAGTTGAAAATATGGTCTGGACTCTCTCAAGGACCTGTAGTCAGCCATTAATAGTATTTCCTCTTGCTCAAGATTAGGGGTTTTGTGTTACTGATGGCTAATATTTTCAGCAGATAACAGTCTGGGAAAACAGTGTGATCAGTAAAGGTGAGGAAAACAATACAAGGACTTAAGTAAACTAATATTCTGCAAGGATTATCTCAGACAGGTGTCAAAAGAACAAGACAATCAACTTAGTGCAATCTGTAAAATAATCAAATGTGTACATACATTGTGAGTACCCAGCCTTGGTTACAGTATGAGCTCTTGTCAGACAGGAGCCCTGGCTGTCTGGAAAAATGATGTCTCTGTGCTAGTAATTTCCATGTGGGTAGGAGTTATGCCAGAAGGGCATGTTGGATACCTGTGAATTGTATTTGGTTTTAGTTTTTGGATGATTTTTGTCTTGTCCCTGTGTCCCACTCCTTCCTTGAGAAGAAGCTGATGGTATTTGTTTCTAGGCTGGTCCAACTGTCTTCAAATGTCTTGAGAGTGACCTCACAGAATGGGACCAGCAGAGGTTCAGCAAAATTATGTCAGTATTACTAAGACTGTTCTTTTGCATAAATATTGCTGCCTAATTTGAAAGATAAGGAGATAAATTTTTTACTTCAGATCCTTTTGTTGTAACCAACCATCAGTGCTGGCCCTCACCTTGGTGAGGAGCAACTCTCTGAATGGGCTTTTATTCATTGAGGTGAAAGTTAGAAAGAGAAGCTTCTGCCTGATCTTCTGAAAGTTTCATTTATTACCTCTTTTTTTTTTTTTGCTATTAGGATGCTTTCTCAGCCTTGTGTAATCCCAGTAATTGGCCTGGAATAGTTTTCAGAGTTTCTAATGATCCTCTGTTGAATGGTATCTCTTTGAAAGAGTCCACATCTGTCTGTTCAGAGTTGTTTCCAGTGAGCTGATCTTTGTATTTCAGTCTGTGGTTTTCAGATGTTAATTTTTTGTTTATTACTGTTTACATCTGTCCAAGAGCTTGAAAATCTTATGATTCTAACCCATGTGCTTATAATAAATAATTGTTATTCTGCTGTGATTCTGTTCTTTAGATGAGTTTGATTTCCCCTCCACTCCCCTGTTCACACTGTCCTCTCTGCCCAACCCCAGATCGTCACAAGGATTGTTCCAACTCCACTGACAAAGGGAAACTATAGGAAAAACAACCCTACTTAGGACTCCCTAAAAGAAGATTTTATTCATTTCATGGCATTATTTTTCCCTTTAGCTGTTGTTTTTTTCTTCAAATTAAGTTCCTGATTGGGTAAAACACTTAAAATAGCTTTGCTGCTGCTGTGGTAAAATGAAACATTACATTATTAAATGTGTTTACATTTTCTGTTTGAAGCCTTAAGGGCAATAGGTACAAAATTGTATGCCACAATAATTTCCTTTCAACATGATCATTAATATATAATTACATTCACTAAGTTGCAAATTGAGAAACAACATTTGCTTCTCTAATTGTAAAGATTGTGCTGATATCTCTGTTGGTATGAGGGCAGTAACAGCCATTTTTTAAAACCCTTTTTGATCATTTCCAGCTTCACTACTTCTGTGCTACTGCTGGTAAATGTCTGAAAGGTACTTTAGAATTTTGTATGGTTTTTTTCCTTTCAGTCTCCAATCTGTTGGGCTTAAGACCTTAAGAACTCTTTGTTTCCTTATATTGGAAAGACATAGGACAGAATACTTCATAGCTTTGCAGATACACTCAATATTTGTTGAGTTGTGTGTTTAATGCCTTCTTGTTGCCTTATATAAATGTTTTCATTATAAGCAAGTGAGTTTAAGCCAAATTGTAATTCTTTTGTGTTACAGCATGATTGAAATATGTGGACTGTCTCTCCTTTTTATCTTGCTTTTCCCATGGGATGAGGCATAGCAAGTCATGCTGCAAGAAGGAATTGACTTCTGAATCATAATAGCAAAAAGAGTGGGATTTTTTGTTCTGCTTAAGGAGACAGTCAAGAACAGGGCATGGCAAAGTGTGCTAACCCTAAATAAGAATTTTAGAGTCACTACATTTTTTAGTTTTATTTTTATTCCATATTTGTGCTACAAATCATTAGCTTTTGTGCCAAAAAAACCCAGAGTGGCAGCTGAGTGGAGAGCGAAGTATGTTTTGCTCTGGTTGTACCCAGTGGTCAGCCTTGTGCTGTAATGTGGAACAGCAGAGCAATTACAGGACATCCCTCTGGGTCAGCAGCAGTACAGGTGGAGCTTGTGTAGGGATATACTTGTCGTCAAGAAGAGCTCAAGATACTTTATTCTGTTTTTCTAGTTAACTCTCTGTTTCCCTTCTTCCTTTCTCTGCTGTAGTACATATTTTTTCTGTTTAAAGCACAGGTTGGATCTGACTCTTAGTGAAGTCCAGTCTTGGCTTTTTGTACTAAAACAAATCTGTGAGAGGTACCCCAGAATTTTATTCATCCACTCCAAAATAGTGACTTGGTGGTGGATCTCTTGCATCACAGGCAGCAGCACTGACTTCTCACCAGCTGAGAGCCAGACTGGCAGTTCCTGTGTCCCACCCTTGAGCCCCCTTATCACTTCCCTGTGGCTGATGTTCCCTGACTCAGGGAGCCCTGGAAGCTCAAGGAGAAGCTCATGTTTTGATGAGAAGAGAGCTGAGTCAGTTAACAGCTTCTTGGTGATGAAAGGGGGAGTTCCAGCAAGGTGCTTCAGACCTTCAGTGGCAGCAAATGAACCAGGCAAAGCTGGTGACAGCCACTTCAGTGGGAGCAGGCAGATTGGCTCTGCTGCTGTCACCCAGTTGCACCTGGAGAAGAGAAGCCTGGAAATCTACAGGGATGGTTTGGGAGCTGGACCTGTTTGGGAAAGGCAACTCTTTCTGTGTAGAACGTGAAACCATGTGCTCTGATGCTTTTCAATCAAACTAAAGGAAATTTAGGCATTGGAATAAATTGTCCAGGAAGGTGATGGAATAAATTGCCCAGGGAGGTCTCTGGAATTGTTCAGTAGACAATTGGATGTGGCACTTGGGGATGTGGTTTAGGGGTGATTATGGTGGTGCTGGGTTGATGGTTGGACTGGAGAATATTGAAGGTCTCTTCCAACTTTGATGATACTGCAAAAATGGTTTTTGTTTCACCATGACCTTGCAAAGCACTAAATTACATGCCATGTGGTTGAGCGTAGAGTGATCTGACTTCTGCATGAAAACTAAAAAGAACCCAAAAGCTGACTATATTTTTGTCTTCCAGATCAGCAGGTTGGGCACTCCTGTGTATACATTCCCTCTGCTTGAGGTCTAGTAAAGCCTTTCACTTGAGGGGCTTCACTGTGCCATGTATGTGCTTAGCAGGTTTCCCTGGTTTGTTCTGTGCTTGCTCTTAGAGCAGTGGTGGGACGAGGAAGAAGTTTGGACTGTTGAAATGTCTGCCAAATGATTAATTTTTTTTTAAAGATGAATGTTATCTCGTTGAGCCCTTAACTGTGTCTTTAAAGTAGAAATGAAACTGGAAAGATGAGTTATGATGCCATATTGTTAACATTGGGAGGAAAAAAACCTTTCTTCATTAAAATCCAAAAAAGTCTATTAACTGGAACCTAAGACAGTTTTCTTGCTTTTTTTCCCTCCCCTCTTCAAATTATGGCTTGGTTGAATTAATTGCTAATTTTGCCGTTGCTTCAAAAGAGCCGTATCAATTGTATTTAGAATTGTCAAGACACTTATAAACACTTAAAATATTTTCTTACAAATAAGTTGTTCTTCTGCTTCAAGTGGTTAATGGGAACATTTGCTTTGGTGAAAAGCAATTGGATTTGTTGATTCTATCTGTACACAAGTAAGAGTTTTCTAAATGAAGGGAACCTCAGAGGCTGAGATTGCTTATTGCTTTCACTTACACTTCAGATTTCCTCCATTTACTTTGTACATAAAATATTAAGCAGACACTTTATTGGAGAAACAGTCTCATGTATACCTTGGGTTTGTGTTTGTAACATCACTTGATTTGAAGAAGTGACTGCTCTTCAAAACATTTTAATCAATGTTACAAAGCACTAACAGTGTCCAATTGCCTAGAAATGTTGAGAATTTGTTTTTGTGGCCAACGTGTGTAGGAGATTCTGGACCATATGGATTAGTTAATACAGTCAGGAATGAAAAAGGAGGATGTAGACATGGATATGTGAATAAACAGGTGGAACTACCTGGACTGGAGCTTGAATGGGCCTTTTTTTTTTTTTTTTTGCCAAGTGCTGTTGTGACACTCAGTTAACTCTCACAGCTCTGGACAAGATTTTAGTGGCACTGTCTTCCTCTAGTCTGGTGAAGGAGTGCTGGGGAATGGTCTCAAGGGAGGGGAAGTGTGTTTTGAGAAGAAAGGGTTGTTAAGCAATTTGTAGCTTTCTCATACAAACTTGGAGTTAATAGAAGCAAATTAAACTCCAGGACTCTGTTGCTGTGTCCTGGGAAGTCTGTGTGTGCTGTTGGGATTAGTGTTATTTGCTGAACTTTCTTGAAGGGCGAATCCTCCCACGAGCTGAGCTGCTTTTGGACTTGGTGAAGCTTCAGAAATGAACAGGAGTCCTGTAAACCAGAGATAGAGGAGTTAAAGCAGTTGTGGAGCTCAAATTTACGAAAAGGATGTTTGAGATGCACTTCAAACATAGAGGAAAGGACTATAACAGGCATTCCACGGCCTTTCTAATCACACAGAAATATTTAAAACAACTAAACTGCCTTTCCAGAAATCTTCTGTTGTCATGTTGTCGTTCTGTTTGTTCTTTAGTTGCTGTTGTTTTCCTGCCTAACAAGAAGATGAAATTATTTTTTAAGATTAGAAAAGGTGCTTCCTGAGGAGAGGAGACTTTCAGAATCTTCTTATGTTCCTTATATATAATGCAAAAAAAGATAAGGAACAAAATAAATATTTTATGCTTTTAGGAGATTGTCTTTAAAAAAACCCAACCAAACCCCACAAAACCCCCCGAAATTGTTTTTCATTGAGGAGAACTAAGCAGATGTGGCCTCTCTTTCTGTGCCTCATTCTCTTAACAAACTGTTCAGTAAAGTCTTCTGTCTCTGGTCTTTGTCAGTTTATTGTGCTGAAGTGTAAAACCTAAAATACTGTGCCAAAAATCTGGTAATGTTCCACTTCAATTTAATATGACTTAGTTGAGACAACCAAATATGTCATTGTATATTCAAACCGAGTTAAAACTATAAAGAGAAATGTTAGTTCAGCAGACTTCCAAAAATAAGTAATTCTGAGTAATTTAGTATTATAAATGTGATACTAATTTGATGGTTTGAATCAAATTTAATTTAAAAAAAACCCAGTAAAGATCTCAGCTCTCCAAATATAGTTGACAAAGTGCCTATTTTTCTCTTTAGTTTTACTTTTGTTTTGCACTTGCATAGTTAAAATTTAATTTTGGATCTCTAGCTACAATCAAACATCTTCCTTTGCTGTGCATTTTGAAACATTTTATAGAAGAAGTAAGAAGTTGACATTTTGATAAATTATAAATTAAAAATTTTTTCTTTAACATTTTCATCTGCTTACTGAGTCTTACTGTTATTTCAGCTAATTCTCGGTGTCACTGTCACAGTTTATACTGAAATGGCAATAGATCCTTAACTAAGAGCAGAACTTTCCCGCAAATCCTATGAAATATCAGTTGTGTGCATTTAAAAAAAGGCACAAAAACCCAGCAAAACCTGTTTTCCTTGTTAAAAGTAAAAAAAAAAAAATGCCAGTAGGTGCTGTAAGTAATTTTATGACTTGCTTGGATATCCCATCAAGTTAATTTTTCACTTCATTTGAACAGTTTTAGGTTTTTATCATTCTTAAATTGCTCCTTTTCAAATTACCTGTGCCCCAAAGGAGGGCACAGAGCTTTGGTTACCAGCAGTTTTGTGCCTCTCCTGCCTTACTGTGCTCTAAGCTCTGCTGGACTGATCTGCTTGTTTAGGGCACAAAGAATCTTGGTTCCAAATTAGGCTTAAATTCACCTGTTTGGTTTTTTATTTTTGCATGAATGTTATTGCAGAGGGAAATGGGGAGGAGGAACCTTGTGACTTTTGGCTCCTTGTGCCTTGCCCAGGAGAAAGGAACTGCAGTTGGTGATTTCTTCTGCACCTGCAGTTTGGAAGCCACTTGTTGTTCATGTTATCTTCATGATTCCAAAGCACATGACTCAGTTTTGGTGCCACACTGCTCTGATCACCCCACCCTGTGTCCTTGCAGGGTTTTGCAGGGCTGATGCAGACCCTGGGTGTGTTTTTGTCCTGGTTCCAGGGGCTCCATTGCTCCGTGGGGAAAGAACTGCCTGCAGGTGTGCAGGGCAAACAGCAATTCAGAAAGGGAGTTCTGGGGCTGTTTGTGTCAGAATGGGGTTTCAAACTCCCCTCAGGGAGCTGTGGTGATTCCAGTAGTGCTGGTAAACTGAGTTGTCATACAGGTGCTCTTAAAGCAGATTTCTTGGCTTTCTAATGCTGGTTTTGATATCAATGCTCCATAGGGAATGGAGAGAGCTTAGCAAAAATTAGATACATCAGACAAGGCTCTCAAGGCCAGGACATGTTCCTGTGTGTTGGGATGCTGACAAATTTCTTTCTTTACGTGGCATTGTTTTCAGGAACTGGTGAAATGAGAGTGGTGGTTACAGCTGGTTGGTGTTTGCAGTGCTTTGGGACTGGACCAATTCTCTTCAAATTGAAAGCTCTGATTTAATTTTAGAGTGCATGCAGTGTCGTTCCTCTACTTGTAACTGTGGAAATTTGGCTTTTGCCAAACTGTTGGTGACCAGGGTAGGATGTAGACCTTGGAAATAGACTCTGAAACCTCCCAATAAAGGTATTTGACAGCAGAGTGTGTGCAAAGGGTGTAGTTGTCTCTGATCACCTGACATGATTCAGTGTTACAGAAAGTGAACTTTTCTTTGGGGGGGGTGGGGGGTGTTAATGCCCATTAACTTATTAACTTTATTTTCTATTACATATCAATGCTGCTCCATTTAAAAAAAATAATAAAAGGTATCCAATGCCAATAAAACAGAATTAAATGTAAACTTTAAGCTGCCAATTGCTGGAACTGAGATTGGAAGCTGATTGTTGGTTTGAATGGCTGAACAGATGAGGATGATTGTTTTTTATTGGAAATCGCTCAGGAACTCTCATTACTAGAAATCTGTGGCTTTTATAGTCCTGTCTCATTTTACTATTGGATTAATTTCAGTTCTCTGTCTCAGTCCTAATACATGGTGGTATGAATTTCTGAGAAAATGAGAAAAAATTGAGGCAAATACACTTTCTTGCTTGTTAAAAAAAAGACAAATCTGTGATATTATTTCATTGATGCAGAGACCAAACACTGTTTTTTGAATAATGTAAAATCTGACCAGGCCTGATTTAATTTGCCAGCAATTGTGAAACCTTGGTTGCATCTTGAGGAACACAACAGACTGTGTTTCCACAGATTTCACTGCTGCAAAACTGCTTTCCCACTTGCTCCCTGTGAAAAACCCTTTCAAGTTTTGGGTCAGTCTTCCCCGTGGTGTGTGGTGCATCTTGTGGAGCAAAAGGATGTGTGTACCCAGGATATACAGGAATGCCCTTTCCAGCTTTCCTTTCCTTTGGGTGGTGTGTTACAGATGCTTTTCTTTTGGGATGGGAAAACCTTTCTGATGACTCAGGACAAAAATCTTGTCCTAATTTTTATAAGCTGCCCTCATCTAGAGTCAAATCTCTTGTGCTCATGACTTAGAGAGGGCTCTGACAGAACAGTTTGCACCTGCAGAGACTGTTGTGGTGTCTGGGGCTGTCAGACTTTTAAAAATTTGTCATTGGATTTGATGAAAAAGCTAAACCTATTCCTGGCAACTGCAAAGTTGTTGCTGGCAGATCTGTAGAAATCTTTGATCTCATTGACAAGGAAAGGTTATCGGTGATACTTGAAGTGTTACTTGGAGCTCATGGATTTTGTTTTTCCCCTCTATGGCTCTGGAGTCAGAGGGTGTATGAAGGACTGAAGTCAGCACCCTGGTAACTGTGTGGCAACACTGCTTTGAGTCACCTGTGATGGACCTGAACCTCTACACAATCAGGGTGCCCAGCAGTAGCCAGAGCTGTTGAATTGTGCAGTCTGTATTTACAATCCTTTCTTTCTTTTCTTACTCTCTTAATTTCAATCCTGTGGTCATGCTGTGGTGGCTTTAATAACACAAGGTTTTGTGTGAGTTAGACAGGATGCAGCTCTGTGTTGTTCTAAGGAACTGCAGCAACTTTGGCCCTGGGAAATTGCCTTGGCTGTTCTCAGTGGTACCTGTTTTAAGGTTATATATGGAACATAGTTTTTTAACTAGATTTGTTAAAAATGTCTTTTTTTTTCTTTTTTTTTAATTGTATAGGACACCTGATGATCTCTCAAGGCAAATTGTGGCCCTGCAGCAACGGGAGCTTGTGCTGAAGGAGCAGAATTCCACCTTGATGAACAGGTGAGAGATACCAGCAGTGGGTGCTGGTAACAGGACTGCTGTAACACATCATTTGGAAAGGAAACAGGGGCTGCACACAGAGAGAACAGCCCTTTAGATTTCCCTGCTCTTCCATGGAGCCTTCTGTGCTGTCTTCTGTTCTTTCCCATCCATGCTGGTGAAGAGCTTTTTCCTTAAATTCTTTCAGGAAGTAAAAGATGAAGAACTGTGAGTGGACACACTAAGGAGTTAATTGAGTTTTATGTTATGAGCTAAAGCATTTGCAAGGGGAAGTAAGTTGCTTTCCCAGACCATTTCATCTGGAAAGGGAATGTCACAGCTAAATGTGCAGAGTAGCCATCTGGATATGGAAAAGGGAATAAGGGCTCTGAGGACTGTGATTTGACTTGTAAAAGGACCAGTTTGTAGAGATGATGTTGGAAAAGGCTGTTGGCAGTTTTGGTGGCAAAATACTGCAAGGCTTTGGGAGGAGCAGTTTATGGAGTGAGATACATATTTGAAACACGAGGATGTTTAAGCCATTGCCCTGGTGTGGGAGTGAGTATCTCATGGGGAAATGAATTTGTCTGCCAGAGCTTGACCTTCCAGACTGCACTGGTTACACTGCCTTGCTGAGCAGGGCTCCGTGGTGTGACAGAAAGTGCTCCTCTCCCTCAGCACACTTATCTTGCTTCCCTCACTGATTATTTCCTCACATTGGGAGAGGAGCATAAACAGAAACAGACCCTCTGTCTGGTTTTTTTAAAAGCAATACCTCTGTCTTCCAAAAAGCCTCTGGGCTGTTTGCATTACTGGGTTGTAGCTGCCCTGTCTAAGCAACAGGAGTGAGGAGAATTTCAGCCTCTGGTGTAAAGGTGTTGAATGTAAAGCAGTGAAACAGTGTGTGATGGAGCACTGGACGAGCACACTGGGCTGGACGTGGGCAGTGTTTGCTAATGTGTCTCCAGAGGTAGGTGGTACATTTTGCTTCCAGAGATGATTGTCTTTTGGGCTCTGCCTTACTAATGATGGGCATGATTCAAGCTGGGTGTTAAAAGCTTTGGTTGTGCTGCTGCTGTTAATGCAACTGTTTAGTCAGTTGTAAAATGGTTATCTGGGTGTAAATTCCCATGAGTGAGCCAGCCAAGTTGTTTGTGGTTTCTGCCGAGAAGTTTACAGTGGGGAAAAAAAAATCTCACCAATATAAACCCCACATTTCTTATATTAAAAATAAACCAAGAAACCCCTCAAATTCATGATTGATTAAATGCTCAAATAAAAGAATGATGATAGTGTTCAGGTTACAGATTTGGGGTTTTTTCTTAAGCTGCTTTTCACATCCTCTCAGGGAAGTGCTTTTTTGAAATTTATTAATGGCCAAGGGGAATCATCTGTTGAAAAAGCAGCTTGTTGGTAGTGCCTGTTCATCGAGATGTAATTGTGCCAATTTAGTTTAAAAATAAAAACACGATTAAAATTACTTTTTGATTTGAAGTTAAATGGGCTGTAAAGCCGCTTAAATTAAAATTCTAACATTTTCCTGATGCAATCTGTGTGTCATTTCTGAAACTGGTAATTTCAACTTTCTTCTGTCACATCCTTTA
The DNA here is from genome assembly GCA_026770055.1 of Myrmophylax atrothorax. Lineage (NCBI taxonomy): Eukaryota > Metazoa > Chordata > Aves > Passeriformes > Thamnophilidae > Myrmophylax > Myrmophylax atrothorax. Next base: position 11,798,436 of record JAOXXN010000205.1, read on the forward strand.
TTCTGCCATAAAAGGTAGGCAATAAGATACATTTTTAAAAACCTTTCATTACAGATGATTTGAAAGTTCCCAAGAGAAGGTGTTGAGTCTTTGGAAATAAAGCCTTGTTAAAGAAGAAAACCTGATTTTCTCCTTTTCCTGATTCTTTTCCAGATTTAGCTGATGGTCTTCTCTTTTATTTGTCTCAAATTGTGTCCAGGAATGTCTGTGTATTACAGTAACTTAATATGTGATTGTGCCTCCCTCTAGTGATAGAGCCCAGCACTTATTCAGCTATTTATTGGTTTTGTTTCAGCTACAAGTTCTTTTTCCCTTAGTTGAAATATGTTGCCTTCGGTGCTGATAGTGCAATGTTTGATTTATAAAGTCAGTGGTTCTGTGTGTATAGAGCAATGTACAGTACAAACACCAAATATTTTCCCCTGCTATAAAAGGCTTGTATTAGTTTTCACCATTAAAATTAAGGATTTGGTTGATGCTTAAGAAAACATTATTTGAAATAAGCATCTGAATTTATTTTTATGGCAGTGGAGTGGAGAATCACAGTCATGACTTACCTGTTGCTACAGTGCAGAATTCCATTTAGCAGAAGAGGTTTCAGTGTGAAGTTAGAGAGGATTATATGACTCTCTTCCCTAAATGGTTGACACTGAGTTTTGTGCAGTGACTCTGGTCATCACCAAGCTTTTAAACACAGGCAGAAGAGTGCCTGGAAGGTATTTTTTTTTTGCAAGCTGATTTTTCTTTCTCTCATTCTTTACACTGCAATGATCTTGGTTTTTATTCTTAGTGTTGGGATCTTTCCAACAATGGTTAGCGACTGTGATAGGCTCTTGCCAGCTACAGTTTGTCTCACAACCTGACAAATGGTTCCCAGTTCCTTTTTGGTAACAGAAGATGCTCTGGAGCAAAGCAGGAGTTAATTGCTAATGTAGGGGATATGAGCAGAAAGTGACTTCAGAAAACAAAGGAGGCATGGAAAAGGTACCACAGGGGACCAGTTTGCTGTGTGAGGTCCCATCCATTTCTGTAAAACTGGAGACAGATCTAGCTCAACTGCTTCTAGTATCCCTCAGTTGATCTAAAATGGGGCATTATGGTTAATAAACACACGGTAACAACCTTTTCCAAATGGCATATGGCTTCACTAAACAGAGAAAATTCATTTTATCTCGTTCTTCCATTCATAACCTGCTTTCCATTTATTACGGTGCATTTTTTAGAGCCAGTGTTTGTGTTATTAAAAAGGCAGTAGAGATCATCCCACCACAAAGAGCCAACATCATTACAAACCCACCTTTGCACTGGGATTTCCTTGCATGGTGTTTTGTGTAGCCTGTGCAATTGCCAATGTCTCGAGGCCTCCCAGAGCTCGGATGATGATGCAAATCCCATTTGCTCCATCACTCACATTGGATGCTTTCAGACACGGAACCACAGGACTGAATTTCTTGAACAGTAGGTTGAAATCAATTTCTTTTAACAGTGGTTGTTTACATGTTTGAGTTGTGTAGACTCCCTGGGAGCTTGCTATTTTTCCTGGGGGAGAAAAGCTTCCTGTGGTGCCAGCATGGGGAAAGAGGAGAGGGTCACTTGAGCACTGAACACCTGAACAGCAACTCACTTCTCTTGGCAACTTCAGGATCGCTGAGTAATGTAGCTGAAAGTGCCATTAATGCTGTGTGATGGACTCTCACTGCTGGTTTGGAGTGTGTTGCTGGAAGTTGTATAAATAGAGTAAATTATACTTCCAGCAGTAGCAGCAGGAAGTATCGTGGGGCTTTTTAACTGCAGAGCAAAGATAGCAATCTGGAGGTTTGAAAGCTCCAAGGAAGATTGCTCAGGGTCACTTTGATAGCACCAAGTGTACCTGCTCTGCTGTTTAGGAAAAGGTGATGAAAGGAAGGTGTTTAATTAGTGGGCCAAGTTAACTATGCAGCCACCATTAGTGAAAGTACATTTTTCCCCCTGACTTGAATGCTGTAGGACTTGTGCACTGAAATGTGTTGATGGTTGTAGTTTATAATATGGAAAGTCGGCCAAGTGGTTCATAAGCTTTTGTCTTATGGAAAAATGATGTAGTAGTTGCACTGGTTTTTTTAAAGTGAGAAAAGCTGCATATTTGGAGTCTCTGGAGAATTGTCTTAAAACAATCCTGGCAAAGTATTCTAGAGTTTGAAACATAAGGGGAAACTTCCCTTCTCCCCAGTGTTGTCCTGTGAGGTCGTTCACAGGAAGGAATGAGGCTGCTCACAGCTCGAGCTTTGCTGCAGGTCTGAAAGCCAGGCTGTGAAAATGGACTTCTTTGGTTACTTGTGGTACCTCCCAGAATGATAATTTCTGCTTTTGCTCTTGTTGCCAAAGTGCAATATTGACTTTGGACCTTGAGATGTCTTGTGAAAAGTCAAATGTAAGGAAACATGTAGATGAAGTTGGTTCTGGACAGGATGAAGGACACAAAAATGGAAGAGCAGTAAATCTTTGGTTCTGGAGCTGATGGCTTATTTCCATCCCCTGGTGTCAGAAACCCAGCCATGTGTTTTGACATATGGTTTCATATGGGAAAAGGGACACATAGAATGTGTTTGAAAAAGTATTTTCCTACTCCAGGTGCTCACAGAGTTCTGTCACGAGTCATGGTTGTTTACCACTTTTATTCATATGAATCATGTTAAACTGATTTACCCAAACAACCTGCTCTGTGTGTTGTTGCTTAAAATGAAATAAACCCCCAAACCACTGAAGGCTGGGGATTGCAGCTGGCAAACTGAACAGAAAATGCTTTTGAGTTGGGCAGCAGGGATTGTGTTTGGTTTTTTTTTTAATAAAAAAGAACAATAAATGAGTGATGATAAGCCCAGAACCGTCCATCTCCATAAGTGCTGTTAGCTCAGAAGTGTTGTAAATCTATTGCCCATCTTGCCTTTTTTTGGATGTCCTAAGGAGTGTCAATCTCAAAAATAAATAGAGCCTGTCAGACTTCTTCCCCTAATCTTCTGGAAAGTTGGACAGAAGTTTAATTACAGTGAAGTGTCTTTTATCTGACAGAGAGAGAAGTGCTAGCTTTTTAATAGGCTTTATGAGTTATTTTGTGATCAAAAGAAGCACTTAATGTCTAATACAGGACGAGGTAGAGATTTTTTTCCCTTCCTCTTTGTTCATCTCTATGGCACATTGCACCTTGATTTATGTGTGGAGGTGTCTGTGTACCTAATGCCAGGCAAATGTTTATTCACAGTGCTTCAGGGCAATATTAACTGCTGGCAGGCTCTGCATTCGTTTACAGAGTGAGGTTATGAAGAAATGACGGTAGGTATTGCTCTTTCTGTTCTCCAAAATGAATCTTTCCTGCACTTCCATACCACGAGATACTTGATAGTGTCCCATTAAGTGACCAATCTGCATATTCAAGCAGTAAGCTTCTAGAGCAGCATCTTGTTATCCATGGCTCTAATTGGGTAGATACAAAGCTTTTCTATTTTTTTTCTATCACATAGTTAGCAGAAAATAGGAAGGCAAAAAATAATTTAACCAAGACATTGACTTATGCTTCCAATTCAAAAAACATGGGCTTTTGCCCAGACCTTTGCTTTTCACGATTGTGCCATTTTTAGTCTTGATTTCCTGAGGAAGTGAAGCTTATTACTGTGCTTTGTGTGTGTATGTAGATGAGATTGTCTGTGCCTACCCTACACTTTTGAACTTGCAAGTTGTGTTCTGACAAGTTTGGCAGATGGTAGAGGTCTCAAAAGTAATGAATTTCAGTCAGTTTAAGGAAGTAAAATCTCCATCTCCAGGAGGTCATGTCCTATTTGGGATCAGAGCCTTGCAAGCAAACAGATTCTCCTAAATGTCCCATTCTCCTTTGGAGGCCTGCCCTCCTGGGCCACCTTGAGCCTGGTGCCCTGGGGGCCTCACAATCCATAATTCCTGCTATACCATGCTTTCCAAAGGCTTGTGGCATTTGATAGTACCATGGCAACGTTGTTGGTGTCACTTTTATGCTTTTCATGTTTCATATAATTTTGGTATGAGAAATAGAAGTGTACTTGAGTCAATAGTCACCTTTGGAGAGAAAAACCCGTAGGAAACCAGGCAATTTTGGTTTTGAAGCTCATGGGACTACTATTTAAAAGGAAATATGTAGAGAAACCTAAAGAACAGCCTAGAGGGGACAGACATTGTGGTACCTGTGGCATCTTCTCAGCCTGCAGCTCTGTAGAAACTGTATAGTGCAAAACCAGTATAAGTATTAATACTTGTTGTCTTACCTTTTATTTGACTGTGCTTCTGGGAGAACACTCAAGGATAATCTGTGAAGTGCTGCTCTTCAGTGCTCTGATCACTTCCAATGATTAAAAAAATGGCAGAAGCTCTTTAACTCTGTTCCTAATAGTTCTTGTTCCAGGGTTGTGATTGACCCTTGGTGTTGCTACCAACATCCCTGATGCCTGTGCATCCCTTTATTACTAGAATGAACAATAGCTTTTATTGGTTAGTGCTCACCTGGAGATGCTGATTCAGCATTCCCTTAGGAGCAGTGTGCATTGTTGACCAGAAGAATGGGTAAAAATAAACAGTTAATTTGCTAGGAAGCACAGACTGTTCCTGGCAGTGTGTTGTACAGCAGACTCTGTGTTTTAACACGGAGCTCACTGTAAAAATTAAGGAAGGAGAAGTCAGCCTCTCATCTCCTCAGTGCATGACTCACATCTGTGCTATAAATCTTTCATTCTGTGAGATTAAAATTCCTAAAAATTCTAGATGAAATAGATGTATCTTATACTAGTCTGGAGTTCTCAGAAACTAGAATGAATAGTTAGAATTATTGAAGTAATTAGAAGTTAAAACTTATTATCTATTTTCATTATTCTTATTCTTTCCTTCTTAGCAGAGGGATGCTATGATCAAATTAATGTTTTACAGGAGGCTGATGGGCAAAGGAAGAGTGCCCCACATCCATGTTATATTTGTGACAGGAATACAAAGGGAGGAATTGTAATCTCAGCTGTGCAGTAGGCAGCAGTACAAAAATGCTCTACTTTGAAACCAGTAGTATTATGTAAAACCATATATTCATCCTGCTGCCAAGCTTTGTATAGAGCTCTGGGAATTGTAGTGCTTTAAGATTTCCTGTTCTTAGGGATTTGTCTTTTATTGCCTCTGCAATGTGGCAGTGTGCCTTGAAAAACTGGGTATGAGTTGGAAGGAGGAGGGCCCATCAGTTTGGGAATTTCTTTACAATCAGTCTTGAAGTCACCAGGATGGTTCCCTGATGAGGGAGATAAATGTAGCCCAGGAAGCCTGGACTTGGTTTCTGGAGCAGCTTTGTGTTTACTGGGGTTGTGCTGAGTCACTTCAAACAGTGCCTCGAGTTTCTCATGTTCTCACATGCAGATCTGGAAGACCACAGGAATGAAAACAAACATCTCTGCTCATGTATCCTGCCTAGTGTGCACCTCGTTATTTTTAAGGCAAATAAAACACATTCATTCCTAAATATCCATACCTGTTTAAAATTTTTGGTTCCCTTCTCCCCAGAAAACATGTGGTACACATCTGTTTCTTCTCATATAGTATCTTTAGATGATACTACTGGACCATGGCTCCTCAAAATGGTACTGCAGGACCGTGGCTCCTGAAAATCATCCTACAGGACCGTGGCTCCTGAAAATCATCCTACAGGACCATGGCTCCTGAGCTGTCCAAGTGTTTCCTGAGAAGTTGTCAACAATCAATCAAGGGTGTGTATAACAGTTTTTCTCTTAATTTGTAATGCTGGAACTGCAATACAGCTTTCCTGAGCAGCCATGGGAAGCCAGAGGAAGACTGGTGGCAGAATGCAGAATGCATTTTCTGTGTTTTTATACTCATTTACCCAAACACCTACTGTAGTTGCTGAAATATTTTAGGGTACCATTTGTATTGTTTATTTTAAGCATATTGATGGGGACAGGCAGAATACACTGAGACATTTTACCGAGGTGAATGTGAATTCTCTTGGATTTTGTAATTGCTGTGAAGTGGTGTCATTTCAAATACTGCACAGAATATGGTTATGTCTGAAAAACAGATTGTCTGGCCTGGGATGTCTCAATCAGTTGATTGTATCTGCACGTACACTTTGTTCAGCTCCATAACTAATCGCCTCTTGAACAATTTCTCATCTGGATCACATCATCTCTACTGCTGCCACTTTCAGCCTGCTGTTATTGGTGTTTTCATTATGTGTTTTCTTTTTAATATTCTTCATGGCTGCTTGTGTGCACATGTGAATGCACAGAGCGAAATACTCTGTGTATATCATCGGTGATGGGGGGAGGACATTTTTAGTTAGTTATAAATATTCCCCTACTGTCAAAGTTTTATCATCTACACAAAAGACATACAGCTTGGAAAGTTTAATAAAGAAGTAAGCTGCTTGTCTTTTTTAGCTGTGTTAGGCAAAAAAAAACTTGTCATACATTGCAGTCAACCCCCCTCCCAAAAAGCAGCTTTCTCTTGCTGCTCTGAAAGTTAAATGACTAATGTGCATAATTTATTTGAGCATCTGTGCTAAAAACTTGCATACCAAGTTTTAGTTCAATGTGATCAACAATGGCGAAAATTAGGATTTATCATGGAAATGCTGACGGATGTGAACATGTGTAGGCTAAACCGGTGCCTGACAAACCTTCTTATTGTGCAATGCTAATGGTGAAACACATTTTTTTTTTCCCCTGCTGTAATTGCATTTCCCTCCCGGCTGCTTAATTTTCTCCTTTTCAAATTCCATGGTTTTAGCTGCACTTCATATTTGGATTCCTGCTTTTTCTGGAGTCTGCATAAAACCTCCTAAGTTGGGTTGTGATATTTCTAAGCATAAGATACCCTGAGCTGTCTGTGTGAGCGAGGGGAGCATCGGCATCCTGAGGCAGGGCTGGTGCTGTGCAGTAACGAGCTCAGAACAGGAGATGGTGCCGGCAGCCTTGGCAGCTGCTCTGCCTTCCCTCCCCTCCTCCTCCTCCGTCCCTGCCTTGCACAGCCAGGGTGCTGTCACCAGGATTATAAATTCTGGAGCCAATTAGCTAAAAAATGTTACAAGTGAGAGGAAAGAAAGAAGAAGCTGTAGAACATCTTGATGTGAATATGCCTCTCTCAGAAACTCTTTCTGTGCAGAGCTCAGGTCACAGAATCACAGACTGGTTTAGGTTGGAAGGGACCTTAAAGACCATCTAGTTCCACCCCCTTGCCATGGGCAGGGATGCCACTCACCAGACCAGGTTGCTCAGGGTCCCATCCTACCTGGTCTTGGACACTTCCAGGGATGGGATATCCACAAC
>JAOXXN010000205.1:11806113-11822205 GCA_026770055.1 Myrmophylax atrothorax
GGGTCCCATCCTACCTGGTCTTGGACACTTCCAGGGATGGGATATCCACAACCTCTCGGCACAGCTGTGCTGGTGCCTCTCCACTGTCTGAGTAGAGAATTTCTCCCTAATACCTGGCCTGAGCCTGCCCTCTGTCAGTTTAACACCCTTGCCCCTTTTCTTAAATTCCCAAATTCAGACTGATTTCTTTGTTCTTGCATGAGCATCACAGAAGGGAAATAGTCAGCTCCTCTCTGTGTCTCTTTGAAACAGTATTTGCTGTGGGTTTGGGTAGCAGTGGTTCAGCCATGCCCTATTGCTTGGAAGAAATTCTGCTAATTCCTCAGTGCAGTCATTCTGTTGCAGGAATGTGTCTGTCCTGAGGAAGGAGAAGGGATAGAGTTGGAGAAGGGTTCAGGAGGGGTGCTTGGCAGCTGGTCCAGTTATTTTGTTGCTGGTAACTTGTTTTTTTTTTTTTTTTCCTTTAGCCATACAAGGAAAACTGTTGTAAAATGTGACATTCAGAGGGCCCGATGGGGCTGGATGTGTGGTCAGAAGGAAGGCTTTGGGCATGTTGTTCTGTTAAGAGTTTAGAACAGTGTTCCAGCAAAATGTAATTTCCCTGTCATATTTTATGTATGGACTGTTTTTACATATTTTCAATATTTAAAACAATGTTCATATTCATAACTATTAAAATATGTTCTCACTGTTAAGAGATGGAAATCAGTAAAAAAAAAACCCACAAAAATATCCCATCAAAACCCCCACAACAAACCCCCCAAGGTTTCCTTTTATTCAAGCAACAACAATCAAATTCTTATGAGTGGAAAAGCTACTGAAGAGGCTCTGTTTCTCAGCCAGAGAAAGCTTTTGAAATATTTATGGAAATAAACCAAAATGTGTCCCTTTCTGACTGTACAAATAAGGGATTATCAGATCTAGCCTGTGGCAGTTTCAGCACATAGAGTCCAAAGCATCTACAACTAATAACAAAGAGCGTATGCTTTAAGAAAAAGCTGTGAGGTTTCTTTTTATGGGACTCTACTGACAAAGCAGCACATACCCCATGGCTTATCCTAATGAAAAAGTCCCTCTTCTTGCACCTTGCATTGGTTAAAATTGTTTTTGAGACAATACATTAGTTGACCTTTGAAAACCAAATCTATCACTTATGTTGATGCATCTTTATCTCCTTAAAGAACAAGACTGAAGTCACTTTGTGGCCCTTTCTCTTGTAGCTGGGAGCGTGGGGCAGGACTGCTCCCTCCCCTCTTGTTGAACCCTGTGCTCCCAGGGATGGATTTGCAGCACAGGTTGTCTGGCTGTGTCGCACTCACAATTTATTGAGTGCACTTGCTCATCTGGTTCTTAGGTCTTGCTTTGCATTCTACAAATGGTGCTCTGGTGTAAGAATTGGAGCTTGTTGAAGTCAGAGTGCGTTTTGATGTTTCACAGAAGAATCAGCAGAGCCAGGTTTGTAAGGAGAAGTAATACCTTTTATTAGACCCACTGATAGGATTAGCAGACAGACATGCATTTGGGCACACAGCCAAAGCTGGGATCTGATAGAGAAGCAAAAGCCTTTAAGCTAAATGCAGGTTGAAAACAATTGCTCTGAGTTTAACTTGATTAATCAATTGGACAATTTGAGAAAGAAGGGACCTGGGACAGGGGCAGGTGGCTGACAGAAGAGATGAAAGGGCTGTTCACATCTGTCAGAAGGAGACTCCATCTAATTCATTCTGATACATGAGCAGGGTTTGGATACTTGGATAAGACAATCAGCAGAGTGAACTTTTCCAATATAGAAGGAACTTGGAAGCAGATAGGCAGTGTGTGTGTCATGTATTTGTTGGAGCAACAGGCCAGTAAATCCTGTGCTTCACTGGCTCAGCACTGGGGTGTCAGCCTTGCAGTTATAAGTGACTAGATCTTCAATTTTATCTTAACCAAAAATATTATTTTCTGGACTGTCAATAAAATAATTTTGCTACATTGTTTGACTTATCTCCTCTGGGCACTCAGGTGCAGCAGCAAGTCTGAACTGCCAATACAGTGACTGCTGAAAGAGTTTTGTTTGTCCAAACACTTTCTAGGATCAAGCATGTTCCCTGAGCTGGAGTGTTCCTGCCTCTTGCACTGCAGGTGCTGTGGGCTGTGCTGGTGCTGTGAAAGGCCAGCCATAGGTATTGAGTGGGATGGTGGTGCTCATGGCAAAATCTGCTGTTAGTTTTGAATAACTGTTTGGACTTAACAGCAGTATAATGTGGCTTGTTTATTTTTTTAACTGTGTTCTGTTTAATAAAAGTGCACCTGCTGCTGTGTTACCTCCTGTCATGATGTGCAGTGCAGTGCACAGCCATGGGGGTAAGTCTCTAACTTGCCTATTTGAGAATAACATCATGCCTTTTAACAGTGTGTTTGTCAGATTTTTTTCTTTTCTGATTACATCCAAAAGGGAGAAAAAATCCTGATAATAACTGTGATTATGAAAAACCCCAAGAAACAGTAAGATAACCTGGGGCAGAGTGCTGCCTAAAAATACTTGATGTTTTTAAGCTAATTACATTTTATATTGCCAGTGACCTTTTGGAAACCTTTTATTTGCATGGATTGCACATGCCTCCAAGGAAATGGCTTTATGCAAAGAGAAAATGCATTCCAGTTGTCTCCACAAACCAGAATGCAGGTCTGCTGTCAGTAGAATGTGCCCTTTTTCAGAAGAACTTCGTAACATGGTTATTCTGAACTGCAGGGAGAGTTTTGCCTTGTGGAGAGGGCAAGACCCAGGCTGTGTCATCTTACCAGGCTGCTGCTTGAAGGTGAGGGCTCTGAGTATAAACTGCAATGGTGGACATTCTTGAACTTAGAGGAAAAAAAGTGAGAGGAGACTTGAAATTCATTTGAACTCCCCTGGGAAATTTGTTGCTCAGAGACAAACTTAGGAATGATGAACTATGGGCCTTGTTTCAAATGCACCTGCCAAGTATAAGGGAGAAATACCTCAGTTTTTGCAAGCTTTTAATTTGGATTTTAAAGTAAAGTAGTTGTTTCACCTCTTCCCTGAATTAATGCTGAAGGTCTTGAACTGAATACAGGAGAATGAGACTGGATGAAGTTTTAGTAGTTTCTCATTTCCTGTCCTCTGGAGATGGTTGTCTAACTCTTGACTGAGAACTGAACAAGAGAGGGAAGAGTTGTTGCAGCTCCCATGGATAATGTAGCTGTCATTGAGGCTGACAGAAGTTGCAGTGTCTTTCTCCTTGCAAACCTGGCAGTCCTGGTCAGACAACCTCAGACTTCACTGGCTTTGATGTTTTAAAAATAAAGTGAGTGGCATCTTTTGTTAACGTGCACAGACTTCGAAGAAGTTCCTCATGTTCTTAAAGAACTGAATGAAGCCAAGGAGCCAATGTTTGTGCTGCCACGTTTGGTCAGTCCGGCCAGTTTTTAATTGAAATCTTTCCCACAGCATTTTTGAAGACTAACTTCCTTTTCTAGTTACCTTACTTCAAAAAAGTAACCCACCATCATTGTCTCTGCTGCAAAATATTGAGCCATGTTCTTCTTGGAAGAGAGAAAAATTGGATATGTCACAAAATCCATGACACTTTGCTGATTGTTGCTAATACAGAACCATTTACATATTCCCCAACTGGGTTTTATGCCACTGTGTACTCACCACTGTGTCAGGAGAGGCTTGTGTGGAGGTCAGGGATTGTGCAGGAAATTTGGGACCAGCAGAAGTTCTCCAGCAGAGATGAACCAGGACTTGTTTTAGAAGGAAGCTGCTGGTGTAAGCAATATGTCTCCTGTGTATTTACACCTGGCCTAGACTGGAGCCTCTCTGAAGTACAGTAAATGTTATCTGTGTTCTTCCTAAGTGGTACAGGGATACGTGTTTCTGTTTTATGGTCTATCATGTGGTGTTTCTTTAATGCATTAAAGCTGCTTCAGGTTAACAGGATGAGGGAGAGGCTGGATGGAAATTGAGAGACCTGTGTAAGGCTGGACTGCAGAAATATTCAAAACTCAGTGAACCTTTGGAAGCAATTTTGTTCTGGGCTCTGGTTTTGGCCCAGGACTTGTGTGTGATGTTAAGCAAGTCAGAGATCTGTCCTCTGGCTGGTGGGAGTTAACAAACCTTATGACAGTGTTTACCAAAGCATGTCTTTGTCACTGCTTGTTCAGGGCTTTCCCAAAGAGCAATTCATGTCACTTGCAAATCCTGTCACTTTTTCCTATGCCCCAAACAGATTGTTTTGAATTCTGCTCAATATAAACATGTGATAAAGCAGATAGGTTTTGTTTTGCTTCAATCAGCTTTGTATCCCATTCATCAAATAGCATCCTATGAGGAAAACAGTGGTAACCCTCCTAAGGACAGGAAGAAGCTGGCAGTGTTTTGGGGTTCTGGAACAGCCCAGTCTGCAGAGACCCTGCCTTAGTCTTCTGCACGATTCATGTTTATACTGTTGGAGTGACAGAGGGAGAGGAATGGTTGAGAACAGCTTTGTTTTGGCACTACACAGGGATTTGTTATGACAGTCTGAAGTTTTGTTTCAGTGTGGATTTGCTGGTTTGCCTTGCATATTGTAAAGGTGTGTATGAAGTGACGGAGAGGGGAGGTAAGGTAGGAAAAAGTAGAGAGCAACCCGTGAAGATGGTGAATGGTGTAGAGAAGAAGCCATGTGGGGAGAGGCTGAGATCACTTGGTCTGTTCAGCCTGGAGAAGAGGAGGCTGAGGGGAAACCTCATCAGGGTCTGCAGGTTCCTCCTGAGGGGCAGTGGAGGGGCAGGTCCAGTCCCTGCTCTCTGTAACCCAAGGGAATGCCTGGAGCTGTGTCAGGGAAGGTTTAGGCGGATATTAGGAAAATGTTCTTCACCCAAAGGGTGGCTGGACACTGAACAGGCTCCCCAGGGCAGTGGTCATGGCCCCAAGCCTGACAGAGCTCAAGGAGCACTTGGACAAGGCTGTCAGGGACAGGGTGGGATTATTGGGTGTGTCCTGTGTGGGGCTGGGAGTTGAACTGGACTATCCTTGTGGGTCCCTTCCAACTAAGGTTATTCTGTGATCTAAAAATCCTGTGTTCAAACTCCATCTTCTGCAGAAAAGGGGTGGAGTGTGAAATGAAGAGAAAAGCTATGCCATCACTGCCAAAGCAGCTGCAGCTGAGCAAAATCATGTATGAGAGTAAATCATCAATATTTCAGATCACCGCTTTTATAAACAAATTTTAGAAAGTGAGAATGAAAACCTGAGGAAACAATGCAGAAGAGTGAGTCTGTGTGTGCTAATGTCCCTTGAGTCCCTAGCAGGCAGCAGAAAAGGTTGTTTGAATTTTAATTTGATTTAAATTCTTTTTGATTTTGTAGTTCATGCCAATTCTGTGTATATTGTCCCTGGAAAGTGAGCAGAGGATGTCTGAGACTCCCTTACTTTTATGCTTGGCTAATTTTACAGTCCTTCCATATTTTGTAGCTGTAAATGTTGCAGGCTTTATTACATTTAAACTGGTTTTAATATAGTAGGTCATAAAAATTAAGAAACAAGCAGTAGTGTCCACTGCAGTGATGTTTTTAGTGCAGGGAGGATGTTTGCAAGTTACTGAAAGGCTTAAACTGCAACACCAGGATCATCTGCTTAGTGAAGTCAGTGCAGAAATAGGAAAAAAAAACCCCAGCCTGTCACAGCTGAGAATGAATTTCATTGTTAAAAAATTCCTCCTTTTCCTTTCATCTGAGGAGCTGGTTTACAGTTTGAGGCATCAATTGAAATGTGAGGAGGGGAGGATGCTCTGTTTCTTTCCTTTTCATAAAAAGGATCAAGTTCTGTACCCTGTATAGCTGTATATATTATATATATATATATATCTGTAGAATACAGTGTAGCTGTCTTCTCATTTCTGACCAAGGGCTGTGGCTGGACCTGTCTTTATAACAGAGCTACAAGAGCCATCTGCATATCCTGGTGTTGTCCCTCCAAGCTCTAAGCCATCAGTAAGGATTTTTTTGCTTTGCTAATTGACTCAAGCGGTGAAAACCGTTGGAATCTTGGTCATATCTTCCTGACTGGCTTCTTAACCAAGGAACCTTTGCTAGAGGAGGAGTAAGGAAGCAGTCCCTGAGGTGCAAGGATTCTCTGACCAGCCTAGGGCTGGGCTACAGATGTAGTGCTGAGGAGCAGCTCTAGTTTATCTGTTAATTGCAATTATTTTGTCTGCAACTCCTAAGTCTTCAAAAATATGATTTCATACATCTGCTTCCAGAAGGTTAATTACTCCTGCTGCATTTAAAAGCTAAAATAGCGTGGGAAGATAGGCAGTTACTGGAGGATGGTTCCATGGATGTGTTTGACATTTCATAACTGTTGGGTATTCGGCTTTGAAACTTCCTTCAGAGAGTGGCAGTGCTGGTGCCTGTGATCTCCACATGGGTCATGGATTCATTTAATACCTTTTGACATTAAAACTGTTTGAGAACTGATGCCTGTGGTTTTGTCTGTTCTGATTTCATCATGGCTTAACAGTTAGTAAATGGTCCTTTAAAATGTTTATGGTGATTTGGGTGGCAACTTCAGTTCCCACATCACAAAATTGTATCTTTTAGCAGCTGCTTTACACCAACCTTCACGTTCAGCACAAACTGGAAGCCACAGAGGCTGAGAACACTTACTTGGATCATTTACCATATTAGAACAAGGACCATTTGTTTTGCTGCTGCCATTTTAAAAAACCCACTAAGCCAAACCAAGTAGAAAGCCCTTTAATCCATCAGAATTATTAACCCAGTGCCTGTTTGTCTAAAATGTCACAAATGGAGAATGAGCTAAAACACAGTGTCTACCTGAGGCACAGTTGGCATGTTGGAGTCCTCTGTCCACTAGCCTGAAACCTCAGTGTAAACTTTATTGGCTTTACAGGCTGGCAGTAATGGCCATGATAAATCAGTCTGCTTTTTGTTTGTGCAAATGATTTAATGGCCATAGAAGGAGGACACAGGACTACATTAATTAAATTTATTTTAATAATTCCTTTATTGCATCCATTTAATCATTCTGGGAGCCAGTGCAGATTTATTTTGGAGTGTGCAAGTCAGGTATCCTATCCCTCATTCAGCTTTGCATCTAAACAAATATCTGAATAATTAACCTTTGTCTTTTTTGAAACCTGCATTATTTCCCCACTGCTTCTTGATTTCTACAGCAGGGACAAAAAGGAAATTAAAAAGAAAATTAGGAAGCCTTGATTGCTTGTGTTCCTCTGTAAATTTTGCATCATGTTGCATTTAATTTCTTCTACCAAACTTTACCTGTTGTTTTGAGGACAGTGGGAAGGAAAAGATGCCAAATTTTTCTGCTCTTTAAAATCTCAAATGTTTCTGTTCTAAAAGCTTGAAACTTTTTTTTTCCTTTAAAAATCATAGGATGGTTCAGGTTGGGAGGGACTACAGTGGGATCATCTGGTCCAATGTCTCTACTCAGGCTGGGTCATCCCAGAGCACATGGCACAGGATTGTGTCCAGACAGTTGTGGAATATTTCCAGTGAGAGAGACTCTACAGCCTCTCTGGACAATCTGTTCCAATGTGTGATCACCTGCATGGTAAAGAAATTCTGTCTCATGTTCAGGCAGAACTTCCTGGGCATCAGTTCCTGCCTGTTCCTCTTGTCCCATTGCTGGCCCCCCTGAGCAGAGCCTGGTCCATCCCCTGCCCCCTCCCTGCAGACAATCACAGACATGGGTGAGGTCCCTTCTCAGTGTCTCCTCTGGAGCCTCAGCAAGCCCAGCTCCCTCAGCCTTTGCTTATAAGTGAGATGCTCCAGTCCTTTCATCACCTTTGCAGCTCCTGCTGGACCCACTCCATGTCTCTGCTGTTCTGAGGGGCCCAGAACTGGACACCAAAATCTGTCCTTATTACAAGGGAGCCTTACATCTCTCCAGGACTGACATTCTGCCCAACAACAGAGCTGCTGTGGCAGCTCAGCAATGCAGAAACAATCAACCCCCCAGCATTTAAAGTCGATAAATTTTCTTTGTATTTGCTTTCATTTTGCCGATGCTGCTGTTTTATTAAGGTTCTTCTCTGTAATATGAAGGTCAGTAACTTAGTATGAATATTTGTTCTGAAATTATGAAAATGGATGTCTAGGAAGTGATGGTTTAGAGAAACTATCAAGTATTGTAAGACTTGTGATAACAGTAACTGACTTTTACTTGCACTGTGCAGCATTTTACCTTTAAGTAAATATGATATGATTTCTTAGGAAAAAAATAGCTTCTTGATAGTATCTGCAGCTTTCTTACATGTACAAATGTTGTTATGGATTCTAATCTTGTATCTGAGGTGCTTCTGTAACAAAGGATGGTGAGCTCATGGGGCTATATAGGCCTATCTATACATAGTTCTGTAACTTAGAACAAATCCTCTTTTAGGAGAGGTTGTCCTTGCACATATGGGGGCAAAGGAAAGCCCAAACTTTCCGTTCTGGTGCTGGATAAGTTTTGAATTTTCAGCAGGGCCCTGTCCAGCCAGCAATGAGCTCTGGTGCATTCCCACCTTGCCCGGCTGTGCATGAGCAGAGAGCTGGTGGGAATTGGAGGGGAGGCACCAGGTTCTTCATCTGGGAATCAGTCCAGCATTCAGAATCTTACCTTTGGCTCTTCCTGGCACCCCCAGCATTGTCCACTGTCAGGGAGAAATGAGGCTTGAGTTAAGCCCAGGGGTGTATAAAAGGTACTAAAATAATGTCTTTTGCAGTGAGTAGTTTGGCAAGATGAGTTAATATGTTTTACTGCTCCACAGTGGAAGTCACAGATTTCGCTCAGTCTCTTTCCATCTGTCTTTAAATTGCGTTCACAATTTCATTTTTTTTCTTTTTTTCATTCCTTTTTCTCGTCTTTTTGTTGTTTCAGCCCTTCACGGGTCCCATGTAACTTAAAGGTCTGCAGTACCTTACCCAGTCTCTTTGAAATAAACTCTCACACAGAAATTGCCAGCAGGGAGACCATTGGACGTGATGCAGCATTCATTTGCCTGCTGCATTGGGTAATGATTTCCTGGTTCCAGGAGCAAGAGATTAAAATTCTGGTGAGAGGATTTGCCCCCTTCCTCACTCAGCAAGGCCTCTGTTCCAGGGCTCAATCACTTCCTCTGCAGCAGCAGGAGCAGAGGGAATGTGATACTGTGGTCATTCAATCAGAGGGAGAAATGCTTTAATCTCTGCTATTCTGTCTGATAAATGCTTTCTCCTTTGTTCTGAATTCAGATCTCTAGTGTTCCTATTGTTGCAGGGATTGGGGGAGAAAAGAGATCATCCTGTCCAGTTAAGTGTTCAGTGATGATGCCTTCCTTTATTCCCAGAGGTACTTTGTGATTTAGAGAAATGCAATTGCAGGAAAGGCAGAAAAAGCATAAGAAAGAGGTGGAATGATCTGGCAAATCCCACCACAACCTGTAATTTCCCTAAAACAAGAACAGCATTTCTTGTGATGAGTGACTTTTATTTGCAAAAACACAGCAAAGATAGAGCAGCTTTTGTTTCAGCATGTGGTCTTTGTTCTGAATTCTTGGGATGCTCCATATTAATTTGACAGGTGAACTTGTGACCTGTGCAAGCCACTTCCTTTGTTGTGTGTTCCTCTTCACTGCAGCAGTTGCACAAAACTGTGATGGAAGGGTATTGACTTTGCTGCTTTCTTTTTGCTCCCTTTGCTCTATTGACATGAGTTAATAGGGCAGAAGTGGAAGACAGACTTGGTACAAAGTGGAGAGAGATTTTATGTCAATAGGGTTTGTAAGATAAGAAATACAGCATTAAGGGTGAACACACAGGAGAGTTAATAGGCAACAAACCACTCGATGTGTCAGCGAGAGAAAGACATTGACCAAGAGATGCAAACTCATTTTCAATGAAAATATGTTTTCTTGTTTGGTGTGATGTGATATTAGTAATTAGTTTTTCTCAGTGCTGTCAAACAGTGACAGATGGATTGTTGTGCTTTATAATGTAGTTATAATGTTTCATTATGTTGGCTTTTCGAGGTTTTGCTTGATAGTTGATCACACTATTAGGGGGGAGTGCCTCCATTTTTAATAATGCTACTATGTCCATATGCTCCTTTGATTTGGCCATATTTAAAGTGAAAGTGAATGTATTAAGTGAAATTTAAGCTTGAAGGTGATTGGAAATGGAAGGCAGAACAAGTTCTGATGGAGCAATAACAGTTAGTTCACCCAGCCTCAAAAAGCTGTAGATCATTTAAGCTACTTAATAAATGGAGTGTGTATTCCAGAATTTTAAACCAGTTGTTAGTTAGTAAGGAGCCCACTGGAAGGATACTTAAACTGTACATCCAAATGAAGAAAAATCATTTTAGGTCTTCTTGTGTTCAGTGGTTCAAAAAAAGAAATCTGCTGATATGTAGCAGTAGCTTGAAAGGCTGAAGAAACGCTGTCATTGGTATCAAGAAATTATTTGAAAGTCTTAAAACAAGTGCTGTGCTGCTGTACAGGGCATTGTTGGATCCTTAAAATGTCACTGAATTACAGAAAGGAGACTGCCAGGGGCAAGAAGCAGCACTGGATAACAAATTGCAGCAGGTATTTGCAAAGTGGCTAAATACATGTTCACTGGGAGATGAAAGGAGATTCTTAGTATCTCTTATAATTATGAAAGAAATGAGTTTTGCTGCTGGCTAAGTTATTTAGATGGGTTGACAATTGAAAAATGAGTAGTTTAGTTAAATATTGGAAAGCTGGAAATGAATGAGAGTGCTTAGACCAACTTCATTATGCATGGCTGTGTGCTACAGGTATGGGAGAGGGACGTCAAGGGATATTTATCAGGACAGGTTTTCAGTTAGCTTTTTGTTGGGGAGCTCTTTTTTTACAGCAAATCCTTTCCATAATTTTCAGCTGATTTGTGTTTGTGGCATTTTAATGTTTTTTAATGGGCATCTGCATGGATTTCTAAAGGGGCCCTGCCTTGTTTGGCTCATAAAGCTCTTCTGCTTTTGCACCAGACTTGGGTAGAACTAGAAGAAGGAAAAAGCAGAACTCACTGCAGGCCACAATATTAAACCCCTGCTACAGATGAATAATGGCCTAAGCCAACAAGATGCCTAGAAATAACCTTTCCTTTGGGACCTTTCTAGGAGAAAGGAAGCAAAAGAAATTTCTTTCTCTTCCTGCTTCAAATGTAACTTTTCTTTGGCTTAAAATCTTCATACCTAAACATGCGATAAATACATTCCTGCCTGGTTGTTCTGGAAATGTGGAATCCATTGGTAAAGGACATAGGCAAGCATTTTGGTGAGGCTGCATCTGACACTGACTTTGAAACAAGCTCCTGGCAAGGTGAGCTAAAGGCTTTGTTGGATAGTGATAGATTCCTGTAGGGAATTCTGCAGGAATTTAAATACTGGCAACCTTATTGTGGTAGTAATGTGGTGTGGAATAATGGAGATGTTGCATGAGTTTTGCTGTTCATTTTATTTTTATGGCCAAAGAATAATAGTCAATAGACAAATTATTTCCTTCTGTCCATTCTTGGCCAAATTTTAAATGCTGGGTTTTGCTCTAAATAAAGGGGAGAATTCTGTAGAATTGGCTTTCATTACAGTCACAGCATTTTCCAACATGTTATCTGTTGTACATGCAAGTTCCCTACAAGAGCAAGGGGCAGTGTTTGGTGTTTATTTTTTAAATTAGCTTCTTCCAGCTCTTCTGACTCTGTGATTATCAACCAATCTGCACCTTGTCACAGAGCATTTGGTAAAGATAAGAAACCAGAACAAAACTAATATTCATGATACTCATATATTCACTACAGATCTGAAATGTGACTGTGGAAACTGCAGCCCAAGGTGTCAAACCAGAGAGGGGGGAAGGTTTTCTAAAGCCACTTTTGTGCAAACCAGCCAAGGAAGGAGCAAGGATATGGCTTTCACTCCAGGCAAATGCAGAGACAGCTGGTTTGCTCTATTTAGTTTGACAGTGGCAAGGAGAAGGGTATGTGTGTTGTGTAGCCCACACATTCATAAGGAACACAGAATTTGGAGAGAAAGTGTGGGGAGGGAGGGAAGAGGAAACGTGGGCGACGTGGGGCTGAGGAGGGTGAGGTGGGAGGACGTTTGATTTATTACCGTATGGGAAGAATTAGGAGATGTACAACCACAACCCAAAGGAAATTGGGCTTTACTAGTCAGGTGGTTTTGTGGATTACAGAAGTCTCTGATGTCGTGTGTGTGTGCATAAGGTAATTTAACATGGTCAGAGAGGGCTGCCTGTGAGGGGACTTGCTCAATAACAGCTGTTTAGAAAGACTTGTATTTTTCTCCTGACATGCTTTTTGTGACTGAGCAGGTTAAGACCATAATTGATTTTCTTAAACCCTCTTTTTCCTAATGACTAGGGAGCTAAAGAGAGACATTTCAGTATGGAGAATTTCATTTTGTGTCTTCCAAAGTTGAATCCATTGATTTTTCTGAGGATTAACAGGCTTGCTGGTGTGCTAATTATAAAGAACTTTGTGGCAGAAAATTGCAAAAGACTGTTGCAGTGGGTGGACTCAAATGTACTCTGTATTTCTGAACTGAATTCCTTTGGCTTTAACTCATATCTTAAATGTTGAGTTCCTTTCTCTTTGGCTCTCAGTGGCCATTTCAGCTGTGGACCAAAACATCTGCACGAATTCCTTCACCACATCAAGGCTGTGGTTGCAGTAGAAAAGTCAGGCATTTGCTTTCTACTCCAAGCATTAGAAATGCCAAGCAGGGACTGATGCATGGACAGAACTGAAAGGGGAAAAGTTCAGGCACTGAAGAAAGTAAGGTTGGATCCTTCAGAGAGGCTCATGAGTGGGACTGAATGGGTCTGATTTCAGTTTAATAATTAAAATCTTGCACTGCCTCTTGCCTATTTGTAATTTCTGGTAAATATTCCCTCTTCCTTCCTCCCCTTTTGTATCCCTTGTGGTTGTCTTGATTCTCTAGGGCAGTTCAAGAGTTCCTGGTTTCCTCTGCTGGTCTGGGTGCTGCCTCTGCCATTGGGATTCACCTGCTCATGTGGCAGAACGGGAGGTTAAAGTGACAAGAAATTAGAGCTGAGCTAAGTGCCAGCAACCAAAAATAATCTCTATGTTAACTCTTGACTTTTAAAAAAAATCAGTCTGTTCCCTTAAAAATAAGAGCCTGATACTGCCAAGCCTTCCCATAACATATATGGCTTTGTTAGATGTCAAATACAATTTTGTTGTTTAAAAAAGAAAAAGGCTACAGAACTCTTGCAGTGGCTCATAATTGTGTGCTCACTTGTTAGAGATTGAAATGTCACATTTGAAATGAACTTTTACTATTTTATAGAGGAGGAGAAAACTCTAAAATGGGAAGCCATGAAGCTGCTGTTCTGTTTATTCTGATTGTTCTGTTGGAAAACTTCTGGAGGAGGATGCATAAAATTATGTCTATTAGTCACTTCTACCCAGAATAGTAATTTATGAAATATAATAAGCAATAAAATTAGATCAATCCCCAAAACAATAAGCTCTGTTTCTTGAAGTGGTGCCCAGGGCAAACACAGAATCCTTGGTTACCAGTAAGTAAAATGTGGTCTGTGCAGACCTGTCCCTTATTTCCTAGAAGATGCCCAGATCCATGAATGCAGACCTTCCTCACTTGGATCTAACCAGAGATTTTCTAATTAAATTGACTTTTTCTTGGGAAACAGACTTGGGCAACATTTTCTGTGTGAAAATGTTATACTATTGAGTCACTGCTGTGGGCGTGCTGTAAGACGGACATTCAAGCAGTGCTCTCACTAGTGAGTTGGATTTTATTTACCCTCATCTAATTATTCACATCTAATTTGTTTCAGAAAAGTGGGAGTAGAATGAGTGTGTGTTTTGCTCAAGCTGTTTGACCACCAAAGGACTCGAATACTTGTCTGTTCCTCCTCAAAGCTGCTGGTGCCTCAATGTTGTGGGTTTATTTTGTGCTGAGACCCATGAAAGATGATGAAAATGAAACATTTCTGGGTTTCTGCCTGAGAGCTTCCTGAAGTGATGCTGGGTGCATCACATGTCTTAGAAGACTTGAGTCTGCTTTGATCACCTTTCCATTTCACTGGAAAAATACCTGCTCTCACAGAAATGAGGGGAGGCTCTGTACATCACATGTTGGCTCTCTTCTGTATTTTTTTCCCTTAATATTGTGTTAAAGATCTAAAGACACCGAACTTCATCTCTGGGGTAGTTACGTTACTGTTTGGCTCCTTATTACCCTGAATCCATCAGACACAAAAGGGATCCCATTGTTTCAGCTGCATAACAAAACCACAAAGGGGTTATTATCTTAATTAGTTTGAAATGTAATTTCATGCAAGCTCTAACAAGTGGGTATAAAAGCAGGTGGTAGGGGAAAACAGGAGGGAATGATAAGCCTTGCTGAGTGGACTCCATTAAGTACACCTTGATGGTTTTTAGTTGCTTAACTGTTTTGAGGGTTGAAATCCCTTCTCTGGCAAAGGCTCTTTTGTAGATGAGACAGCTGAGACTGAGTTTAAATAGATTAAATAAACTGAGCTTAGAGCTTTGACCAAGCAGTACAGACTAGGTTTTCATTTTGCATCACAAGGTCATGCAGTTCTTAAAGTGGTCAGTGCCCTTTGCCATATTTATTGTGTTGGTATCTGCTTCCCTTGGGTTGGGATGATGGACAGGAATAGTAGCACTGGCTAAATTCTGCCTCAGTCGTTCTTCTCTGGAGAGTTGTTGCTTTGTGTCCTTTGCTTTGTAAGAGACTTTTTCCAATGCTGGTCTTTGGAGTTCCATTTGTTTGCATCTCTTCTGAGCCTGAGGTTCAACTCCCAAGAGACTGTTGGATTTCACTAATCCTGTATGCTTAATTCAGGTTATTTTCATTCCTTTTTAATCTCTCTCACAGGATTGAAGAAGTCCAAAACTTATTCCTTGCCAAATGATTCTGATGGTTGTTTATGATAAAAAGAACAATTTTGTATTTCTCCTTTCTTCTCCCTTCAAAGGTTGTACCTTTCCTTGCCAGATGTGAAGGCCTTGTATAAAATTAAGCCTCTGTTTCTGTTTTTGGGTAAAAATAACAATACAGGAGTTTTGTACTTAATGGCTTTGTGTGTTCCCCAGATGATTGCAGTAGCTCAGCTGCATCAGAAGCTGGCATTTAGCAGACCAAGTCCAGAGTGGATTGGATCAATGCAGTGCAGAATTGAAGTCAGTGGAGTTGGATATAAATATATTTCTGTCTCCATAACAATTAAACTGCATTTTTTTTCCCTGAAGACCCAGATTGCAACTCTCTTTAAATACACAGCATTTAATACAGACAGGTTAGGTCTCCAGTTCATTCTTTGTCCAGTGTTTGGTGCTAGTTAACTTTTTAGTGATGGACTAGTTTCAATGCACATTAGTGCTCTGTCTGTGTCCCTCTTGCCTTTGGGAAAGGCTTGTTTATATCAGATGTTTCCCTGTTGGTGCATTGCTGGCATTTTGCTGTTCCACACAGACATCAGGCTCACCCTCAGTGTTTCTTTGAATGGAGTGGGGCTGCTGCAATTGGCTGTTCCCTCCTCTGCAGCTGATATCATGCACAGAGGAAAACTTTGGGTGTTAACTAGTGTTGAGTTTCATGGATTTATTTATTCCAGGACTGTAAACAGATTTGCTTCCTGTGTGGGAGTAGAGCCAGGCACTTGCTTGATTCGTTCCGTGCAGCGACACAGGACTGGGGGATCTGTCAGCTCCCCACAGGCAGCTGAACCCAGTCTGGAATATACTTAACTGCTCTTCCACAGGCTCCACCTTGTCCAGGATAACTTCAGAAAGAATGTTCTGAGTTTGCAGCAGTGCTTAGGGTTGGGTATTATGGCAGACTTACTGCCAGGTTTAACTGTTTCGGAGACGAAGTTGGTACTAGTGGTGTGCCAGGTCTCTGTGTCATACATTTGTCCATGTGGTATCCCCGTCTTTAGATCCCAGCTGGTTCCTTCAGACCAGTCTGTCCAGCCTGAACTGCACCATTTCTCCTGCTCAGACACCTTCTGACCAAGCTGCTTCTTGTTCTCAATCTTTGAGACT
>JAOXXN010000205.1:11822215-11861773 GCA_026770055.1 Myrmophylax atrothorax
ACGTTTACAGATTTCACTGTTTTGATCAAGTTACTGTAACCAAAGTGCCAGATTTGCAGTGTCTGCTTTCTCCAGTGTTGGTGGTGATATTTGGGATTATCTCTTTCTTCCTGCCTTTATCAAGATTAAGGTACCTCCTATGGAAACTCATTAGAGTTAATTTGTGTAACAACTCTTTGTGCTTAGGCTATGATCTTCATTTTTTCAGACCAAGAATTTTGCTTAGTGGTGACCTGGACAGACTGCAAATAAAGATATTTGTGTACACTGTGCACAGTCTTGTGACAGGTGTGTAAATAGGTCTAAGGAATGGTAACTTTTCAGCTACTTGACTGACTGCCCTCACCCCCCATTGTACCCTCTATTTAAAAATAATGTTTCTGAGTTTAGTGAAGAACTTTAATATGATAAATGATCATAAGGCTGAAGGAATAGGGAATGTTCACCAAAACTCAGAGCATTGTTTTGTGTGTCTGCTTTGTGCCAGAGTGAAATAATTAGCACAGTATCTTGTATGATAAATTTGTAGTGACTCAACACAGTCATCTGATAATTTTAAAATGTTATTAACAGATGACTGTTTAGGGGAATTGCTGTAAAGCCTTGTCTAATGACTTGTTCAGTGCCTTGTGGAGTCAGCTGGATTGCTGCCTTTCGCTTGCTGCCTTGCCTCTGGAATGGTGGCATCCTATGGGATGGCCATGGTGATCCTGTTCCTGTGGGGTTGGCACTGACTTCATGATTGTGGCCTCAGTTTCTGTCATGCCATGTCATAATTTCACTCCTTGATAGTCTTCAAACCTTCCCTGGTAACAAACATCTGCTTCTAAGGCCATGATTTTTTTCAACAATCTTGAAATTGTTAGCTCTAAGTTACTATTTTTTTTTCAGCTTTCACCTGGTATTATTTCCCATTTTCAGGTCACCTTTACACAAGTGTAGAGTGGACTGTTGTGATTCATCCAGACTGGGGCTGCTGCTTCTTTCTCCTACCCCCAGGTCCAGTATTATCCAGGGGTTTTTTGTCACATTCTTGTCTGCATCCTTTGTGCTGGTGCCATTTAAAGGAAACAATAAAATAGTTTGTTAAAGAAAATTCCAACTTTTTACCTGCCAAACTCAATCCAGCCTTGGGCACAATGGATAAAATAGTCTGGAAAACAGGAAGATGCGTGCAGTATTTTTTTCCCCTCTCTCTGACAGGCTCCTGCTGAGGTTGGTAGAAGGACATTCTAACAATAGTTGGTTCTGTAGGAGGTGAATTTGTGTTATGCCATCTATATTTTACCAGAGAAAGATAGGATTGTATAGTCATAAGACTAAAATGCAACTTAGAAAGATCCATTAGTTAGAAATGGCCTTTGGATTACACAGCACCTGCCATGGAGGCTCTGGTAGGAGCCAGTGAAGAGCTGCAGCTTCTCTCCCATTTATTTTCGTGTGGAAACGCAGCGATTTGGAAACATCTGATTTCTCTTACCTGAAAAATTGACAATTTCCTCTAGCATCCTGACCCCCTGGATGTGCTGTGATCCCTTCCTGATGCTTCCCACTTGAGACAGAGTCCTCCCAGACGAGAATTTCTTAGCAGTAAATGAATTTTCTAATGAGCTTTCCTTCCAAAACAACGAGAAGATGCCAAGTGACATGTTGGGAAGTGCCAAGCAGGAGGGAAATGGCTCTTCTGTGCCGACTGTCATAAACAGGATGTGGTTTGTTTACAGTCCTCACTTGCTCTCTGCAGTGCCCTGTCAGGGCTGTGCTCGGCTGAGCCTCCCGCAATGGCCCGGAGAAATCCGAGGGGTCGGAGCCAATATCAAATATTGTGGCAGAGGAGGAAGTGGCTCCGGGCGAAGAAGCAAACAAAATTAAGCATTGTATCTTGGATTCTTCAGTGCCTTTCTGGGGTGTTTATCATTCTGACTGCGCAGCTGTGTTGCACTTGACTGCAGAGCAGAGGGAATTTAATAAACTGGGAGGGTAGCTGTTGGGGGAGTAATTTTAAGAGGAGATGCCTTGAAAAGCTTTTGCTGTAATGGGAGAGTTTTGGAATAGTGACAATACTTTATTAAGAGGTACATTACAGGAAAACAGTCTTGCAAAAAGAATAAAATAGAGTAGTTCAGTTGGAAGGGACTTGCGACAATCATCCAGTCCAAGCTCCAAGAAAAGAACTACTTTTTTTTTTTTGTCTTGTTGCCACCAAAATTCCAAATAAAATCCTTGGCATTGACTGGAGCTCTTAGCATGGTCCTGAGGGGATTCTGCTGACCATCTCACAGCTCTGGTGCAGTTGCTGCCCAGGTGCAGCAGAGGTTTAGGGTTACAAAGCATTGTCAGAGCTATCTGAAGAAAACCCTTGGGATCTTCCTGGTGGTACTTTTGCCATTAAGGACTGCTGAGCTCGTGCCATGAAATGCTCCATCTACAGGACCGTGGTGATGGTCTGCTGTGGTAGTGAGTGGAACTCCCCCTTGGAGTGACAGTGCATAGATGGAGGTGCCATGGCTGTTGGGTATGGCATCTGCTTCTCCTGGAGCAAAGGCACTGGGAACAGTCTAATTAGGCCAAGTTTTATTCTCTTAGGCTTTACTGCCAGTAAAAGTTCCTCGCTGAAAAAATGAAATTGAGCTGTAGCCCAGAGTAATGTGATTTGCATTAGAGCAGATTGTGAACATAAGGTAAATTTTGAAGTATCAAAGTAATTTAGAGACCGAAGTTTTACAGAAATTCTGTGATGCTTAAACAGTTTGTGACTCTCTGTCACAGTTTTCTAAAAAAGGCTCTGGTGCTTGGGAGTTGACATTCTCTGTTTTCCTACATACATGGATCTCTTCCTGTATGTGCCCTTATAGAACATGAATAATTCAGTGCTTGTAAATAGACAGGGAGAAGTGTTGAGATGGTAAATCAGGGGTTTGTTGATAATCACATATTTTGGTTGTTATGTAACAAAACAAATAAAAGAAGTTATAACACTGTTTGTATCACCCTGGGAGCACGTGTGTTCATCTGTTTATCTGCTCTTCTCAAGTATTTTGTTGCACTTTAAAACCAGTTCCTTAATTCTTTGGCACGAATTTACCAGCTCAAGTTTATCTGAAGGGCCATGTAGGCTGCCTTGTCTTTTTTGGGGTTGCAAAGACCACTGACATTCCGTGCAAGCAGCTTGGGTGTTCAGGCAGCCTGCCACTGCTTTGGCAGTGCATTTGGGGAGTGCTTTAGTATTCTGAGTTCTCTGTTTGCCACCCGTGAAGCTGACAACTGAAAAGGCTAATTGGGATAAGGTGTAGGGAGGAAGAGAAAATATCAAAACTCAGACAATAAACTGAATTAATTTGGTTGGTGTACGAGTTGTGTTGTGAATCGAGGCTATTTGTGTACCATTTCTCATGTTGAATCAAGAAACTACTTGCTTTCAGAATAGGAAAAAAATCATTCATACAGAGTTTAGATAAACTTCCAGTGGCTGCAGACTTTTTATTTTCTGCAAGGGTTTGTGCAGAGATTTAGTGGTGTGGCCTGACTTGGTGTGCTCTGTCTGACCAAGGGAATGAGAAGTGATGTCTGCAAGCTGCCATCCATGGGTGTGCTTTTTGTTTTTGAATCACTGCTTGTTACTGAGGAAAAGAGGGTGAGAGTCACTGTTTATATAATGTGTAGAATTAAAAATCAAATGTCATGTAGAAACTGAGGCTACAATGCAGGATGGATGAATATTTCAGGAAGCAAAGTCATGACATTATTAACAGACACTGAGAATTTCTAATATAAACTGAAAGGGTGACTGTAGCAAGTCAGCACTTCCTAATCTCACAGGAATGAATAGGTGCTGTATTTAACCCTTAAATCTGTGAGTCTGAAATACCTGTGTTTCCCACTGTAGCTTGCTATTGTCCTTTCTTCATCTGGAGTAAAAAAAGGGATTTGGTAAGAGAAGAGTTACTACAAAATAATACCCTACAGAAGTGAAACCATCAGCCCAGCATGGAGCAATCCTTCTTCAAACAAACACCATTTAGCCATAAGAAATAGAGAGTTCATCTCTTTGTACAGAAAATATATGGGTTTGCAATCTGCAGAGGGGAATATGAATCCAGCTGTTTGTATTATGATTATTATTTCTTTTTGATTATAGGCTGTTTGTGTCTAAGGAGAACAACCAAGCTGAGAAATGGGTGTGCATTTTGCTGAGAAATCCAGTTTGATATTGTCCCAGGCAAAAAGAGGGCAACAGAAATGCTAATGGAAAAAAGGCAAAAAACCTGAAGGCAATGAGCACTGTTTCCTTAGCAGCATCCAGGAAGCCAGAACTTGATGGTGTGTTCTTGAATCTCTTTTCCTAGCTCACTAAAATTTTCAAAGGCTTCTTGTTATTTAAGTTTTAAGAGGCTGTATTTATAACCTGCAAGGTATGAAGAGCTAACTGATCAGAGGGTGTTGTTGGGAGATTTGGGATTTCTGCTGCCATCACTATATTCTGTAAATAAGTTTCATTGACTTCTTAATGAACCAAATGTGGGAGGTGTCTCTGAGATGAAGTGCCATGTGTGTTCTGGTCCTGTCTGTGGCTTTCCCCAAAGGGCTGTTGTGGACTCAGGCAATGAGCTGGAAGAATTATTGCAGGTGTGGCATCTTGCTTTTCAGCCTGCTTTCCCAGGAGCCTGTGGTTTCTTCCTGGCAAGTGTTTTGGTTCTGTTGGAGGAAGGTGGAGCAGCCTGTGTAGGAAATGGGCACACTCAGGGAGCCTCCTCCTGCTGGCAGGAGACTCATCCAGCCCAGCTCCATCATGGGAGACATGGGGTGGTGGAGGAGTTCTCTGGGCAGATTTAGAGTCTCCCAAGGGGCTGCTTACATACAGGTGGGGAATGTAGAGGTACAAACTTCAATGACTCTAGTTGCAATTCCTAGGAATCTATGCTCTGAAAATGTGCATTTCAAACGGGTGTTCAAGTCCATGACTTTATTCAGTAGATGCAGCTCTCCTCCTCCCCACGGGTTTCATTGTGACATCGTGACTTGTACCTTGAAAGGATTAACCAGTCTCTTCCCTTCAATGAGTTCTGCTCTGAGGTCATGGAAATCTTAGCATTGTCAGAGATGTGGTATCATGACATTATACCCTGTGAGCATCAGAGATCCCCCCCCTTGGTCCTGGATGGAAAATGAGTGTCCTGGGAGGCCTCACATGGAGCACTGGAAAAGCTTTGGCACTGCTGAGGGCCTCAGTTTTTGAGAAAAATATCCCCCAGCAGAACTGGGGGATGCTCCATCATCTGTTCTAGGCAGAGGGCTTGGCTCACAGCTGCTACAAGTGAGGAGCATTTTTAGCATGGACAGTCCAAAGAACGCTGAGGTGATCCATGTGAGGGAAGGATGGAGCCTCTAAGCTGGTTCTCCCCAGGCACCTCAACTAGTCACCAAAACCAGCTTTTGGAAATTAATATTGTAACTCTAATACAGAAGTGAGGGTGTTCCTTCATGGCACTCCAGCTGTGGAGTTACCTGGAAAATGGCCTGGCTGGAAGTCAGTGGATGGTGTAACAGCTGGGCTGGATGTGTGCAATTTTTCATATTGTGAGAATGTATTTACTGAAGCTTGTCAGATTTTCTGTTCCTACAGCATTTCCAATTTGGGTTTTATTTGTTAATGTTCTGTTAGATTGTGTTATTGCATGGTTTTACACTGATAGGTTGGGATTTTTTTGTGTGTGTTGTATTTTCACTTTTGAGAAAATAAATACTAGTTTTGTGGAACTGTCTTTGATACATTTTTCATGATGGCTTAATAATAGAACTACCATGAAAGCCTGTTCCCAACAATGTGCTGTGATTTCCATATGAGAGGGAGGGAACCCCAGACATTTTGATGTTTCATTAAATTTTAAAGAAATATTATATTCAATTCTCCCTGGCATTTCTAAAAAAGATTCCTTAAATTTTTTCTGGCATAGTACAGATGGCATTTAAAAAAAAGCTTCATAAATCATGAACCTGCTTCTCCTCTCAGCAGGAACTGCTCAACACACCAGGAGGCCTGACCGAGCATCCCAAGGGATTATCACATGGATGCAACTCTGTACACTAAGTCTTGGCACTGGTGCTTTCCATTTTGTGCAATAATCCCCTTCATTTTTGGAGCTGGGCTTTTGCAGAGCATGTGGAGTGGTTACAGACAGGCAGGTGCTGCTCAGCAGCTTGGTCATGACTTCCATGGAAATGAAGGACCTTTTGGATTTTAGGGCAGACTCCAAACTTGTAGGGATCATGCCATGTCCTTTGAATTGATTTATTGACGTTTTGAATGCTGCATTTTATCCACTGATCTGTATTTGAGGGAAAGACCAATATGGCTGTGTCACAATCGATGACATATTTAACTTTTGATATATCCCCAAATGACAATAGGTACGTTTTTTCTGGAGTAGAACAGTTGGTCTATTGTTGATTTAATTTGGTTACCTATATTGAAAGCTTCAGTAAATTATTTAAAAAGTTATAAACACAGCATTGTAGCCAAGAACTGACTTAGGGAGCAGCTTCTGCCAGTTCCTTGAATTTTTATCCTAGGCAGTATGAACACAAATTCTGTTTAGTCATAGAATTTTCTCTCAGTTCTGCTACTTATGATTTACTTCAATGTCATCTCCTGCCAACTCCTGCTAAAAATAGCTGATGCCAAAATATTTTGCTTTATAATTTAATGATGTCTTCCATTTTTTTTTTTTTTTTGGCTTCTCATATCCTCTGTACCTGAAACTGAGCTGAATTTTGGAGCTTTTCAGAAATTTTAGGAAATACTTGTTCCAGCTCCTGCCCTGTGTGAGGGACTGCAGTGGGATTGCAGTAGTTGAAAATTACCTAAATGTTGTTCCCTGTTTGCTTTCACTACAACCTGACTTTCCTCTAATCTTTCCAGTTGCCTATTCAGTACCCAGCTCCACCTCCTGATGCTGGTGGAAAATTGATTGCTCACACAGGTGGTATTCTAGTTTATCTTCCTCATATACAAGTAGAGCACTCTGTGCCCAGATAAAGAAGCATTTTTCTCATCCCTGCTAAAATTATCATTTTATACACAACCGTTTGTTTTTTCCTGTCTCTCTGTGCTTTCAATGTTTCCTGAAGATAACTGTTGATCTTATCTTTTTCCCTTCTTTGTCTGCACTCACTGGTGTTCCCAGTCCTGTGCATTTCCATTTTCTCTGTGTTAAGCAAGCTTTCAGGTGCTGTTCCTTACCTTCCTCCCTGCCTTCATTGATTTATCGTGCCAGTTTAGCATGTTTGATTTTACAGGAAAGCAGAGTGGTTTGTAGCTCTGTTTACCCTGAATCCTAGACGAGCTGACTTTTAAGAGATAGTGATTTAAAGAGCAAGTTCAAAATTCTTATTTGAAGCCCATATTTGTATGACTTCTCTGTGTACCTTCTGTGCATACCTGTGCAGTCTCTTACTTAAATCTTATTACAAGTTCGTTAATTCTTCTGTAGCTGAACTTTGATTTTCACAGGAATCAACTGTTCTTAAAAAGGATGGTTCAGTTGGCACTTGGAATGTGGTATTTAGGAAGTTCAGCTGATGCTTTTTGCTTCTTGATGAACTTACAGACAAGGGCAGGAGCGCGTTGCAAACCATATGGATTATTTCCATAGCCCACTCCCTGCAGGTTTTTCCCTGGGCTCCACAAAGGTCTGTGATTGTCACCCGTTGCCTCACATTCTGCCATCAGATGGGACGTGCTGCAGAGTGAGCTGTGTGTTCTCTCTGTGACAAGATGTAGATCACTCCCAATCTCCTGAGCAGACATGACAGACGTTTCATTTCCTGCCTTCAGGTCTCTGTGACAGGTTCCTGAGGCTGGTGCTCACCAAGAGGTTGTGCAGTTCAACAGCAGCACCAGGGACTCAAAACAGAACCTGCTGGGAGGGGTGGAATCCAGAGGCAAGGAGTGCACAGTCTGGTGGCCCTTCCCTGGTGTGTGATCAGGTGTGTGGGGTTTTGCTCAGAAGACCTCATGTGGTTTAACAGAATAGATCACAGAATCCCAGAATGGTTTGGGCTGGAAGGGACCTTAAAGCTCATCTCATTCTAACCCCACTGCCATGGGCAGGGACACCTTTCACTAGAGGAGATTGCTCTAAGCCCCATCCAGCCTGGCCTTGGACACTTCCAGGGATGTGGTGATAGACCCTGGCAAAAAGCACAGTCACAGAAGATACAAAAATGTGCCACTGGCATTGAGTTTAATTTTGAGTTTATGGCAGCTGTTATTTGAATGAAGGCAGTGATGTAAGGTAAGGTCTTACTTTTTCTGAGGTTTGAGATTTGCAATAATCATTTTCAAGACATTATTTTGCCTGTATTCTTATGGTTTCATTTTGTTGCATATGCTGACTTTGATTATATGTATGAGGGAAAACCACATGATTTTAGATAACCTGGATGACTTTGATATGAAGATATTTAATTATGGAAAAGAACTTTTGCAACAGCAGGTGGCTTTAAAACTGCTCATATTCAAACTGCACTGTATGGTCATAAATGCAATATTGTAGTAAAAACACAGATCAGATTTTGGACTTGTTTCCAAGCCTGGAGGGTCATATGTTGTTTATAAGTTTTGAATACTAAACATAATGGTATTGCTGGAAATAATTTCTAGCTCCCAAGTTGCAGTAGCGTGAAATAAACAGACTTTTATTACTGGCAATCAGTGAATACATTTTGTTTTGTATTAAATATGACTTTGTTGCAGATAAACCTGAAATTACTTTTCCTCAGTCAGCTTGTGCTGCTTTTATGCTTTTTCTTTTTATGTCAGTAGAGGAAGGAAGGGAAGTGCCCAGAGAGGTTGTGACCTGCCCATCCCTGTCAGTGCCCAAGGCCAGGCTGGACAGGGCTTGGAGCTGCCTGGGGTAGTGGGAGATGTCCCTGCCCATGGCAGGGGATGGCACTGAATGATCTTTAAGGTCCCTTCCAACTCGAAATTCTGTGATAAGTGATGTGCAGTGCTGTCTCCAGGCAGTGTGGCCTCAGTCCAGAGAGGACTTGGACCACACTGGAGAAGGTGATGGAGAGTGTGCCTGAATGTCTCTGAGCTCAGATTTCCCACTCCTCTGGGAAAAGGACTTGTTTGGGTTAAGTATGTCAAATATTGAACAGACCTTTTAGCAGTTCTTGTCAGAACAACCAAACAAATAGTTTCATGAGCAGTGAAACAGCTTTAATTTCCTGTGGGTTTCTCTGTCTTGGTTAATTAGCTTTCTTTAAGCAGAATTGTGCTTAATTTTTCTGTTGATTCTTCATTAGCCTGGAAAACCATTGTGCTTTTCTCCCCATTGCTGTTTTCCTACAGAGGATTTTGGATAGCAGCGTGTGAGCTGCTGTGTTCAACACCACCAATTAGATCAGGGACAGAGGAATCAAGGGGGAATTTGTGAATTCCAGATTGTCTCCTCACCAGCTGCCTGTTGTCACAGAACTTGGAGGGAGAGAATTATCTTTGATGTGTCTAACCTGTGGAGATGACTTTTGTAGACAGGTGTTGGAGGGGAGGAAAAAGCTACAGAGAATGATTGTCTAACCTTGATTTTAAATAATAATGATTAAACCCCCCTAAAAACATGGGGGGTTCACCCAAAGGTGTGTATGGTTATGTTTTTTTTTTTTAATGAGAACAACTTAGAATGAGTATCCTTTGCATATAAAGTGATACAGTAGCATTTCATGTTCTTTTCCTTTAAGAAGATGATAAAAGCTCAGCGTTGTGTGTATGACCCTTGAGATTTCCAAACCAGCATCATATTTTGATAAAGCACCATTAACTGCTTTACTCTATTGGAGAGACACTAGTATTTTTTATGAATGCTGCCTGTACTTTTATTAAAGATTTTTCATCACACTGACTATGACCACAACCTTTTACAGTATTTTTTTAAACCGGTTTGTGAATGAAATACCCATTGTGCATTTGGATATCTTGCTCCAGTCACCTGTGATGTGTGAATTGAGACACCATGAAAGTGCCTCTGCTTGCTGCTTTGATTGGATGCACCTTTGATTCAGTTAGCATTATTATGCATTCTGAATAATAATTCTTAATTCCCTAATTACAGGTTTACCTGCTACTCTAAATTGTCTCGTATTTACCTGGTGCCATGTAATTAGGAAATTACAGAATTTATACAATAGATGATGTATTTTTCACGTTTCCTAGTAGGGAAAATACAATAGGAAGTGGATTAGGAGGTATGTTTAAATATTCAAAGTATTTTCAGTGGTAATCACTTAAGAAAGCTTACCTGGTTTTAATAAAGAGATTTATACTTAAGTATTCACTTCCACATCAGAACCGTGAAATGGGGAGTGCAACACTACCAAAATAAATGTTGGAACTGAAAGTTTGCACAAATACTTGGGCCTTCCCAATGAGACCTTAATGCTCAATAATGTTTGATTAAGAATTCTTATTAAATTACTCTTACCTGACATCCTTGTTTTCTGTTGAGCCTAATTATTAATTAGAATAGCGTATCTTATACACATATTTCCCTTGGGAACTATCAGTATTGAGAGGACCCATCTGACTACAAAGTCCCACAGTGGTTGATTTTCAGAACAGTTAAAATAAGATGCCCATTAGTTGTGGCTTTCATTAAAGCAGGTTTGTGCCTGTAACTGGGGAAGGGGGAAAATGATTGAAAATGCCTGTTTGGAAACCCCTCTTCTGTCTTCCCTTACTTACCTTGACTACAAGAAGCCCATGCAATTAGTGAAACATTTGTTGCTTTTGTTGTTTGACATCTGAGAAGTGATGCAGTTTTTTTTTCCTTTAAAAGAGAACCTGGAGCAAAACCGCCCCGAGATTACTTTGGAAGCCAGGCCTTTCCTGGTAATCAAGTGTTTACAGAAAGATGCTTTGTTCAAACCTTTTCTGGGGCTCTGTATGCTTAAACAAAGGGCTTTTAGACTTAAACACAGCTGTTCGTTTGAAAATGAAAAATCAAATTAAGCAGAACCAGCTTTTGAAAGTTAATGTTGTATAGCCACTGAAACAAAAGAAGAAAATACTGTGTTTTACGTTTCACTTAAATAACTTTTTTAACATAAAGTTTTCAACTCTAAAGTGCGGTTTCAAAGCTGCTCATCTCTTGCTGTATCCTGCAATGGAACATCTGCGTTCATTCTGACGCGGATGAATGACATGAATTAAACTAAAACCGTTGAAGTGCTCTTTTTAACATAATTACACCTTGTTCGTTTTGGAGACACAATGCAGGGATGAAATGCCAATTAAGCCTGGTATGTTAATGAGATTGAGGCTGAATAGGGGATTAGAGCGGACACAAATCCCAGCGGAATTGATTTGATATAATCCCTCAAGTTTGGGCTGTTTTCAAACGTACAATAACATTTCTATTAAAACTTCCAGGCATAGCATAAAAACAAAAAAATCACCAAACATGTTTGATTTGAGGATATGGTTAAAGAAGCTGTCACAGGGGCTCAGTTTGGTAATCTTGGTTTTATTGTCTGTGCTCCTGTCAGATTGAAAGAAAACTTCCTGTTGGATGTCTCTGTCAGCAGAGTTCTCTTCCATGTGTGTGTCACGGAGTTCCACGGGGTATAAATATTGCTTTGCTACTGATCCCCCAGGCTTGTGAGATCAGGATTGGAGGATGTGGAATTCATGATGTAAATATACACGTGTATATACATGTAAATATATTTACATATAAAAATAAACAGTAGATTATTATGTTTTATGTTATAAGCTGTGCAAGAAACGAACTGAAAGGTAAAATCAACCAAAGTAAAACCCCAAACCAAAACAAGTTGATGTTTTTTAACTGTGTTCTTTGGAATGATCATCCCAAACAGTGTGTTGGCAGGTGGGTGGATGGTTGCTGGATATTTTCACTGTAGCAGCACAGCCAGTGATGAGGGTGAGGACAGAAGGTGTAGATGCCAGTGGCTTGTAATAGCTGTGTTGGTAACTTGTACCTCTGAGTGAAGAATACAACTACATTTAGAAATAGAAGATCATCTTCTCTTAATCAGCTGCATTAAAAAAGAATCCAAAATCATGAAAGATGTGTAATCAAAACTTTTCACAGATGTGAAGACATAATTCTATTTCCTGGAAAACTCAGTGGTTTATCTCCTAGAACATCTTTAAGGAAAATGATTCGGTCTCTGATGGATCTCAGTGCAGAACAATCTGGCTTTAGGAGCACAATCAAACCATCTCTTGAGGTTCAAATCAGATTTATTATGAAATGCCAAGTCAATACCTGTGATTGATTCCTGTGTTTGTATTAGATGGCTTCTGGTGACAGAAGAACTGCTGTGCCACAGGTGTGTGGAGGGCAGGTGGCTTCTGAGCCAGGATCTGAATCAGAGACACTTGTAGTCAGAGCACTTCAAGTCAACTCAGATCCCAACTAGGACTGCAGCAAACCTCCCCTAAAATGCTGCCCAGGGGTCCTTGGTGTGTTCTGAGGCTCAGAGTGAAAAGGCCTTGCCTGGTCTTTTCAATTTGCCAGTGATGTGCCCAACCCTGATGGATTTTGTCTGTCATACAAGTATAAATTTTTTTCTTGGCATGACCAAGGACTTACCATATTGTCAGTCACCCAGGGTAGTTTAATAAAGGGAAGGTTCAAAGACCTACTAGAAAAGAAAGGAGAAAATTCCTTTCTATTCTTCCTGTACAGTTTAATTTGTTCTTGTATTACTCATAGGTGGAAACCCTTGGGGCTTTTTTATTTGTCTTATATTAGAAAATGTATTAAGCTCTTGGGTTCTCTTTGTGGCAGGGAGTCCAGTTGTTTAAACAAGTATAATTCTTGTATTTTGAGAGTATTTGTAGTTTTTTAAATAGAATTTTTGAAATGTTAAACTATTATCCTGTTGTGTCACCTCTTGATGAGTTGACCTCTCAGATCAGGGAAGCTGTATGCAGAAGAATAACTGCTTGAATGAATCAAAATACTGTCTTTCAGTAATGGATTGAGCCTCCTAGAAAATGGGAATCTTCACTAAGTGTGTGTTTTTCTTTTGCTGTATCTGTTACCTTATGGCAGCACCACTTGTCTTCAGTCTGTCTCCATATTTGCTTCAAAGCAACTCTTGGGTTAACAGCTAGTATTAAAATGAATTATTAATATTGCTAGATATACTGCTGGGAAGAGTCTGGAGCTATAATACAGCCTCCTGTGGATGTCAGGGCTGCTTTACACCTACAGCAATTTTCCTGGTCTGTTTTTTAAGCCAAAGTTCTGTTTCATCCTTAGTAAGTGTTGTGTTCTACTCTGTGCTGTGACCAGCTGGATGGCAACCTCTCCTCATTCCTGTGTACCTCTGTGGTTTCTTGCCTGGGTTAGAATATAGAGCAACGTACTGAAGAGTGAGTCTGCCCTGGGATTACAAACTGCAGCAGTTTCAGGCTCCTCAGCACAGGCTGTGGCACAGAGATCAAATCCACTGATAAATTTTTGTATTCACCTCCCAGACAACCCAAGGTCTCAATGGTTTTGTTCACTGATCTAATTATTAGTGCCTTCTTCATTCTTGTAATGACATCTCAGCTGTTCATGTAGAACAGAATTGTCTTAGGTTAAAGATCACTTTGAACAGGTACTGTTTGCTTCAGGTTGTTCAAAGAATCCAACTCTCTCTGGATCAAACCCCCACCATCCAACTCCTCCTTTCTCATTTGAATATTTATTTTGATATTACCCTTCATAGTTAAAATTATCAATTCTGTTTCAAACAGTTTAAGAAATGGGTGATGAATTAAAAGGGAATGCTGCTTTGGGGATGGATAGAAGGAAAGACACCCATAAGCTGTGTCTCATATGTCGCAGTTGTGATGCTGCTACTGCAGTGGAACACCCTTGGTGCCCTGGGGATGGTGAACCCAAGTGGAATCCATTGTAGAGGGAGAAAATATCTCTGTTACTCAATGCTGAATGCACTGCTGCAAAATCTGAAATTTGCTGGCCCCTGTGTCATTGGGCTGGATCTAATTCAAAGCAGGATTAATCTTTGCACTCACAAGGTGCTGGCATTTTGACTTCATTTTTCACAGATTAGGTTAAATCTTCTACCATGTGGGTAGCAAAGCATCAAAATGTTGCAGCCTGTGGCTGCTGCCTGTGCCAGAGTGGGATAGGGGAGGAGTCTGGGGTACTGCTTCTCTGTAATGCTCCAGTAGCTGGGACCTTCCAGCATCCTTATCACATTAGTAAGTAAAACAAAACAAAAATGACCAAAGAACAAACCTCCAACCACCAAACAAAACCCCAACCTGCCCCTAAAACCAAAAAAAGATGCTGCTGGTTACCATTAGGTTTTGCTGATCAGAAGTGGCCATTGATATTTGGATTCTTCTGATTTCTGAAATTTGGAACTGGTGTTTTATATGAACTGTACTGGGAATGCTGGAATTAGATGTATATGAGTAAAGTAAGAACATTTTAAAGTTGAGAACTTACCCAGGTATGAAGTCAATTACTGAAACTGTTGGCTTAACAGAAGAGAAAGTATACAACTGGAGCTTTATTCCTGACATACATTTAATTATTTAATATGAAGCTCTTTCAAGAGATAAATTATGGCTGAAATGATTCTGAGCTCCACTGTAGCCGTTTTGATTTTCCCTTCTTCTGGAATAACATCTCTTAGTAAGGACTATGACTTTGTCTGTATTTGTTTGGCCACTCACACCCTGGTCATTCTCCCCAGCCTTGTGTTAACTCTCTTCTTACTTTCTGCTCACTTTTTCCAACAGTTTTTTGTGATAGATGAGGAGAACGAATGGTCTTTTATTGGCATGTAGGATCTTTCCAGGATTTGCTTGTTGCTCTTGGCCATCAGACACACAATTCACAGGCAGAGCTGGAACCTGGCACTGCTGGTCTGGGTTAAATCCCTGAGCTCTGGAATGCTCAGACACTGTTATCCTTTTTGCTGTTCTTCCCACGTTCCCTTCAAATGGGAGGTGATCCATATTTGTTCAATACAGCTTTCCTGTAATCAGGCCTCAGTGACTGTAATAACAGATACTGCCTGTCATGCAGTTGGGCAGTGAAACTCTGATCATTACTTATCTGAGCATAGATGTTTTGCCCCAGGCAGCTGGTTAGATAAATTCCTATCTTTATCTTTTAGTTTTTTTAGATGCAAGCAGCCAACTCCTCTCCCTGTGATATGTCTCTTGGAAGCTTTTGCTCTGGGGATTGTCTGTAGAGGTGACTTACTCGTGTGTCGTATCAGTCCTGGGATCCAGAAGGGATCTGCAGTTGGAGTGTAGCTGGATCACGCTCCAGCCACTACTGCACCTCCTCAGCCTGCGTGAGTGAGGTGGTGTCAGTATTTTATGTTTGTGAGGGCAAACAGGAGTGAGACTGAAGTTAGAAGTGCCCTTTGCCTCTTGGTGCCTTTCCTCTCAGGCTCAGCCAAGTTTCTCACTGTCACAGGCACCAGAAGCCCATTTTGGCAGCAGATTTCTTTTCCTATTAATTTACGCCCTGACAGATGCTTAAGAAGCCTGTTGCATGTAAGAGCTCTGCTAGAATGTGTAATTCCAGCTGGTTTTACCCATGAAATACTCCCATTTGTTCAGTCAGAGGAGGCTTAGCTGCCTTCAGCTCAGCAGAACAACTCCAGGGGGGAGGTGAGGTGCAAAAGCTGTGAATGTGCAGGTTTGTGAGACTCAGATGCTCTGAAAGTGCTCAGTGACTGCAGCAGAGCAAATGACATCCCACAGTGACTGGAATATTTGGTGTTAACTTCCACAAGACTGGTTGGAGCAGTGGATGGTTGTGGGAGACATTCATTCCCCAATGGTGTTGATCTTTCTGTCTTCTGGTTGTGTAGCATCACAGCACCAACCTGCTCATAAATGTATAATTTAACATTCTGGGGCAGTAAGCTAACAACAAAATGCAGTTTTTAAAGTACCCTCGTATTACAAATAAAACTACACTTGTCAAAATAAAGAAGTAAAGTTTCTACCTAGCTTAAGAAAAATTGAAGCTTTTTGTAATAACTTTATTCACATTGCCAGAATGTTACAGAAATGGGGCTATTTACTTGTTTTCCCTAATCATATTCTTTTGGTTTTGTCATTAATAATGTATTGTGAATATCAATTAAAAGCTAAGCAGATATTCAGACTTTTCTCAGAGCCAATTGAAAATGAAACATTGTTTCAAAGGAATATTTTCCTAATTTGAGAAGAAAAAAAAGCCCAATGATTCAAAGTTGGTGTGTGAGAAATCTTGATAATTAGAAAATGATTCTTCCAGCTCGCAGCTGACAGGGGATGGTAAATCACACATACAAAAAGAAAGAAGAGAAAGGAGTGGAAAGCAAATTGGTAGCCCTGTTCCATAACTGATGGAGAAAGCAGGTAATTACGAGATTTTTTTTCACTTTCTGACATGTGTAAATGAGAATCCATTAATAACAGACCTGTAATACAAATGATAAAAATGAAAACAACAACAAGAACAACAAAAAACGATCAACCTGTCGAGTATGGTTTGAGCATAAAGGTAAATTTTTGTCAATCCTGTAAGTCAAACACTCCCAGCCTGAGCTGGGAGGCCAAGGCTGTGCTGTCCTTCCAGAACCCCCCCCAGGTCGCTGCGATGCAGAGGCACGAGAAGCACATCCCTCGGTGCTGCCTGGTGGGTCCGGGTAAAGTTCTCTGTGTGCTGGATGTGGATGTGGTTTTGAGGTGAAGTCGAAACAAGGGATTGGCTCTTAAGTTGCTTTTAACAGAGAGAAGTCTCGCTGTGGTGGGTTATCCCTGGGAGCAGCCCCAGGGTGGGACTGGGGTGTCTGACCCCTCCCCAGGCTGCCCGTGGGCTTGAGGGGCACCTGTGCAGCAGCAGGGTTGGTGTGTCACTGAAGCCACACCACTGAAATAACCAACTCCTCTTGGGTAGGATGTCTCACTCCTTGTCCAGATAGTGGAGCCAAGCACTAATTCTGTTGCCAGTGGGTAGAAAAGTATGGGCTGTGTCACTGCTGGACAGTGGACACTGCTCAGAGCTCAAACCTCATGTTCTCAGCTTTTCCTGATGGGTTTGGCTGTTGTTAGTTAGCGAAAAGGATTCAGGACTATGTCTCTTAAGCCCTTGCTTTGCAGCCAAAAGGAAAGCAAGTTGATGTATTGTAGCAGCCATCACCCCACTCCTCAAAGGTAAATACTTCCCTTGGCACTCCCTCCTGCTTTGGCTCTGTCTGGGTTTGTTGGTGCTGAGAGGGGCTGTGGGTCAGTGCAGAGCTCCTGCTCCTCTGGGCTCAGTGTGTGCCTGGTTTCCATGGTGGGGTATCATCAGCTCGGGGACGGGTGGGTTTTAATCAGGCCTTTCCTGTTCCTGTTTGCACTCTGCTCCATTTTCCTATTAAATGGTGATTGCACATTGTTGAAGAAGGCAGTCAAGTGTAAATTTCATTTTTTGCTTCAGCTAATGTTGCTGTTAGAGGTGGCTTTGCACATCTGTGAATATTCCCTGAAGGAGGAGGAGGAGGAGGAAAATCAATAGATGTAGCTAAAATATTCAAAAAAAAAAAAGCCAGTGGGGGAAATTTTGAGATAGAGGAAACTGTGTTTTGTTACAGAAACTTTCTGGTTCCATCTGGTCATATGGGCTTCCGATCACTTGCTCTGAGTTTTCTTAGAGCAGACAGAAATGGTCTGTGTTTTTCTTTTCTGAATTCAGAGGTGGAAGGCAGTAGAAGACACTTTTTTTGAGTAAAGGAATCTAAATGGGAATGAAACCTTCCTTTGTGTCCTTTATTTTATTCTTATCCAAGTAAATGGGGGAAAGTTCATTCAGTTTGGGGCAAAGATTTCCTACATTACTTTTCTCATACATCCTGTTAATTCACACTGCACCAAGCTTTGTGTTGAGGGTTCAGTGTGAGGTGTCAGCACGTTCTGTGGGTACAAGGTCATTCCCTGTGGTGTGTTCCCGAGTCTCCCTTCGTGATGTTGCAGAAGAAGCCACGTGCCTCTTCCTTCAGTACTCACTTTGGAGCAATGTTTTTTAGGAAGTAGAATGCACAGGTATGATTTGTCCTCGCTTTGTTGTTCCTCTGAGGGCATTTCCCTCTAAATCTTGTGAGTTCAGAGTGACCTTTTGTTATCCAGAGGGATTTTTGTAGCTTCTTGATTGCAGCATTGCTTCTTTGACTGGTGCTCAATGTCAGTACCAACTCTGGTTCATTTTTTGCATACATTCCACTAGTGGCTAGTTTCCTTTTATTATCACCTTTTCATTTGCCCTAAAGTCTTTGAGCTGCTCTTATTGCTGAGATCCTTCTTCCCTTCTGGTTTTCCCATTCTTTTACATACAGACATTTTATTCATGTAGTCCCTTCTGTTTGCCATTTGTCTTCCTTGCTTAAAATCCAAGTGCTGGTTAGTTTTTGGATGCAAAATAGCTGCAACCTCCAACTTGCCTTTTAAGCTGTTAGCATGACTAAGGACAATAAGACAGTATTTATTTTTCTTGTTCCTTTCATGGTGTTTATATCCATTTATTATCCTGTCTTTTAAATGGAAGGTGTTCTGTGCAGCTGCTGCCTCTCTCCTCTGTCTCATAAAACTTCTCTGCTACTTGGGGCTATAAAAACCTAGTTGTAATCTAGTTTGGGATTTTCTTTAGAGACTTGTTATCTGTGTGCTACCAGTAAAAAATGTGTTGAAACAATTTAATTTGTCACGAATTTTGGTTGATTTCTATGCAGTAGTTCCTGCAGCTAGGTAGAATATCTGCTTAGTGAAGAATTGTCTGTCTCTTCACCATTTGGACGTGCATCTTTATCACCTCCACTTCCTTTGCGTGTTTTCTTGTTACTGTCTCCTTGTGTTCAGGAAAACTCACCATTTTCTCTGATGCTGAATGTCTGTCTGTGCTGCAGGAACTGGAGACCAGCAAATTAAATCTGCAGGTGCAAACCCACATGTCACCATGAGTAGGATTAAGCTTTGGGATACCATTTGTAGGATGCTATAGAAGTTCAAAAAGGGAGTGAAAACACCAAAGGAAGAAAAGTACATTTGGGTTTATTATTACAAAGGCACCATATCTGAGCTAGAAGTTGCTGCAGACACAGAGAATACTTTGCAAAAGTTTCCCTGTGTGTTTGTCCTGCTCTTTTATTTTCCCAAAGGCATCTGCCTTGGCTGCCATTGAAGACAGAGTGCTGGGCTAGATTAGGTTTGGTCTGGCCCACTGTGACTGCTGTGAATAGTGTTTTTTGAGGGAATAGCAACGGTCTTTAAAATGGAATATGTGTGTACTCCGTGCAAAGGGTGGCAGGGAATAAATGTTAATAATGTAGGTGGGTGTTCAGGAAATCCATCTTGTGCATGACA
This sequence comes from Myrmophylax atrothorax, assembly GCA_026770055.1. Classification (NCBI taxonomy): domain Eukaryota; kingdom Metazoa; phylum Chordata; class Aves; order Passeriformes; family Thamnophilidae; genus Myrmophylax; species Myrmophylax atrothorax. The sequence continues at coordinate 11,841,615 of JAOXXN010000205.1, forward strand.
AGACAGTTAACTTTCTGAACACCAGGAATATTCAAAAACATTGCAAATTATCACCAGAGCAAATTCACTGTACTTCAGAACCTGCTGGGTAACTCACCTTACCATTCACAACATGAACGTGGGTTTAATTCACTAACTGTTTAAATATGACATTCTTCACAAAGAAGCCTCAGCACTCAAACCTTTGCACATGTTAAATTTTAATGGAACATCTTCGATTAAAATGAAGCTTTTGGAGCTCACGCTGTTTATATGCAAAAAATGGTTACCATCATAAAAATCCCAGGAGGGGAGCAGAAAAATGCAATAAAATTTCACACTGTTTAATGTTCATCACCCTCGGGTATGCAGTAGATTTCCACTAACTAAATGTGAATTCCATTTGCTTTAGTGGCTGAATCTGCTTTATCAGCCAACTTGCTCGTGCTGCTGCTCATGGAGAGTGCCAGGAGTATCTTCCTTTGAAATGCCTCGATATTTGTTCAGATTCCTCTCTTTAAAGAAACGCAGCTCAGTTCAGTGAAGTGGTTTATTTCCAGTGGCATGTCTGAATGTCTTCCATGGGTTCATTTGATCAGTTCTTGGCTGCCTGTCCTCCTTATCTCTGGACAGAAGTGGCTTTGAGGAAGGGCTGTAAGGAAGCAGAAGTGCAGTTCTTAGCTCTGCATTCCCTCCTCATCCCTAGGAGATTGCTAAATCACAGCCATTTATTGGGAAATCTAATATATGGCTCAGCCCCATAAGGTTAATCTGTTTTATCTGATAAAATACACTGTGTGTTATTACCTGCCAACCTTGACCACAGGTTACTGAAAGTGCTCAGGTTATCAGAAAGCTGCTGATTCTTATTTTTGCCTTTGTCATCGCCACTCAAAATCCACCCCCTCCTCTGTGTCCTGCCAAGACTGTGTCCAGATTTCCCTTTGCAAAGAAGTCGATGCACCAGTACAGGTGGAAAACACAAGATGCTTCTCCTGGAGACACCACTGTGCTGTCCCTGACCAGCAGCCCCTGAGTGCCCCCTTGGATTCCCTCTGAAACCCACAGGCACTGAGTGTTGCCCCCAGCACGGCTCCTCCTGGAGCTGCAGGGAACACCCGAGCACAACCAATTGGTTTTGTCTCCTCTCATTTCTCTTTTGTTATCTGAAATTAAGGTGATTTTTCCCTCTGAGCTGGCTGTCTGCAGACCTGTATCTCTCATTTATTGTGTTCTTGCACTGGGGCTACTGATACTGAGAGAAAAGTTTTCTGTGTTTTCTTTCTGACAGTTCTTTTATGACAATTCCTGGGCTTTTGGGCAATGTGGGGTTTTTTACTCTCCTTTTGAGAGGAAATATTATTTGTGCCTGAAGGTTCTGTTGAGAAACGTCTGGGGTTTGAGTTTTCTGTGTCTGTAGGTACCCACATAGATATTAGTGCCAGATTTTTTTGCATGTTTATCATATAAACACTGTAGATAAGAAGCGCTGTAACATTCTTATTAAATATAGTGTTGTACAGATGAGTAACAGAGGTACAGGGGAGGTTAAATGAATTGCCTGAGGTTAAGCTGAAAGTCTGAGGCTCAGTGTGGCTTTGAACTTAGATCTACTGAATCCCAGATAAGAGCCCCAACCTGTTAATTTTAGTTCTTAGATCTGTTCCTGCTGCAATTAATTTATAACTGTATCATCAAATGCAAAATATTTCAATGGCTAAATACAAAAGAGTTGTTTTATCAATTTCAGATGGAATTTAATAAATATTTTAAACTAATAAATATTTTAAAGTTTTACAGAAAGTGGAAAATAAATTGCTTTTAAATCTTAAGTCTGTCTTCAGGCTAAAGAAATCCCTGTTTGTAACTACGTACACCCAGTTACCTGAGATTTTATATATTGTTTTTGTTTCTTGAGATTGGAGGTGACCACTTTGCAGAGACCTCTGTGTGAATGAGCATTGCCAGCAGCTGTCATATATACTATAAACACTATAGAGGTAATTTAGCTTGGTCCAGCATTTCTGTTCTTTCTATATCAGAATCTGCCAGTTCAGCCTCATGTAAGGAAGTTACAATAGGAGTATGTACTTAATTACTTATGTTTGGGTAGAGGATGAAATTTTTCAGCCTTTGTTCAGTCTGTGGAGCTTCCAAGGTGTTGTGGTCTGGAGCAAGAGATTTGCAGCTGAGTTTAGTTAGAAATGACTCCTGGCTGCTTGGTCACCATAATGACTCTGTTTGGATTTTAATGCCCTTGCACCTCAGCTCCCTGTATGGAAATAATGTGCTGTTTCATGAAGATGAAAGGGGAAGAAAATGGTTTTGTAATGTTTCTGCAAGAGATTCTCCTTGAAAAATGAGATGAGGAATTCGTGAGTATGAAGGGCTTTTAGTGTTTCAGCACAGAATGGCTTTTTTGTCTCATTTTAGTGGGGCTGCATTGCACTATCTGACCATGAGAAATGCAAAAAAGAGAATTCCTGAATGTAAAGTTTTATTTCAAACCTTGTTCTGTGTTCATTTGGAAAGTAAGAACATTGGATCTGGACTGTTTCTCACAAATTAACTCTGGCATGGCAGGAACCCATGGACCTAACAGAGGTTTGGAGGTATTTTATCTTTAGTTTCAAATACTTTATGATTTTTTATGTACGGAAAAAAAAAAAGGGAAAAAGTTAAGGAAAAGGGGGCAAAATATTCCAAGTTCTGTGAGCACTAAGACAGAACTAACTGGGGGTCATAGATCTTGGTCTTAATTCCCTGGCACTTGCGTGGCAGGTCAGAATTACATGCCCTGCAAGCTGTGTGGTGCCTACAATCCATAAGTATTATACTTAAAATACAGCTTTATGTGGCTGACAGCTGAAAGCAGATTGCTCATGGCAGAGCAGCCTTTACACAGCATCTTTTTGCCCCAGAAGCTCTCCCTCATTTTCCTGGGTTGGTACAGAAATACAGGGATTAGCACTGTTCTTACCAGGTCTGGTAAAGCCCTTAGTCATGAGCACAGCTTTGAAGTGAATCTCTAAGAAATGTGTTTCAAACCATCTGATCTGGGCTTTCTGTGCAGGAAGGGCATTGCCAGGGAGGAACTACCCAGCATGGAACACAGCCAGGGATAATGCAAGTATGATGGTGACAGCCCAACCACCAGCCAGGCCAGGAGAAGTCTGTTGGACTTCAGCACAAAGCACATTTCCCCTTTCATACTAATTTTTCCCCCATCCAAACGATGTCACAGATTGGACTCAAAGAGTCACCGTCTAATTCTGTTAATTGCTGTGACTCACAGGCCCTTTGGAAGCCTCTTCCCCACTCAGCACACTGTGGTGCCTGCCTTTGCTTTTCAGGCTTAATGTGTCTTGAATGGAAGCAAAGCAAAAATCATTTCTTTGTGTGTAAACACAAATAGTATTTTCTTTGGTGTTTGCACACCAATGTGTGAGGATGAATGCTGTCAGTGGGACTCATGTGTGGAGTGGTAATGTTTAACTAAGTCTTATTGCAGGCTTACAGATAATTGAAAACTTAAATTTCCTCTTTCGTAAGTTGTGCTGTTACCCATAAATGCAATACTTTAAAATACTACTTTAAATGCATATCTACATACATGCATACTTCAGATTAGACAATAAAACAAATAAGAATAAATGTTTAAGCCACTGAGCCAGCACCCTTCTGGTTGTGGATGTATTTCTGAGTTGGACAGGCCTGCTGACAGGTCAGCAACTACAATTTTTGTAGTAGTTTTTCTTGGCAGTCAATCTCCTACTGCTCAGGGATTATGGGATGAAACATAGGGGAAATATCCAGAATGGAGGGTGGAAAATGCCAGGTTCTAGTCTCAATTCCAGGCACAAACCAGTTTCAGGACAGCTGGATGTTTCCACTGGAATTATCCATTATGAAATTAATTTACATCTCTCTGGTTAATTAGCACTGCTATCCACAGCAAACACATGAAGTGAATAGGAAATCTTCACTCTTGTTTTCGAGCTGTGTCTGCAGGCTCGGTACGACTGCACAGACCACGTGTGTGTCAGGGGACCCTCCCAAGCACATGAGCTCGGAATTTAATGGGTTTGAAAATACTTTAAGAAGAGATGTGGCTGGATGAGAAATGTCAGTGTCTCCTGCAAACCAGTTTGGGCTGAATCTTCATCTGAATTGTTTGGAGGAAGGGCAGCCCACCCCAGCACGTCTCCTGCACGCAACACATAAAAGAGTGGAAAAAGCCTGTTTGAAATACGACCTTTGTTGAAGATTAGAGTAGAAACTAAGCTGCTCAGCTGTTCTTTAAGAGCAGACTAAGCTTTATATTAATATAGTCACAGTTTATGGGACCCAGAGGAGAGCAAACAGGAGACTTAGAACCTACCTTTAAAAAAAATAAATTAGATGCTCCTAAAGGCAAGACATTTACAGCTATTACAGTCTTATATTTATTTGTAGTCTCTTTTTCCTTGCACTTGCATTCAGATCTACTACTATGCTACTAAATGTAATCATTAGATGGTTTTACTTTGTTCTTTGGAGATACTGGGTTTTCAGATTGATTTTTAAAAATGCAGAGCTACTGGCAGAGCCTTGTAGTTGATAACATTCAATATTTCTGATTTTTTTTTTTTTAAATCAATGCACATTGAATCTTGTGCAAAAACACACTAATTTCTTCTAATGAAACTGTAGGTCTGGCACCTGTAATCTCAGCAATCCAAATTTTACCTTCCCAGGTCAGAACTCCACTGCAGTGTGGGTAACTTGTGCTGCTGAGGATTTCTGTCTGGCCCTCACTTGGCAGGATGGGGACTAAAAACACAATTAGTTAATGTCAAATTGATCCAGGTTTTCAGGATTCAGCAGGGAGCCTCCTGAAGGCAAGAGAAGATTGTTCAGGTGTCTGTATGGATTAGTTTCTCTCTCTTCAGAGCTCTCTCCTGGCTGCAGGATTTGTCTTGGGATGGCAGTGGAAACAGGCACTGCAATTAGCTTCATGTAAATAAATATGATGTTATTTAACACGATTGCTTATGATGTTTTTATAGGAGCTTGAAGAAAAAGGGGAATAAGTACTGGAAGTTGTTTGAATATTCAATATTGGTGCTCTGCCCTTCGGTATTTACATGGAGCAAACCCAGCGTGTCTCCTCATGTTGCTGTAACCTGCAAAGTGCTACACCCACTATTTTCTACTCAACAACTTGGTGTAAGACCTCATGGGAAGCTTATGGTTGTTTGATGAAACCAGATTGCCAGCAGTTTTCTTAAGGAATTAAAAAGCCTTTTCAAAACCAAACAAAACTTGGGAATGGGCCTTGCAGGCTGCAACCTGAGTTTGTGCCCCACTTTAAAAATAAATACTGAGGACTTGGTTAAATTTAGTCTTCAGTCTGGGGCAAAACTGGAGTTATTTCTCTTATGTGCCTTAGGTTAAAGCAGTTGTACTTTCTGTGAGTAAATGAGCACTGGTTACCAAAATAAGGGAGTCGCAGGCCCATGTTGAGGAAGGCTCAGAGGGATGAGGTGTCTGATAACCAAAGGAAAAGGACATACAGTTGGTGTTGTGCAAGTGTTTTGTGCATTCCTGGTGCTTTGCAAGACACTGTTCTTGCCGTGTACCTGAAAGTGAAGGATTACTTGGTGCATTCAGTTGTGGTTCTTATTGCTTGTCTCTGACAATTCCACTGGAATTCTGGGTGTTGTGTGCTTAACTTGGGGAAGGATACGTTTTAGTTTCAAAAGCAATCTTTTATTTCAGTTCAGTGCTTCAATTCAGCCTTAAAAACACGCTGAGGAGCTGACAGACAATATCTTTTTGCTCAGCCTTTGTTCTGTTGATGGTGGTGGCAGAAAACCAAATATAAGTTTCTCAGCTGGTCTAGAAATATCCACTTGCCCATGTAATCTTTGTAAGAATTCTCTGTGCTGTAGTTAACAGAGGTGGTTGGAAAGTTCAGTGCAATGTACGTGTTGGATTGTACCTTCATTCTCTTTAATTCCAATCCTTTTATATATATATATATATACACACTGCATATACTGCACCACAAATGGATGAACTATTTCACAAATCCAATTAAAAAATAAAAGAAAGAAAGATGAACTTGTGAAACTGGTTTTATTCTGTAAACACTACTGGTAAACTACAAACATTAATTCTTTTTAAAAGGATCCTTTAATCAATAGAAATGTTTCTATACATTTCTTATAAACCCATTAAAACAGTCATTTCACAAGACTGTCCTGCCTTAATAGACACACAAATATTGGAACACCAAGATCCTGAAAATGGGAGCGTGAACAGCCTTGGGATGAATTGCTTATTGTTGTCTAGATGTAGGGAAGGATCAGAAAAGCACTGATGAAATCAGCCAGATTAGGGTTTTAAAATACTCCTGTATGAAGTTTGTAACAAGTAATTACAGACTTATGGATTTTCAAATCATTCTCAGGTTGTTAAAAATATAAACGCTATCAATACCTAATAGTTGGAGTTATGGAATCAATTATCTCTAAATAGATTAATGAATTCAACTCAACTTGATTGACTGTTAGACTGATTTAAGTGATTCCAAGTAGACTTGTCAACATATACTCATTTTGAGATACTAAAAATGTCATAAAATTAGCTAAGGATCAGAAAATGTTTAATTTTGGGGGGAAATGCATGCCATTATGGCATTATACTATACAGTATAGAATATTTGGAAACTTTAACAGGTTTAGGGTTTTGGTGTTTACTGTTTTTGTTCAATTTGAGAATAACTTTCAACAGCCATAACATCAAAGAAAAACCTCTCCCAGGTTGGTTAGCAGCCTGTCAGTTCAGGCAGTGTATGTGCACAAAATAACCTCCATAAACCCCTGATGAATTTGTGTGTGTGTTTACTATTCTGTCCTGTTGTTTTTTGCTGTCATGCTTGCTTGCTTGATTGTTTTTAAAATTATTTCTATTTTCTTATTTATTTTTTTCCTTTAATCAGTGATGGCCATATGTAGTTGCTCTGTGAGTTATCTTTTCTGTATAACCTCATCTTTATGTAGCAATTTAGGAAGCCTGTGAAGCACCTCCTGGCTGTTCCTGGCTGACACCTAAATACAAAAAGCCCCTCCAAACAGTCCTTGGGTCGGAACATCATTTGCAGCTGGTGCAGCTGCTGTGTGAGAGCATCACCAAGCAACATCAACCCACAAGTGGCTCTGCTGGCATTCATGGGTGACATTGTTGCTGTTGCTGGAATGAGATATTTTCGGTATTCTTACAAGCTTCTTGTGAATTTGTGAAGGTGTATTTGCAATAAAATGGTCAGATTTCTGCTTGAATGCCATTGTAAAGTTAATATATCTGCCTAGACTAACAGTTTGTTATTGCAGTATTTGAGTCAAAGTCCTTATGGTAAAGATGGATTCCTCATTTTCAGAAAAAAAACTTGCTTAGCTTTACCTTATGTTCTAGAAGCTGACTTACACAACCCACTAGTTTAAGATTATTTATTGTGTCTTGCCTAATACTGTTGATGTTTCTTCATCCTTCAGTGAACTTTGTTTTCTGTACTGCTGCATGAAGTCTGGGGGAAAATTCCACCCTTTGCTCTGAGTCACTGAGTACATCTCTGCTAAAATACCTGGAGTAACCAAAACAGATGATAGTAAATTCTTCTGCCTCTCAATTAAATGACAAAAGAAAGACCTGCCAGATGTGGAATCTTGTTCACTGCTTTCTTCTTTCAAAAAAAAAAAAAAAAAAAGGATAGAAAAATTCCCTGACTGAAGATGGGCCCTTGGAAGTTAGATCTGGGAACACACACGTTGGAATGTTTCAGCAAACAGTGACAGAACTCACCAGGCTCAGATTTCACTCAGACCAGCACCTTTCCCCCTCTTTGTTGTCATTCCAAAGATCTAACAGACTCTTGAATAAAGGGTACAAAATTGTTTCTTCTTTTACATTTAGTTCTTCATCTTTCTTGGTTCTTTTATAGCTGTTTTTCTGATCTGTGTTCGTGTTGCCGTTTGCTCCCCCGAGAGTGATTAGATGGTGCCAAAGCACAGAGAGCAGAGTCCTTGAAGCAGCTGAATGAAGAAGCCTCTTTGCGACAAGGAAAACGCCCTGGGACATGAATTGCTTTAATTAAAACCTTCAGGCGAAAGTTACAAGTCTCAAAGTACATTTCATGTAAATCAGATGGCAGTTCCTTGCTGCTTTTTAATGTTGTTTGATGTGTATTACAGTCGAGCAAATCTGTTTTGCGACAGTTATACACCTACTGTATAAATCTGGATTTCTGTGTTTTCATCTTGCCCTACAGATGTTGAAGAGCCTGTTTATGCACAAGAGTCAGAGCCCCAAAAGCAGCATTCTGTGTGTGAAAGCAACAGTTGGAGGCTAAACACGGTTAAATTGACTGTTAAAAGAAGAGGCTGTGCAGTGACTTTGGAGGTGGGAGGCTCATGGATTTCAGGAGTAAACAGGTTTCTCTGACATCTCCTGTCATTATATGCATAGGAAAAACCCCATCAGAGAGATCAGTCAGTACTTAAATATATATAAAGAAATAATACTTGCAGCTTTTGCAACACTATGGAGGCTGAAACAGTACAGGTATTCTTTAATATGCATGGATAAGTACTGTGTGCTTGTGCCTGTGTATATATGTGTGTGTATATATGTATATACACACACTGCACATACAACTATACATGTATTTCAGGTGCAGGAATTTTCTAAGTCTGCCAGCAGTGAGGTGCAAAGCTCTTATTGGAGAGTTTCCACTCAATATCCCACTGATGCTGTGGTTCACTGTCATGCCTGGAGAGCAAAACACCTCCAATATTTCTGCAGGCATAGTGGCTGATGCTAAACCTTAGGAATAATGACAAAAATGATTCATTATTAATAAGTTAACCTAGACTATATAAGGCTTGACTTCTTCTGTCTGCCTTTGTGAGTTTGATGTATATTTTCCTTCCAGAGAAAACGAAAATGCTGCACAGAATAGCCGTGGGGTTCTCTCTGTAAGATGTCTGCTTCTGCTTAAGTGGGCTGATGGTAGATTGGAAGCATTTCATTGCTGCTGATGGCAAAGTGATACTTCATACTTCACTGGAGATTTCTGAACTCCATCAGTCCTTTACTGCTTGGAGTCAGCATGGCTTAGTAGACAAAGATCAAGGCTAGAAATAAAATAAAATTCAAAAAAAAGGGTTGGGAGGGAAAATTTCAACCCTACTTTCAGGAATTTCTCTGCCAGCAGTGGAAGGATTGCTCACCTCCTGCATTAACATTTTGCTGTTACCAAAATGGCTACATCTGCCTTCCTTACAGAGTGAGTAACAGGTGAATAATTTTGAATTATTTGGGATAATGAAATATCATTTAGATAATTTAATATGCAGATGTAGACACAGACCTTCCCTTCAGCAGGGCACTTTATAGCTTCAAATTCTGTACCACTAAGTGCCATTATTAGCATACAGGCAAACTAAAGTTATTTGTCTCCAGTGTATCCCCATCCCTATTAGCATCCCAGATATTTGCTTTTTGAATTTCCTTTATCAGAATTCCGGGGTTATTTCCTGCTGCCACGAAATCCTTCAATTGTGCCTTTCTTTGGACAGCTGGTGGTATTAATTGTCTGGTGGACCTCAGACAAGAATATCCCAGTTACATTTCTGGCTACTGGTGTGGCAGCCAGTATTGCTAGTAGTTATTGTTGGGTATTAATTTGCATTTTCAAACTGCCTTTTATCAGAGACTATTAATGTAGGGATTAGTTTCTTTTTCAGCAGCTTCAGCAGAGATTGGTGTAAGCAAAGTCACAACCACCAGAGAGATCTCCCAAAATAGGAGTCTTGGTATCTTGCTGTGTCCCACTGGCCTGCATGGCTGTTTTGTAGTCTGGGGGGGTGGTGGTATTTAGGTACAAGTTGGTGAGTCTACTTAATTTTGGTTGTGCCTGGACTGCTTCCTTGGGATGGAAGATGTCTTGAGGGTATGAATATTGGGGTAGTCTCTGTCCTGTGCATGTAGGTCATCAGTTTATGGCTGTAGCCCACTCTTCCCCTCTTGATGTAGGCAAGCTGGGTCACCAGGTCCCACATCCTCCAGTTTAGTGGATCTTGTGGCTGATGGAACACAGTGTTGTTCTTGCCCCTGGTGAGAGAGAGGAGTTTGTACAGGAGATTTGCTCAGTGTCTTGCTGTGCTGTGTAAGCAAAGAATCCTTCTATCAATTCGTACAAGAACTAACCCTGCCTTTTTAAAGGTCATTTCTGTCTCAGTCAGCTCTTAAAGTTCAAGAGGAAATAAACTGCTTAGAGTTGGCATTTTTCAAGTCAAGTGTCAACTTTCCAAGCCCCCAAGCCAGTGAATGCGGAGGAAGGAGAGATTAATAAGTGAGCTGCTTTCTTGATACAGTGATTGTGCAGAAACGTTCCCTTTTTTCTTTCCTCTTTATGGGGCTTTGGAATGAAATGGAACATCGATGAAATATCTTACTTTCTCCTTTTCACTTTGCAATGCAGAAGTACCCAAAGCTCTTTAGAAGTGCTTCTTTTCTCATTAGTCCAGTGACAGCAAGCAGAGAGTTTGTCAGCTCCACTGAAGTAGGACACAAGGAGCATTTTATGACAATGCCAATACCTAAGAGCTCCTTTAACCACAGATCTTATTATCCAGTGAGAATAAAACGTTCTCAGAAAGCAGCTGAAGGGTGAAGTCTCCAAGCAGGTGCCTGCCCTTAACTGCATTGATGCCTTTTCCCATGCAGGAGATGGTGGATCGATAAGGAAGTAAACAGGAGGACTGGGCTGTATTAATGAGATACAATGGAGGCAGCAGGGGAGATGAGAAGGAGGACAGGTGGCAATCGAAGGGTGTGCTGAGCACAGCCCATCTATTGGCTGCCAAAGTGCCTCTATTGAACCTGGGGGTGTTCAATGGGATGTGGGCTGAGGGGGACCAGCTCTGCTAATGGTGCTGATGGGCAGCTCCAGAGAGCGTGAGCTGCGTGTCCCAGTTACTGCCTTGGGCTTTCAGTCTCAGTCTTGGCAACTTTTCCTTGTCAGTTTGTTTTGCTGGCCCATATAAGCTCTCACAGAAGATTTTTTCTTTCCTTTGTAAAGGAGTTTGCAAAAATAAACACATCAGCAGCATTGTCTTTCGTGCTTTCCTAGCACCTCTGCTGTGGAAATGCTGAGAGAACTGGAGTTGTTCAGCCTGGAAAAGAGAAGGCTTCGGGGTGACCTAATTGTGGTATTCCAGTTCCTGAAGGGAGCCTGCAAGAAAGATGAAGAGAGACTGCTTGAAAGGGTCTGGAGTGACAGGATGAGGGAGAATGGCTTCAAACTGGAAGACAGTTTAGATTAGATATTAGGAAGAGATTCTTTACTGTGAGGGTGGGCAGGCCCTGGCACAGGTTGCCCAGAGAAGCTGTGGATGCCCCATCCCTGGAAGTGTTGAAGGCCAGGTTGGATGGGTCTGTGAGCAACTTGGTCCTGTGGAAGGTGTTCCTGCCCTTGGGATGTGGGATGATCTTTAAGGTCTCTTCCAACCCAAACCATTCCATGATGTTCAGACCATAAGGTGTCATGCTGTGCATATCAGCTGGGGGCAAAGCTGACCAGGGGCACACTACAGGCTGGGCATTGATCAGCTGGTGGTGAGGAATTGTTTTTCATTTGAATCACTCATTTTACTTGGGATTTATTTATCTTTATTTTTATTTTCTTTTTTCATCACATTTTTATTATTGTTACAATCATCATCATAATTTTATTTAATTTCAATTATTAAACTCTTCCTAACTCAAGAGTTTTCTTACTTCTACCCTTCCAATTCTCTGTCCCCTCCCACCAGGGTGTCAAGTGGCTGTGTGGTGTTTAGTTGCTGGCTGGGGTTAAACCTGTTGAATGCACTCTGGACTATCATCCTGTCCCTCCAATATGGAGCTGGTTGATGAGTGATTTGTGGTACCAACTGACTGACACCAAATTACATTGAACAGAGCAGTTCTTTTATGAGTGGTACAGAAACAAAATTACTTGGTTATCGTGTCTTTAAATTCATTTCCCTATCACAACTTCACCCCAAAATAAAGGATCTGACCTCTCTACTCATCTAGTAAATTTGAAACCTGAAACTACTGTATAAAAGGCTATTTACATGTTCACTTGACTGGTTTCTGTATAAAGTATTCATTACAAAAAGATTGCATTGCATGTAGTATTGTTTTATTAAACACTTAAAAATATTGATGCAGAAGAATTGATGTAACAGGGCCATAAATGTAGTTGGTCTGGCAGTTCTTCCACAGTGACAGCTTTATTCCCCTCACCTTGTATTGGTTTAAGGCTTCTTTGAGGTAATTTGGGGGATAGAAATTAGAGAAATATGTCCTTCAGGTAAGTCCTAATAGTGTCAACACTGCAGTGGAAAATTGAAATGGTGCTCTGGATTTCTGGGTGAAATGGGAAAAACAAACATCCACAGGATGATTTAGGAGTGAGGTTTGCAGGACTTCATAGTAAGTCTGATCTGGGCATATCATTTTTGCGGGGAAAAACCACAGCTTGGAAACAGGGTCTGAGAAAGCCTTTTGCCTCTGCTGAGCTGCCCAGACACAGCCAGGCAGGGAGGGTGTGCAGCTGTGCAGTATTCCTTGGATTTACAGAGAGAGGGGCTGCAGAGCCACTGCAGAAGGAGTGGCAGATATTCCTGGTGTGACAGTCGAGCTTGGAAAGATCCCAGTTTCTTTAGTCTCGTTATCTGACACCAGATGGCTGGAGACCAGCTCTTCTCTGCTTCGTGGGTCTGTGTGTGCTTCTGTACATGCCCAAAATGGATGTATATGAGAATATAAAATGATATCATTGGGATGAAGCTTAACCCACACTGCATGTTTTTGGGGCAGTTTCAGCTAATCTAATGTTTTTCCTCATTCTTGTTCTTAGATTTACAATCTTGCTTTAATTGTTTTTTTCGGCTTTGAAGGACTATTTTCCCCGTAAGAAAAATAAGTTACTTGCAAGGCAACATCAGGGTTGCAAGCTGAAGCTCTCAGAGGGTGGGAAATGCCAGAAATCAAGTCACCTGGTGCCTCTTCAGTCTGGTCTCCTATAGCATGCACCATTCCTGCTTCACTTGGCAGAGACAGTGGATTGTGTTGACTTAATGAGCAGCTATTAATGTTTTTCTACAGAGAAATTTAATAATTTATTAGTTATTTCTTATGCTAGTCCTATTATACCAGATGCAAACCAAGGAGTAAGTATAGCCTTATTTTTGGGGATGGCAATGTGGAATATTTGAAACTTTTTCTTTCAGAACACTTAACATTACCCAAGGCTTCCTATGGCATGAGTAGCTGCTACTGATTTCAGCAGCAGAGTCAGTGCCCAGCACTGCAGCTCAGCACCAAGGGCTGCCTGGTGACTAAACACCAAGGACTACTTTTGAAAAGTTCCTGGTATCACTGGGAGCTCTGGCATAGGCAAGAATTGGAACCAGCTTTTTTGGGAGGCTTTCAGTTGCCTTAATACGAGACCATTCTCTTTAAGCAATTTCTGTGCTTCATTAATCTTCCAAATTCTGCAGCAAATGAGGCAGAGATCCTGCAGAAAACAGATGCAGTTACCACTGAATCCTGATTTGTTGTTAGAGCGTGGTAGGAAAGATCCTCCCCTACCATGTCACGTTGTTTGTGCCCAAAGACATGGTGGCATTTGGAAAATTCATGGTTGCAGGTCAGGTTATTTGGTCATGGAATTTGTAAGATCTCTGCAGACTTAACGTGCCTCCATATTGTGGATTTCGGGATTAGCAGGTCTGTTACAACGCTGTGCTCAGTGTGGCTTGGATCCTGGTAGACTGCTTTGACATAAGTTGAGTCAAAGCAGGTGGGAGGTGGATTTGAGATGAAGTTAAATTGGTGCTTGTGAGAAAGGAAAGCCAAGAACAGCAGTCTGGCAGAGTGCTTGTCACAGAGAGCTGAGTGACTCTGCAGCCATTCCTTTGCTTTTATCTGTGCCAGTGTCACATGGGTAAGTGCTGGGGGGGTAGCACTTGATTGTTTGGGTTTATTTGTTGTCAACAAGTAACATTGCAAGTTCTCTTCTGAGTCCACAGGGAAAACCTAGACAGGTTTTCATCACAGAACCTGGAGGGGTTTTCACTGACAAAAGCCTGGTGCTGAAATGCTGAGCCACAGCTTTGTATTTTAGTGAGACTGATGGTGGGGGTCCATCATCGAACTGTTCTGCAAAAAGTATTTTAAATAAATGTGTTTCTGTAAATTTGTCCAGGTATTCTTAGATTCAGATATTAAAAAAGAAAAAAAAGTGACTGAGAGGAATATACAATCCTCATTTCAATACTCATTTCATTGTAGAGTACAGTAATGCACATTGGAAATGAGGTCTCATCGGGAAAGGTAATTTGAAACAGATCCTCCGAACCTTCACGAAGCTGTAATGAGTCACCAGTCTGTGAGGACTCACTTGCTATATTGCAGTGGAGGGTTTAATGTTTTGTTTTTCTCATCCAAACACTTTGACCCTTCTTATTTTATTAAGATAAGCCATTATCTAACTGTCAAGAGCCTGGAATTTCAGCAGATTTGTTTGCTGACAAGTTTGTTCAACACAACCATTTTCCTACTCATTTCTTTCCCCACTTCAAGCGAATTTACTTTTTTCTCTCCTCTTTATCAGATCTTTATTCTTACAGCTTCTCAGCTCTCATGCTGCCTATTCCCAGATGACTTTCCTGATCTCACGGTAGGTTTGAGTGCATAACAGAAATTGGAAATATTTTTATTCACTGGTGATGTTCATGTCACCAGTGCCTGTGTTGTGGATCTGCTTCACACCAGTGCTGGAGACTCGGCCCAGTGACTCGACAGCTTACTGGGAGGGAGGAGACTCAATGTGCACTTTACAATATACATAATATTATATATATTGGGTTGAGAAAACTCTGCAATGTCCTCACCTCTCTTCCCTCTTGCTAACTGTGCAATGAACTGCAACACACAGGGTTGTGTATTGGGGGTCAGTGCGGTCGGTGGGGAAGGACAGAGGAAGGGACTTAATCTCTATAGTGAGGGAGCAGCAGAAAAAGGCTAGTGCAAAAAAGAGTGAGAAGTTTTGACTTTCTCCATCATATTTAGTACAGCCATGAGTTCCTCCAGCCCACGAGTGTGATTATGGATTGGTAACTGATGGGGCCAACTGCATTATTCATTCTGGTTCAGATTGAAATGAAATCATCGAGGGCAATTTTCTGTGTCACACTTCAAGGTCAGATGAAAGTATTTATTATTCCTTCTCTGTTTATCTGTGAATGCAAATTGAATTTAGTGATTCAAATTGATGAAATGTTAGAAATATAAAACCCATCAGAGCCGACATGAAGAGAAATTACTGGGTAGAGCTGGCCAGTGACTTCACCAGCCCATGTACAGGCTTTGATTAGTAATTATTTCAGCGTTTGGGTTTTCTTATTGCCAGTTTTGTTTCAGTTGTTGTCATTTTTGTTTTCAAAGAAAAAAGTGTGATAACACTTGAATCGTTTAGAATTTGAATTAGATGATGTAAATAAAGCCAGCTGCAGAGAGGGTGCTTGGATCCTGGCTGGAGAGAAGGTTTCCTTTCAAAATTCTTCCTTGGGTTGTTTTTGGAGGGGGCTTGTTTGTTTCTTTTCCTTCCTCTTATGGCATTTCCCTTCCTCCAGTATTTTACTCCTTTGCATTGGGTGTTCAGAGCTGGGTGTGTGGAGATGGGGAAGGGAGAGCCCTTGGACATCTTCTGGTGCTGAAGCTCCACATGTTTCCTTACTGACAGTGTTGCCCACAGGCTGCCCTTGCTCACCAGCCAGGGTCATTAGGAGAGCCAAAATGCGGGGCTGCAAAGGGGACTAAATGAGCACGACACTTAATGAAATAATGGGAATAGAGAAAATCTCTTCCCAGCTCCCTGTAATGCATTTTGAACAGTTTAGTGAACATCTTGGCTTGGTTTGGTGCATCAGTCTGTGGTCAGAAGGCATCTCTGTATGAGCATCCTGTTCTCTGCAGTCTTGGAAAGACACTTCAAACTTGTATGGGGGGGATTATTCTTATCTCAGAGTGGGAGTGGAAAATCCTTATCAGTGAATGCTCTTTAAAAATAGGCTGTTCTCTATAATTGCCAAATGCCACATACAAATGATACAGAGAGAGATGATACATGGAGTGCTGGCTATATGCTGTGTTAATAATCATAGAGGACTGTTGTTTTTAACTCCTGCTTTTTAATTACTTGCATTTTATTAAGAACATTTAGTATTTACTCCTCTCCAAGCACTGTGAAGGGAATCAGTTTGCTCAGGATGCAAGTGTGTCTGACTTGTTGATTCAGAACAAGAGCCATGAGCATTTGGACACACCAAAAGCCCTTAATAGATATGTCTACATAAGCTATTATGAATCACTTTGTTTATTCAGCTATCAGCTTGATCTCTCCTGTAGCCAGTTGTACTGAAGACAGCAGCATTTTCAAGTGCAGCAATGAGCAGTATGGGCTCAGTGGTTTTTAAATACCAGTAAAGTTTTATTTGCCAAATAAATACCTTTAGCAGAAGCTTTGGCCCTATGAACACTTAAGGTTTAGAGGCTTGGCAAAAGGACATTTATGCCTATAGCTGTCTCACCCTTGGAATGTTTTACATTCCAGAATTCAGTGATGGATGTTGAAATTATTCATGTTTCAACATAAATCCCCAAACAAACCACGGAGGTTTCTCATTTATTAAGACATTGCTTTCATTCTCAGCTTGATGATGGATGTGGGAAGCATGTTTAGTCCTGTGACAGTAAATCTCACGTTGAGTGGCTGGTTAAGGATCCATTCAGGTGGAGCCACACTGGGCTCTGTGCTGGCAGCGCTCCTGGGCTTGGCTCCTCCGGGGCGCTGCCGTCAGCACAGCCCTGTGTTGCAGCAAGTGTGATGACCCCATAATGAAAGGAAGCAGAGGGGGCCTGATGTGAATTTCTTTTAGTAAATCTTAACTCCTGCCAGTCAATTATGGCCATTGTACTGGGGCTGGGGCAGAAAATGTATGTTATTTCTGTTCTGTAACTGTTCACTTTGGTGGAACTGCATTTTGCAGCCTGATAGTTGTGCTGCTGGTTAGGGAGTAAAATTAAATACTGTCTCACAGATAAAACATCGTCAGTGTAGCAATAAATCTCCAAATGTCTGTCTGCTTCTTACCCATTTCATCTGGCTGCACTAGCAAAATAATTCTCTTTATGTTGTTCTCTCATTATGAATTCAGTCTGATTCGAGTCTTCCTTGTACGTCGAGCAGCAAAGTGATGTATGAACTGCTTATTTTTGAGTGATTTCTGGTTTATGGAAGCCTGATGATGGTGAGTTATATAGGCCTTTGAGAAAATACAAGGTGTGAACCAAGAAAAAGTTTGCAGATATTTGTGAGAAATAAACAGCAAGAAGAAAGCTTGTCCTGCTGGCTCTCTGTGGGCTGTTTCATGTAGCATTTTGTGTAGCAGTATTTCATAGGACTCTCTGTAAGGCACAGTTAAGGCTTTAAATAAAATATAGCCCCTGTGATAACTTCCACTAAAGATGATCATATTTTGTATTGTTTCTCTTTCTGGATGTAGTGAGCAGATAACACAGACCTGTTGGCCTCCACAGGTCCCACAGTTTCAGTAGCTGGGCAGGGATTGGAGCTGCTGCTTCCCTGTATCCACAATTCTGTGTGAAGAAGAATGCAAGCAGAAGATGTTGCCAAACAATCTTATTTTAATAAAAATTAATGCTCAAACCTAACAACTTTTGAGTGGAAATACTTGCAGCACTAAAATAATCTCCTCCTTCCTGATGTTTATTTTGCTGCTTTACCTGCCTTAAATGTACTGGGCTGGGCAGCTCCTTCCTACAGCCCAGAGCTCCCATCAGTCTTCAGCAGCATTTTGTGATGGATCAGGTGTTTTCCCTTTGTAACATAAGATGGATATTTTTCTGTTTTGCCAAGCCCACCTTTCCTTTCCTGTGTCCTAACCCTTTTTAAGCCAGATTTTGTCATCATCTTCTCCCTCCATGTTTTCTCTTTTTAATTCCCCTCCTGGATAGTGGGGAACCCATCAAGGCAGGTTGGGCAGAGGCCAAGGGGGGAAGTTGTGCTGAAAATGGGATGTTGGAAGGAGTCCTCAGGGATGGCACAGACAGGGATGTCCTGCCACTACCCAGGACAGTATGAGACAGGCTGGAGTTACCCACCTCCTGCTTATGCCTTCATGTTGGCTTATAAAACCCGAGGGGGAAGAACTGGATTGAAAAATAACATTCTTGTTCAGCTCTGTTTATGAGTTTACAGCGTGGTTTATGTGTGTACTGTCTGTAAATGTGTGGATACACTGAGACAGCTCCGAGTTGTCAAGCCTCAGAAATGGGTGTTTCTTCATCCAAATGTCTTGCTACAAAGCAATTCCCCTTGCTCCTTTTTGCCTCATTAGCTTCTGCGTTAACCTTTTTATTCTGGACTCCGACATGAAGCTGTTGATGGTTCTGTTGCCCTGTTCTGTGTGTGCAGCAGCGCTGTCACTGTTTCCCCTCAGTGTTCCTCCCATCACACGCTGCTTTTTGTGCTTCTCTTTGATGTCATCTCTCTCCTGACAGCTGGCCCTGGTACATACATGTGTCTCATCTTTTCCTGAGTTACAACACGACCCAGACAGTCTTGCTCTTCTAATTGTCTCTGTGCCTCCCTGGACCTCTTGTTTTCCTCTCAGGTTGATACACACACTGGTTCTAGCACCCTGTTTGTTTTCCCTGTTATTTTTTTAGTAACTGAGGTTACTACTGAAAGGATGGGAGGATTAAAATAATGTTTTATGGATCACTGAGGCAGGGGGGAAACTGTCAGCTGCTTTTGTAATTTTTGAAGGAGATTATTAAAATGTATCTTACAGCTTCAGTATTCACGCAGTGCCGTCATTGTTCTCAGTCTTTCAAAGAATATTCTGGAAAATGAAGTTTTATCATTAAGATTGCATTAAAGTGGATTACAGAAGGGAAGAGCAAAATATGAAGAGTCTCAACAGCTCAGAACAGAAAGATGTTGGCATCTCATTCACTGGGATGTGGAACAAGGAACATTAATAGGCTGATAAACAGAAATGACTTTTTCTCTTTAAGGCTTAGAAAGGTTTACTTTGAACTTGTAAAGATTTTAAAATGCCAGTTCTCCAAGCTTTTGTTGAATGGAGAACTTTATTTTATATTTTAATGCTCATACTGAGTGAGCAATTACTTCTGAAAAGCCATAGGTGTCATTGGGGTGGAAGAAGAGTGCACAAGTCTGGCTTTAACAGCTTTTACTTTTGAGCACCTACTTTCAAATCCTGTTTTGTGTCAATAAGAAATATAACTTTCTTTTGGGATTTTTTCTTATAGAGGCAATTTATATTGTATTTGGTGCAGTTTCTGGAAGAATTATCAATCTGCCCTAAGAGGGGAAGAAAGGATCTCAATAATGTGCTTTGGCATGGTGTGGAGAGTTGTAAGGAAGTTGAATTTCACGCCTCCCATAGCAAGGAAACCTCTGGTAACAGTCAGTTCAGAGAGCTTGGGGATTGTCCCTGCTTCTATAGACATCTCTGGAATTTAAATTTCATGTACATTAACACCACATTTGTTCTGAGACTGTAATATAAACAGATGAATGTGTTATTTCCATGCAGTGGCTGAGGAAATTGCCCATTTGTCTCTCTCTGCTTAACTTTTCTCATGTTTTGAAACAGTTGTTTTTCCAACCTACTTTTAGAGTTTTGTGTATGGCTGAATGTCTGTGCTCTACCTGAGATGTGAATCTGAAATATTTTTCATTATTATTTTAGGGAGGAAACCTAGCACATATCTCATTTTTCTTTGTGAATGTCAAATCAATCATAATTTGTCAGTCCACTCACCATTTACAGAAACAAGTCACAATATTGGGAGATTAGGAAAAAAGGTTTCTCCGTTGTCTTATCAAAATATTTTGCAATAATAAAATGCGAGATTTTGGCTGCTTGGTGGTATTTAATCTTACATTTGCTTTTTTCTTCTAACTAATCAGGACCAAGGTTCTTTTACAAGAGCAAAAAAAGGTACTGTTCCCTAATCAGCAATCTGAA
>JAOXXN010000205.1:11861783-11884535 GCA_026770055.1 Myrmophylax atrothorax
GGTTTGTATTTCTATTTACCCAGTTCTTAAAAAAAAGAATATTGGGGAATGAACTGTAATGAGTCTTGAGACAGAAGTTGAGGTTACCTGGTCTCACCCATCCATTCTGCCCTGTTTTGGAGGCTTGGTGGGCTGACCCATGTGCATGTCCCATCACCACAGACACCACTGTTGCACACAGGTTCCCCTCTTAACTGATTAACTAAAACAGGTCCAAGGAGGCAGTGGGACCCTGATAATGCAATTATCCAGTTTCAAATGCAGATGAACTTCCCTCTTGATGAACTTTCCCACCTGAATACGATAATGAAGAGACTATTTCACGGTTTTTGATTATTAAATTGATTTATGAATGGTTCCAAATTGAACTGGAGCTTTAAACAGGTTTCTGAATCATCCAGTGCTTTAAAAGGTATAATATTTTGAAGGAGGAGGATTTGGAGGTGGGGAGAAAGCTGCTTTGGAATTTTTGTGAATTCCTACATAAATTTCCCAGGAAATACAATTTGGTGACCTGGCAGTGCAGATTGTGCTTGATTTACTCTGTATTCCCTTTCGGATCTATCTAAACAGTACCTTAACAATAGTGCTTTTTTATCTACAAGCATTTTGATTTATTTTCTTTTAATTATAAGGAGAAATAAGACCCCTTGGAAGCACTCATAAATTTTCCAGTGTTGTTTTTACCATCAGAGAAACAAAGACCTTCAGTTCCAGAGTAAACTAGAGATGTTGGGTTTGATCTTTTTCATTTGCTTGAGGGTTTTTGACTTGTGTGCAATACTTTTATTTCATGTCCTGCTCACTCTTTAAATACTTTGTGAAGTCTTGGATAAGCTTGTCATATTTACATTATGAACCAACTCATAACAATCACAAGGATGATTTCACTTTTATGTTGTTGTTCATCAAGTCTCTTTGCCAGCAGCTGATCTGTGATGAGCTGCCTGGTGTGAGCCTTGGAGCAGCTGCCCATTAGTGTCCCAGCAGCAGGCCCAGTGTCTGAAGGGCACACATGGAGAGCATCTCCAGGAACACTTGGATAATTGTGCATCACCACGTTGTGCTGCACAGAGAACTGAGAAGAAGAGGGACCAAATTATTCTGGTTTAATTGAGAATCATGTCCACATTTGAAAAGAAGTGCTAATCACCTGGCCTCGGAAGACATTTCTTTTCCGACATAGGTTGCTGGCAAGAGCAATGTGCAGGTGGTGGCTCTAATTACTTGCTGAGTACTACCTGTCAGTCAAAGCAGATGATATTAAACCTCAGTTTTTACTTCTACTTTCTTAGAAGAAGATGAAAAGATTCAGTATAACCCAAGATTTTGTGGTGTTTGTTGAAAACAAGGCACGTTCTCAAAGGCAAACTGATTGATTTTGAAACAGATACGCAATTATTTGAATGCTTTGTATGTGTGAGGTTCCAATAATTGTCTTGTGCTGCACAAGAAGGCTGTCACTGGGATGGTTCTCCTCTCATATCTTTTTCTGACAACAGCTGACAATGAGACTGCAGCTACCCTGTTTTAGTAGCACAGCTGGAAGATGAAATGCCACCAGCCCTGGTGTCCTGGGCCACGGCGATGCTTCTCTCAGGTTTCTCTGATCTCTGTGACTCAGAGGCCGTGGCCAAGAATTCACAGCTCTCTGTTGTCTTCCTTAGTGCCCGAATGCTGGAGAGGGCCCGGCAGCAGCTCCAGGAGGAAATCCTGCGGGTGCAGAGCCAGCTCTTGGACGAGAGGAAGAGACGGGAGCATCAGGAGGCGCTGGTCAGGCGGCTGCAGAAGCGCGTGGTGCTCCTCACCAAGGTGGGTGTGTTTGGAAAAGCCCATGTCCCTTTTTATTTCCCTCCAGGTGCTGTCCTTCCTATTTCCTCTTTGTTCACCTCTGTAACTGGTACTACAGAGTTGCTGTGGGGTTTTTGCCCAGTGGGTGCTGTAAGAAACTTGAAGCTTGTCTTTAGGACTTCATTGGAATAAAAGCTGTGGTGCCTCCTAAGGCTGTGCTGGTGTTCCCCCCATCTGGGCTCCTGCCATGCTGCCAATACGTGGCTTCATCTCAGGCTTGGCATCTGTGTGAGGGCGCAGAATTGAATCATGTTGTTGCTGGAGTGTTTTGAACCACTGAAGGGAATTTATAATGGCTTTGGCTGCATTGCCTCCTTCCCTAAACAGAACGAAACGACGGCACCTTGTCAACTGTTCCTGTGGAAAAACAATTTGCAGAGAGTAAGAGATTTGCCTCCCTCTGACGCTGGAAGTCTGTTCGAATGTAATGGCAGGCACTAGACCAGTAAATTGAAAACTCGTTTTGAGAGTCTTTCTATAGGATATATCAAAGAAGTCTCCATCACCCTATATCAGGTGTGCTCTCGTGATGAAATTCTATACAATAATTTTGAAGTCTGTAGAGCATTGAAAATTTTATATTAAAGTCTGAGAGCTCTCTTTCCCCAAAGGGAATACTAATTCACTATAGTCAGAAAGATAGTTACTTCACTTTCCAAGAATATTCCTTACAAAACCGCCCTCATCTGAGCAATCTCCCTGATCTTATAAAGCTGCTCACGTAAGTGAGCTTGTGTGTGTGCAGAAGGTCAGACTCCAGTAGTTAGAGCTCATGTGAAGGAGCCAGGCACGTCCCTGTGTGGAGAGGAAAGAGGGAAAAGAGCAGTTTTGTTTCTTGTGCTTTAGGCTTTAATTTTCAGTGTCAACTAAAGCACTTTGATCGATTTTAATTGTGCTGCACCCCGTTCTGTGTAATTCCATGTCATTGTTGAGCCAAAGAAGCTGTGATACATGGTGCAGTGAGCAGGGCTCTTGAAGCACGAAGCAGCCACTTTACAAGAGGATATTCCATCAGATCTTCTGACTGGAGAATTTGATGCCGTGGAGAATCACATAAGTGAGAAGAGAAAAATGACAGCAGTTCTTTCTGCTTCACACCGAGGCAGGCAATGCAGTCAGGGTGGATGGACCAAACCCTCTCCATGGAAACAGAAAAGTCATCTCTTCTTCTCAGTCTTTCTCCTACCCCCAGCAACAGACAGCCCTCAGTAATGTTCTGGTTTGGTACTGGCATGGCTGGATGTGATGCAGGTGGAGACTGAGCCCGGTAAAAATCCTTCCTTTACAACCTTCTCAGCTGTTCAACAAGCCCTGAAGGAAGTTTCTCAGATGGTTTCTAAAAAATTCTCTTTGTTAACTTATTTCCAGTGCTCAGCAGAACCACTTTTTGTCATAGAACACAAAATGTCATTACTTTTCTTTAAGTACCGGGCAAAAAGACAACAGTACTTTGTCATGTAGTGGATTGTGCCCTGATTTATTTAGGAAGACAAAGCCTTTGCTTTGTTTGCTGTTCTCCCCCTGAAGAGGAGTAAAGGAAAAGTTGGAAATGTCCTTCATTAGACCATGGCAAAAAAATCTTTTGTTTTGACAGGGGAAGTTTTCAGTGTGCTCAGTCCTTCCTCAACTGACCTGTTTTAAAGGAATAAAGACTTTGCTGTTCTCTGAAAATTTATATTCCATCCAGAGAATGCTGGGGTCCTTTGTGTAGAAGTGGTACTTGGACAATCCACCCTTGGCACTGTTTCTCCTGCTGGTTGCTCTTCTCATGCAAAATCAGAGGGAGGAATTTCATTTAATTAAAAAAGTATGATATTGTGATTTAAAATGAGATTAAGCAAATATATTGCCCATCAAAAATAATTATTTTACATTGAAAGCATATCACCTAGAATGGTATTTAATCATCTAATTAGTGGCATCAGTAGTACAGCGTGCTTCTATGTAATTTGAGAATGGAAGAGATGAGTTCACTCTATTGAAGCTTTGTCTTGTTAAATAGGACTGTGAAAATTAATTTGGGGGAGACTATTATATATATGATTGAATTGCTATTGCTTTTGATGGTATGACTTTTGCATTTGTGTATGTTTGACCCTCCACCAGGGCAGTGAGTCTGCTCCTCTATGCTGAGCAAATAAGGACCGAAAGGCATCAGTGTGTTTAACAGTGTAAGTTTAATGCACTAACAGTTGTCTTTTCTGTGGCCTCAAATTGGAACCTGGAAGTCTCAGACCTTGAATATGTTTTAAAAGATCAATAGAAACCAATAAGTTGTTCTTCATGTGCTAACAACACTACCAGGTATCTCAGTAGTAAATGTACTCTCTTCAGGAGGTACTTGCTTTCCAGTCTATTCCTTCTTACCTTACTTTTATGGTTACTGAATTTTTTTCAAGATTCAAGCAATACTTTGTGGCTCTTACAGACTGCCTGTCTCACTTGTTCAGTTGCTACTTGCCACAGTCTCTGTCTGTCTTGGTTGCTCTCATATTTCCATTTCAGTACATTTAACTTCTCTGTCTTCTTTCTCCTTTGCTTCTTTTGGGCTTTCTTGATCTTACTTGGGCCTTTCCAGTTGGTTTATTACTTGGAACTGGCACAGTTGTTGGTCTGGGATACTTCAGTGCATCCCTACAAACCTCTCTTCCCTGGCAGACCTGAAGCACAGCATTCTCCACTCTCTGATGTGTTAGTGCAGTGGTCCAGCCCCATCTATTCCCCTGCTGACTGGACTGGTGCAGGAGCTGCGTCCTGGTTATTCCTGTTGACAGACTGCTGTTTAGAATATGTTGGTTGATCACTTTGTCCCATCTGTCCTTGTAAATCAGGGCAGTTTTCTGATTTACATGTTCTCAGTGAAACATAAGACTAGATTTGGACACCCTCGAGGCTTTCAGACATTGATGGCTGGAAGGTTTCTCCTGGAATGTCACTCTCTTCACTTAAGCTGATGAAACAGAAATTGATGTTTGAAGGGATGCATTCACTCACTCTCTCGGAGATCTGCCTGACTGGGTTCACTGTCTGTTGTGCTGTCTTTTTGCTTTGCCTTTGCTCAGAGGTTTTCAGGGAAATCTGTAATCTTTGCTTTATTACCTGAGGTAGTTGTGATACAGCAGTACTGGGAGATACCTAAAATGCAGGGGAAAGACCTAGTCCACCTCTGCCCTTTCTCCTACTTGATTTCCTGCTGTATTTGTTTTAAATGCCATGTTTATCCACACAGTTTTCTATTTGACTTTTATGTTCTTCTTAAGCTTGTGAGTATTTCTCTCTTTCTGAGAGCTTTGCACACAACTCATGGTGTTTGTTTATGGGCTTGTTAAAAACAGTCAGTTCTGAATGGCTAAAATCTGAATCTCAGGAAATCTTATATGACATAGAGGTCTCCCAGAACGAAAAACCATTTCTGAAACTCCTTATCTGAGTGCAAGCAGCTGATTGAGTCAGTATTTCATGGAAAGAATGTACGAAGCTGCAGAGGAAGTGGGATCAGCCCATACCACGTGCAGCAGGTTTGACCAGAGACAAAGCATCCTGCTTTGTGCAGCCTGTGTGTGATCCTTCACAGGAAGCTCAGTACTCAAAATATGAAGCCCAATTTCAGTTGTAACTTCCTCCAAATGAGTCCAATTTACTTCTCAAAATGTAGACTTTGTGAATGCACAGTGCCATAATTGCATCCCTTGCTCTCAGACAAGGCATAATGCAGTGAGTGAATTAATCTGCTTGTAGTGGGTGTTGTTGTTTCACTGTGTTTATTTCCCGTCTGTGCACTCGTCTGCCTTTGGGTACTTTGCTGCCCAGAGAAGAGGCTGAAAAATTCCCTTTTGTTTCCTGAGCTTTCAACCAGATCATGTGATGTGATAGGAAATCTGTTTCTATTGAGACTAATTTAGGCCATCACCATAAAAGTTGGAGATTAAACAAGTATTGATTAACCAACTGCAGCTGACTGTTGATACCACATGTTCGTGGAGATATCAGTCAGTGTGAAGTGTATGAGTGACTCCCAGAGCTGAGAGTGGCAAAGATGCATCAGAAATGGGCCTAGGTAATTAAACTGTTCATTAAGCATGGCAGATGCGGAGTTCATGACTTGATTTGCCATCTGCTTTGTTTTGTAATCAGTAAAGATTTAAAATAATGTTGATGGCTTTTCT
Source organism: Myrmophylax atrothorax (assembly GCA_026770055.1). Lineage (NCBI taxonomy): Eukaryota > Metazoa > Chordata > Aves > Passeriformes > Thamnophilidae > Myrmophylax > Myrmophylax atrothorax. Next base: position 11,867,801 of record JAOXXN010000205.1, read on the forward strand.
GTCATACTGGGCCCTGCATTATGCTTTTTCTTAGGAGGTAGATGGATGATTTTAAAGCTCAAGGAAGGATCTTGAAGTTCGGGGGCCTCAGTGAAGAAAGTGAATTAACCCTTTTCCTGGGTTATGTAAAAAAATTAGATGTAAATGTTGCAGTTAGTGTTGCACTCAGTAGCAGTTCTAAAAAAGCCACCCTGGCAAACAGATCCTTATGAAGGACCTTCTTTTGGATGTGGTTCCAGTGCTCTGCTCTGCATCCAGGTAACAGAGTGGGCTTTGGGGCAGGTCTGAGCCTCTCCTCTGGGTTATGAGCAGTGGTGAGTGTTTTCCCTGCTGTTAAGATGCCTCTTCATCCTTCAATCCACTTCGTGGCTCTCTATGTCATTTCAGCAGTGCTGCTGCTGGTGCATCCCCAGCTGTGCTGCTGCTTTGCACATCATTGGTAACTGCTGCCAGCCTGACCCTTGCCAAGCCTTTCCCTCTGCTCACCATGTCTCCTTTTCATAGGTTTTTATAAACTCGTGGAAGTTACATTCCTTTTAGGCCTGCAAATAAATGCATTTTAAAACAATTCCACTTCTCCCTCTTCAGTGATTCAGCAAGGCAAGTTTTGTGGTTGAGGTGGTGCTTACTTAGACCATCCTGTGTGTCTGAAAAGGGGGAGACCAGACACTCTGTGTTTGAAGGGAACTCTGCAGCCTTTTAGATTGAGCACAGGTTTCTCTAATTTCAATGTGATTGTATTAATTAGTTAAACAGTTTCAGCTGAAAGGTGGTTGGTAATTAGGGGTGGAGTAGGATAAGAGCAGTAGAAGACAAGAGATCATTAGCAGCTGCGGGACAGAGGGAAAGAGTTGCTGCTGCCTGTGGAGTGCAGGGCTTGGAGCAGGTCTCTGCTCAACTGTAATTTTTTGTATCCAGTAGCATCATCAATTTTAATTCCCAGACTCCTCTTGTAGGGTGCCTTTTTTTTAAAGGATGAGGACCAACAGGTCAGAGAGGAGGTAAGTGCTTTTATGAATAATCTCCTCCCCCACAAGCTGGTTTTAGATGGGTCCCAGGTTCAGTTTGATGCAGGGTGGTTGTTGGGCTTCATGTCTGTGGTTTCCACAGGAGTGTCTGGATTACTGGATAAAGCCTGCTGAGTTTTGTGAGGGGAAAGCAGGACTTGTGGGGTTTGATGATTGCTGCCATTGACATTTTCTAGTGCGTTTGAGGACATATTAGACTTCAGTTGTCTGCTGATAGCCTTGTCTGTCAGGTAGAGGTACTTTAGGGAAAAGAGGGTTCTGGAAGGATTTCTTTTAACGCTAGGGTTTGGGTTTTTTTCCCTGTATCGCCCAAATTTGTTGTACTTTGTCTGAGTAACTTCCTCCAGTTACTGGCTCTGTCATGTTTTAGCCCTGATCCACCTAACACCCTCTGGAGCTTGGGCAGCTGCCTCCCCCCTGTAGCAGTGTTGGAGGTAACTTGCTCTGCCACTCTGCAAGGAAATTCTGCAAATATGTATTCTGACAACACTGCTCCTGTCTGATTTTTAGTTTTTTAATGTCTATTACTGGTCTACTTCACCTTTGTTAATCATCTTGAAGTCTGCTGTGAGGGACCTTTAAACCATGCTCTTGCCTTCCATTTTTAATGATTTCTAGGATCTGTTGACCTGCTTTCAAATATCTCCAGATCTCAGAGTCTGAGAGTGATTTTTCTCCTTTATCTGTACCCTCTAATTTGTCTGTTTCTGACTTTTATTTAGCTTCTAATGGAATGGTCTAACTAGTTTTCATGGAAGAAACTACAGGAAATCCAAAAGAACAAGTATGAATTTTATCAGGCTCAGCACAGTCTTGACTGTGCCATGCAAGTAATTCAGCACAGAGTGTTGGTGGCTTCCCCTTGGCCTTGTCAGGAACCAGCCATAGTATTTATTGAAATGTTTTCAGCTCCAGCACTGCCCTTTCTGTAGCTTCCTAAGCAGAATCCCACAATACTCCAGGGGCTTTTTTTGCAGAGATTTGTACAATGACAAACTAACTCTGTGCTGATTTATACTCGATGTTTCCTTATATTCATTACAAGATCTTATTTGCATGCTTGACATTTTAAAATACTGTGTTTGGAATGTGTTATTTATTTTGAGACCTTTATTAAGCAACCTCAATCTAAGAGTTTAATTGTTACTGATAGCTAAGAGTATAATTACCTCAGTAAAATATCATGGCTATATTAAGCAAATGGCAATTGTCTTCCAGAATAAAATGAGTACAAGCCATTTTCCTTTGAAACAGGCTGTTCCACAAGGCCTGCTAATACCATTTACTAATACAATTGCAGGATCTCTCAATAAAGAGTGAATAAGGAGAGCTGAAATCGATGTGTTTGGAGAAGAGGCTGGCTGTAGTAGTTTCAGAGCAGTGCATATGTGGGAGGAGGAAGTATCTTTAAACTAAAGCAGAAAATGTTCTCTAGTGAGATGTGCAGATTTCGGAGAGGCAGGAGAATGTGTGTTTGCTGGTGGGGGTTCCCAGACCAGTTCATGCTTTTCTTTTGCTTGGATTTCTTTTTGATGTTGTTCCTTACTTTGCCTGATTTGGTCATAGGTTTACTACTCAGTGCAGAGTTGTTGAGTTCTCACTGCCTTATCCTGCTCCAAAATGACTTTTCAAAGCCCGAGAGTTCCCTTAGTTTCTGTCTTGTCAGTCTGTATCTCTGGAGAGGATCTCTGGCTCTGAGATGCCAGAGCTTGTTCTGGGCACTGCCGAAGTTTGGGAGTGAGTCTGCCCTTGCCTTCTTGCTTTCCACTGGATCCTCTCTAGTGAGATCTTTTGCTCTTCATCTGTTGTCCTAATTCTTCATAGGTAGTGGATAAATTTGCCTTTTCACTGACTTTGGATGTTCTACTTTGTGTACCTGTGTGGGTACCTGCAGGAATTTGTGCCCTGGAGGATGAAGGTGATGTGCTTTGTTAGAGTAGAGCTTCATCACCTGGGGGCCCTCAACGTGGAATTGGTGAGTGGTAGTTCAAATGACCAGCCTGGAGGCAGAAGATGAATTGGTCTTGCTTCCCCTTCCCTTTTAGAAGCATGAAACAGCTCATAAAAATTATCTTAGCAATTTTCTGGCAATCAGTTTTGTGTAATTCTTTCTCTTGCCTTGTTATGTATCTGGTAAACCTTGTAATGATAGCAATGTGGGGTTCGTTATTGTCTTCATATCTGATGTTTTTGAGGTGGAGACACAAGGACAGTCTCTGTATTCTATTGATATTATGTCTGACATGATTTCTATTTAAGTAGCATGTTTGAGGGTTTTTTAAAATTTCATAAAAATTCAGAATATGAAGCAAAGTTAAAAGTTATGTGTTACTTTATGAGGTATTTGAGAAGAACAATAGGAATGTGATCCTTTTTTCCCTAGAATACTGACTGGATTCTGCTTTGTTCTGCTACCACTAGATATTAATGCTCAATGCTAAGAGGTTATATTATGAAAATTAGAATTATACCCATAAAAGAATTTATATGACCTTCAGTTCTCATATTTCTCCGAGAGAAAGGGCTGTAGGACTTCTAAAGGTAAAATATTCAATAAAAAGAAATTAGGTTAATCCAATGTTATGGCTGAGAATTTAAACTCACCCAGGTCAGGTAATTCAAAGTTATAGTTCCCTTGAAGCGTGTGCTGTAACATTTATTCCTTAGCTCCTCAGCTCTGAATTATGAAGGATGGTTGAGCAGGTCTGGCAGAGAGGCAGGAGGGGAAGATGGATGTGTGGAATGAGGGAGTTATTGGTGGGGGAAGTCGGGCAGAACAAACCTCCCTGCTGTGCCCCACCAAGGAGGGAAGGGCCACAGCAAGAGGGGTCAGGGTGGCTGGGCTTGGGCAGCATCCAAGGACAGGGAAGGGGCTTAGGATTTCTGAACAGCAGGCTCTGAAGCACCAGCAAGGATAATCTGCACAAAAAGGGGTTTCTGCATTTCTTTGTTCCTCAAATACTTATGGTTTGAAGGCATTAATACCAGTGCCTCTTAGAGTGGTGTTATTGCCACAGGAACTGCAGCTTTGAATCTCTGACTTCTCTCTCTGTTTTAATTCTCAGCCATAAAACTGGATTAACTGGGTTTGCTTCAAGTTGAATTGCAGTGGATTTTTTTAAAGGATAGGAGAGAGAGATAATTAAGTAATTGCACAGTAGCTTATTTCAACATGTGATGTGAGCCTGTGGTAAGAACAGCTGCACTACTCAGACACCAGTCAGAGCATCCTTTCAAATGAAGACCCAAAATCTTTAGAAACCTGAAGGACTGTCTAGAGAATTAAGGAGTTTTGGGTTGCTCCTGGCACAGCATCATTCAGTACTGACTGTTTTGTTCAGTGTGAGTTCACAACATCTCAGGTCAAGCATTGCTTAAATTGAAGAATATATTAGAAGTCAAATGAGGTTTTACAAAGCATCATGGAAATGGTCTCTGACCCATGATTTGTTGCAGAGAATGGGAGAAATGAGCTGTTCCCTCTTCTGTGAATGCATTTCCTTAGATACTATTTCAAAGTCAACAACATTATTTAATAGAAACTGTAGAAAACTTGAAGAATTGGTCTAGTTTCTGAATTGTGATTGATGTCATGAGAGGATTATACTACAAGTTTCTCAACATACAGAACAGCTGCTGGGTTTTTTTTTTTTAGTGTTGTGTGGGGCATCTAGACCAGCACCAGTGAAGGACGTTAACCATAAACTGACCTCTTTGGGTGGAACCAGTTTGGGACAGTGAGGGGGAACTAAGGCTTAATTTTTTGTCTGTATGAATTCAGAGGTTCAGGACTTCCCTAGAAAGTCCACTGCCTTTTTAAAGGAAAGGGATCAACAGGTAAAGTGTAAGCATGACACAAGAAAAGAAGATAAGCTTTTTATATCAAGATGATGTTGAACTTTCATCCTGTTGGGAGGAGAAGATCTCTCTGCACAAGAGTCTTCTGATCTGTAGAGGTTGTGTGTAGAAAGGTCCTACAACCCTGTGGGACATCCAAGCTGCTTTTTAAGCACAGGGAAGCGCAACCAGAGCAATGTTTAAATGTCTGTCTATGTCTCCTTAGCTTCCTTGGGTAGTGAAGTCCAAGGATTCCAGCAGGTGTGTTCCTTTGCTTGCCACTGTGTTGGGTCTGTAGAACGTGCAATGGGATCATCCCAGTTGCTCCCATAGCAGCACTGGGGAAGGCAGAGACTCCACCCTACTTGGTCTTCTTGTCCATAGTACTTTGGGTGCCACGAGACTGTGTAGGGGATTGAGACAAAGTGGTTAAAAGTGAAAGTAGTTGAAGAGAGGAGTGTTTAGAAACTGATCACCTGTTCCTGCAAGTGTGTGAGAAGGTCTGGGCTGATCTCATGCCTGGGAGCTGCAGACACCTGGGGAGGGCTGGGTTTGGCATCAGTGGCAAATATTGTTCACAGAAAAATTTGCATTCTGCTGGTTCTGTGTGCCAGCCTGAGCTGTAACTGCAGGATCTGTTGTTTTGCTGCAGCTGAATTCTCTCCCCCCACCCCTTTGCTGCCCCTGAGATGTGAGCTCGGCTTCCCCTGGTGGGTTGTCTCCACCCTGCTCACATCTGCTTGCCCTGAGCCCCTGTGAGGAGCTGTAAAACCTAAATATAGAAAGAAATGGATGACAGGACTTGGGGCTTATTGTCCTTGTGTGCATTTGAAGGAGAGATTCAGACTACAACAAGCAGCAGGTCCTAGGGAGAGCTTTGACCTACTTGACTGTGCAGCACGTAGGTTTGGAATGAGGTGGATGGGATGTGCCTGAAGCCTTGTGGGCTCAACCTCTGTGGGACAGAGCCAAGAACTCATTTCCCACTCAGGGAGAGGAGATGCTTTTCTCCCTCTGAGCAGCAGAGTCTTTTCTGCACTGGGAGAAGCAGCTGGAAGAGCCCCTGCTCCTGCACACCTTCTCCTCTGCCTTGTGTGGTGGACAGGCTGCACGCAGGGCCAGAACCAACAGCTGGTGTTGCTGCCCATGGGGATGGGGGAGTAGCTGGGCAGGCTGATCTGTGCATTAAACACGTGATTAAATAAAGATCAGCCTGGATGTGAAGGAACATTTCAGTACATGCACACAGCACAGTGGTTGCTTCTACAGGGCATGTGCAAAAGCAATTTCCAAAATGGGTGTGTAGTTCTCAAAATGATCTACTGCTTGAATGAGCAGTTTAAGCAGTTTGACTCTCCTCACTTGTTGTTTTTTCAGGTACATACATAAGCTGCAGAAGTTTTATGCTTGTAACAATAGTTCTACTCTGTAAATAATATTTTCAGTTTTGCAGATAAGGAAACACTTTCTGGCTTTAATAAATTAATTTTTTGTCGATAACAGACTACCTTTGGAGACCAAGTTTCTAGGTTGACATTTCTATTATATTAATTACAAAAGAGGAGAAGCTGTGCTTGTTTTGTCATTGGGAAATGCCATTTGCAAAGTTATTGGAAAGCTGACCTTGTCAGAAGTGTTATTGCATTATCCCTCAGTGAGGGCCACCACAACCAAACGTCAAGAAAAAATTGCAGAAAGAAAAAAGCAATTTTAGGAGGTATAATGAAATCAAAACAAAATGCCTCTTTTATCCCCCTCCAATGTGAAGATGTTTATTAAGATAACATGTTGTAAGAGTGTGACGCTGGGGGAAAAAATGCTTGTGAACCGCTCTGGGTTGTTTTTTAAAAATGAAAATCATCATACAAGAGAATTTTTGACCTTTTGCGTGAAGTGAACATGAACAAGTGGTGATACTTAATCCAGTGACATCTCTCCCACTCCCTGTTTTAACCACTATGTCCCTGACCATCATCTTTCTCCCCTCTTACTCATTCTACTCAGCCAAAGCCCCCATGCAAGGGCTGGGCTGGGGGTCACCTCTGCCACCTCAGTGCTTGGAGGGGCTCCCTGGAAGCACTTTATTTCCCACCTCCATTTCACTTTGCAGTCCCTTAAGTAAATTTCAGCTCTTCTGTTTGCTTCTAGCAAAATGCCAAGCAAATAACCATTTGTTTTCTCCTTTCCATCCCAGTTTAAAGACAAAAAGCTATTTGTTTTCCCAGAGCCATTCCTTGTTCTCCCTGAACACCGAGGAGCAGCAGCTTCTGCACGTTCCTGCTGCTGTGCCTCAGAGTCCCATCCAGGCACAGCTTTGCTGAGCAGCCCAGGTGAGGACCTGCCTGCTTTCATCTGCCTCTCCACTCCTGAGCAGGCAATACCACTCAGCTTAGTGGCCATTTCTTCTCTGAACATTTGGGCTACAGCAGGATGGATGTCGAATGACTGATCCTGCTCATCCCTGTGGGGGAACCATCACAGAGGTGCAGGTCACGGGGAGCTTAGTGAGTAGTTTATAATGGAGCATGTTTGTCACACTTTCAAAGCTTTAAATGAAATCTTTTCTACCAAAGAAGTTGTTAAAAAACCCCCAGAAAACTATTAACCCCACCTCCTCCTTGTGTGTGAACCAGCGTGTTTCTTATGTAATATCTATGCACACGAATTTGTTGTGTGTGGTGTTTAACCTCAGGCTATGTTTGTAGCCCTTGTCTTCCAATATTGGCTTTTTAACTTGCATTAAAGAGAAGAAAAAAACATGCTGAATCCCTTGAAAATACCCTAAATAGGATCCTGAGTAGCTGTAAATAATAGCCAGGTTTATAGTTTAAGTCTCTAGAGGCATACATGAGCTGAAAGATGTGAAATGTATGTTCTGAGTGTGATGTTTTCCTTCAGATAACGCAAGTAAACCTGAAATCCAACCGTAATTAAATTGCACACCTTCCCTGCCTTGCTTTCCTCTCTGCCTGGACATGATTAGTGAGCTCTGAGGTTCTGAAGCTCTTTCTGCTGCAGTTGTTGGTGCATCTTCTGCATCGAGTTGTGTGCTCTGTTGGGGTTCACTCGCTAATGTTAGGAATTATTTTCTCCCTCCAAGGGACCAGCTCCAGTTGACTCCTCTAAATCTGTGTCCTACCAAAAGTGCTGTGACCTTCTCAAGAGATCTTGTTACATTTCACTTACCCAGGCTGAGCTTAGGGTGTTCTTTGTCAGTGTTTATGTTCTCACTACTTCTCCCTCTGCACAGGGACTAGTTTTCCTTCAAGAGGAGGGAGCAGGGATATGGAATTGTTGCCCCTCATCAGCCAGCAGTGACACAGGATTAGTTTTATTGTCAAACTGCTCCACTGAAGGAACTGGATCCCTTAACTGCAGCCAAAACATTCAAGGATGCTTTTTTAGTTGAATTATTAGTAACAGCAGATAAAGGACTTCCTGCTGACCCTGACTGGTGGGCAGAGGATCATACTTTGCTTTGTGGAGAATTTGCTGTATTTTGGATGCTTCTCAGCTGACAGAACCTGCAAAAGCTGTTCCTCCTCTGCTGGGGTTCTGCACGTGGATCGTGGGGCTGCCTCCACCCCACGATCTGCATCAGAAGTTTAGCTTTTAGTATGCTAAAAGGAAGACTAATAAAATGACATATAGATTAAACAGTTCATATTCTTCAAGCAAATACAACTTAAGAAAAATGGTGTCTTCTCATTTTGCTGCATTGTTAAGATGTAACAAGCAGGATTGCTGCTCTCCCCAGAGACAGCTTTGGGGCTGACAAGGTTTTTCATCCAGACCAACGAGTTTTTTCCCCCAAGAAGTAGTGGTAAGAAACTCTGAGGGGAGGAACCTTGATACATTGCCTGTCCTTTCTCTGTCTTGTCTTGAGACTCAGTCTGGAGGTAAATGTGTTATAAATATCTGACTATCAATGCTTGGTAGACTTATGAGAGCTGTTAACAACTAATGAAGGTTAAATGCTGTCTATTTTAGGAACCTGAATGACACTGTCACTCATATTTTAGCAGTACTCAATGTTTAGAGCTGCTTTTTTCCCCTCTGTCATTCCTGTGGGATGGAAAAGCACTGGTATCTGGGTTATAAAAGAGAACAGAGGTGCTTGAATGAAAGGGCTGAAGACCTGAGCCCAAGTCAAACAGGAGTGCTGTGGAAGAGCTGTGAAGTCTTTATTGTATCTTCTTCAGAGAATATTTGTGTTTTTATGAAGTCCCACAGTGCAGACTGCAGTTTTCTGTGCCTTTCCTCTGTGACAGTGACCTTCCTTCAGGTAGAAGGTGCTCTGCTGCAGCACGTGTGTGTGTTCCCTGGCACTGCCTGCTACACTGTGTTAGCATCAGCATTTTGCTGATTTTCTACATCTGCCAAGTCTTGTCGTACCCTGGAAGCACCAGGTATCATTTGGGTGAACCTGTGTTTGTACAGGAGCTGATTTTTTTCCTGGAGCTCTGTTGCTGGAGTGGTTTTGTTTGTGGAGGTTGTGGCCTGGTTTGTAGGCACAGGGTGCAGTATCTGCCATCCTCTCTGCAGGCTGTGTCTGGCCAACATGTCCTTAGGGATGTCAAGGCTCCAAAGGGTGTCCAAGACAGATCCCAGGGAGGTTGTGGTCTATAAGCTGCTTTTGTGCACACTCCTTGAAATCTATTTTTTTTCCCTTTCCCTTTGCATTAACTTTGATTTTGCTCAGCCTGTTTATCAGCCTTTGCACTTCCCTCATTATTAGTATTTTTAAGTTCTCCAGAATGCCTCACCTTTGTCTCTAGGCTCTGTTGCCATTAATATTTTACACTGTCATTTCACATCTTGCTGTTTGCCCCTGTTCCACCACACTAATAATGACACTGAAGGAAACTTCTGGCTCTGATCCCCAGTGCAGCCTCTGCTAATTGCTTTCCATGGCAAGCAGGGCTGGTGTGCCCCTCCATCAGCCACCTTTTACCAACAGGTATTTGACTCTCACATAATGATTAAACCCCAGGAATGCTCAGTCATTTACACAGACTTTCAAACTCTGAGTTTGCTGGTTCACTCTCCTGTGAGTTCTCAAAGAAACCGTAACTGGTTCAGTTACTTTCACAAAAGCTTATGCTTATCTATCTCTATTTTATCTTGTTACACTCAACTGAAAAAGATGCTTTGAATTCTGAACCTTCTCAACTGATTTTCTTAATGTTCACGTGAAACTTCCTTGCCAATGTCTCTAATTTCCCAGAACAACCTTATCTCCTCTTTCAAAACAGATAGGAGGATGTCTACTGTCTGGTATCTCCAATACAAAAGCCATTTTTAGTGATAAATCATTTTATTCCTTTTGTCTGTTAACACCTTTGTTATTTTGGTCTTGGATGAATATCCAGCTTTGAGATTATTATTATATCTTCTTAGTGCAGTTTAATTTCTTGAAGCATTTAGCTGCCTTTATCAGAGTTCTCAGGTTAAAATATCTCAGTTCTCTGGTTAAATCTCTGTGATGATTCTTTTCTGAGCCTGAACCTTTGCGGTGTCAGAGTCCGAGTGTGCAGCTACAGCCACTTGTGCTTTTGACTTCTGAGGGACTCAAAGAATTGTTCTGTACACACAGATTGGTTTAGAGTTTTATGTTTTCAATATGTTGAAATTTTCCTGCCTTTAAAATACAAATTAATATTATTGCTGTGGCTTTTGCTTACTTGAAATTCTCCATTATGCTTTACATTTATATGACCTTTTCGTACTTTATAGAAGCATCGTGACTTTCAATGTTTTGGTGTTTGTATTTATTTTCATATTTATGAAACTGGTAATGTAAAAAAAAAATCTGTGGAGATCAGTAGGTTTCTTTTCTTTCAAATTTCAGTAAAGATGAGATACTCTTGCAAGTTCATGTATTGCAAGTAGCAATTTCTGAACCGCTCATTTTCTTCTCCTTGTACGAGTGTCTGAATATCCCATGGGATTTAACAGCATGGCAATGAGCAAACAAATCACTATATTCCCAGGCAAAGAAAAGTGTAACTGGATCACAGCTGCTGTCACTCCTGTCTGTCTTCAAGATGAATCTGCCTGGTGAGATGGGCAGTGTATGGGGCTGGGTGGTCTTGTTCTCTGGGATCAGATGGGGATTTCAAATCTCTTATACCCTATATAGGATATTACTTTGTGGATTTTTTCCCCCTTTTCTCTCCCTTTTAAATTTATAATTTTATTTATTTTATTGTTTTATTTTATCACACTGCCTGCTTGGTGGCTGGGTACTTGTTTAAAATGAAGCAATCAGCTGTCAGATCAGCTGAGGCCACAGCTCAGACATGATCCTTGCCACCTATTCTTACCACGTGGCCAAAGCACGTTCTTCTAAGTAGTCATGGATGTGATTGTAATGTTTTTATGAAATTATTCCAATTTCACCTTTTATTTGTCTCCATAGCTGTTAAGGGCACTTTTTATGGTGTTTCTCTACTGGAAAATTGAGATCAGATTAGAACCCGACTTCTCAGAGCTGCAGGAAGTGGTGCGTAGTTTAAAGAGGATTAGTGATCAGTGTGTATAAGGACTAGGCTGTGTAAGGTAAATCTTAAAAGGAGCACCCTCATCTTAAGTAATTTATGTGTCAGTAGAGATTTCCTCCTTTCTTCAGCATGTTAAAGGTCATTTTATTGAAATTCATGCTTATGTATTCATAAAAGTGTGTGTTGGTCTGAGCATTATCAGTCATCAAGATTTGAAGTTGCCATGCTGGATATTTTCTGTATGTTTTGGCACTGGAATCTGGTATGATTAATGAAGTGAGATATCTGCTCTTGATATTACAGCATTAATAAAATTAGGGGGTGGAATTGTGATGACATATGGTCTTCATACTTAGAGTGGTTCAAATGGCAGGAGAACATGAAGTTACAGGAATGTGAGAGCTAATTGATGGGCTTGAGAAGGCAGATCTGCAGAGAGCTGTAGGCTCATGCTGTATAACACATTTCCTTTGCTTAATGGTATGCCTGTGATTTAGGCATCTTCTGCTTATTCCTGTATCTGTGTTCTTTAAATCCTCTGGAAATAGCAGACTTGGCAAGTTATAGTTTTATATTTATTTTTTTGCATTATTTTTATTTATATTTTTGTAAAAATGGGGAAATCTGAGCTAAAAATGATGGGAGGAACCAGAGTGTGGCAGGTAGACATTTATACCTTTGACCTTTTGATAGTTCTTTGGTCTCTGACTTGGCCTTAACAGTCCTATTCCTGTGCTATAGAAGCTGGAGATTTGCCTTATAGAAGCATCACTTCTACGTTATCCTCATTTTGCAGCCTTACTTGCCTTTAATGTCACCTCATCAGGTAGATTTTCAGGGGGTTTATGTATCACTGCCTGTTTATCTTGTCTTGGTTTGGAGGCCTTACCAAGGGGACAGGCTGCCAGTGAAATTCCCTCCTGTATCCCCCGGCTCTCCTCTCTGGGCTGTGGCCAGGGCTGTCCCTGATTGACCTGTTGGAAGCTCAGCAGTGCTGCTGTTCCCTCCTTCAGCCCCAAATAAGTCCAGGGGACTGAGGGCTGGCTCCCTGCACTCCTGGCTGGTGTGTCCTCTTGATCTGCTCCCAGCACCCTGCAGGAAGCTCAGGTTTTGTTCAGCTCTCTGGGGAATCCTGCAGGTCATCCCTCTGAGCCATAAGTGGCCTCCAAGTGGTCACTCCATGACACAGCTGGAACCAGTGACCTTTCTGGGAGATTGGTACCTGCTCCCATCAACCAGCAGGACAGCGCTTCCAGAGCTAAGTCTAACCTGCTGGATAAGAGTTATTTGATGATCTTGTGTTGCCAAAGACTGTGGTACTGAATCTTCCATTTATTCTTATTTTTATTTTCTCCCCACCAAAATTTGTTTGACATTTCCTGTAATAGAGGATTATGAGTAACACTTGTCCCATTTGGAAGATGTAGGTCATTGAGGAATGATTTCAGCTCACTCCTCTGTGTTCTTGCCAGCCTTTTTGCCATTCAAGATTTGAAGGCCTGGGCACTGCTGTAGAGCTGCTTCATCAAGTTTTCTAACAAGGAAACTGCTTTGCTCTTCAACCCTGAGGATTTTGTGTTTACTGTGGGCTGAGAAAACATGGGCCCAGAGGGCACAGCCGTGGAGCTGTGTGGCATCAGGAGCTGGAGGTGTTTGTGGGTGGGTGGGAGTGTGTGAGCCCTGGCAGCTCACCCCGGGCTGTGTCTTGCTTATGGCATCTCTTTGTTTCCCATCCAGAGTCAGACTAATGACAGCTCTGATAATGCCAGATGGCAGTCACCAGTCATCATTTAATAGCAGAAAAATGCCTAAATATTGTCTCCAGAATTGGTTTGTTCATTCTTTCTGCTCGTTCCAGCCTGGCAGTGATCCGGAGGCAGCACTCGGGGACCTCCTAAGAAGATCTCGTGTAGAAAACTGTCAGAACAGATTGCTGTATGGATTTTCAGAGGATTAAAGTTAATTAAAGAGCTCCTCCTTGCTTTCATTTCCTCCTATCTGCCAGCTATTTACATGCTAATGTAGGGTCTTCCAGGGAGAATAGGACAAGTGTCAGCATTGGGCATGTTATCACACATGGAGACAGTAGGGAATAATGAGATGAGCAATATATACACGTGTGTGTCTGTAACTGAAAGTCAGCAGCACAGCTTTGTGCATATCTTCAACAGTATGTGATCTTGCTGTATATAATTCATTACATCTCACACTGCATAATTTAATGCTTCATTCACTGTACTGTCTTTATGTAAGGAGTTTTATAAGCAGATAGTTTGATTTTGGTAAACTTCTTTCCTGCAGAAATAATGAGTAGTTTTACTAGGAATACAAACCTGTGAACAGAGATTTTTGGTGAGGACTGGCATCTACAGTTGCCTTTTCTGGGAAAGATTAGGCAGAGGAGATGCTCAGCATGGAAGTAAACCTAGAGAGGGTGTAATAGTTTTCTGCTCCAGTTGCATCATTATTTGCCCATTCCATTTTCACATTATTTTAGAGGATTATTTTCTCCTGTAATTTTTCAATATCTTTCATTTTAACACTTTATTAAAACTGCTACATAACATATGAAATAAAACTGATCTCGGGTTACACTTCAAGAGGGAGTTTAATGCTTTAGGAAAATGAGAAGCCTTGCTGTCTGCATTTTTAAACAAAACTATCAAAACCATCTGTACCCTTGAGCATAGGTAAAGAGTTTTTTCAGATGCAGGAAGCAGTCCAGATAGTTTGAGGGTGCTGAAGGTAATTAAGCTTCTAAGGACCAAGGGCAGTCAAAGATTTCTTTCCTGCAGCTTTTTGTTCCCTAATGTGCAGCTGAAATACAAAGTGAGTAGCTTAGCAAAACCAACTCTTACCAGGGCTGCTGTTGAGGCCAGAGTCCCTGTGTTCATGTGACCTTTGTGAAACAGCTCTTCGGCATTAGTCTTTCTCTTCATTTTAGCCTTTTGTGGTTTTCCTAGTGGAAAACATGATGGTCTTACTCTAAGGTGTCAGGTGGCTGTTCTTTGGCCTTGAAAATCAATGTGACATTTTGTGAAAGAGTTAAAAGGTAAGGGGAAGGGAAATTCCTTTTGGGTTGGGGGGAGAAGGTCGCCTCCACTGAAGAGTCACGTCTGATCCCCTGCTTGGTTATGCCTTCATAGCACAGATTCCTTAACGCATGCTCTGAAAGGGATGTCAGGCCAGAGATGCCCTGGGATTTTGGTGTTTGAGGTTTTCTCTTGTACTTGATATTCCAAATGCTCTCTTTAGCCAGCCTGGTGGGGCTGACCAAGATGAAATGCTGCTGTGCAATAAGCCTGGGGCTGAATTTCTCCCTGTTGTTGTTCTCTGAATGTCATCTGAGCTACACCAGGGAACAGCTGTCCCAGGTGTCTGGATAGATGTTGCTAGAGGCTTGTAACCCAGGTCTGTGCAGGTCTGAATCATTCAGAGAGTAATGTGTTGTTCTTGGCTCCCCAAACCAGAGGAAGCCAGTATTGTTTGAATATCTGTGCTGACTAAACCCTGTTGCTGAGTGTGGCTGGGGGAATGTGAGGTGATTGCTGGCAGAAAAGACAGTCAGCACTCAGAATGTACTGAGGATGGGGACACACATCTTCCTGATGAGATGTGCTAAGAAAGCTGTGAAATACAAGGTAAATCCTGATTCTTGAGAAAGGTCTCCAACCTTTTTTTCTTCCCTCTTGGAAACTTCTGTGTACTGGTTGAATGAAGTTGTTGACAAGAGCAGTATTGTGGGGGAAGAAGTGATGCACAGTACTCAGTCTCATATGAAAATATGTTATACATGAAAGTTAGCAAATTAAAGCACTGAAGAGCTCTGGTTCATTAACACAGTGTTTCTGAGCATTAGCTTTCTGAATGGTTGTGATGATGGAAGGGAAAGGTTATAAGTTCTGCCTTTGCATCCGTGAATGTTGCAGAGAGAGCCCAGATACTCACAGCACCTTTCCCATTAATGCATTTTCCTGTCTTCAGCACAAATGAACCCCAGAAATGTGATGGCTCTTAATACATTTTGTAACTCTCTCCCATAATTAACTTCTGATGGACTAAAACAAGGCCATGGGGGTTAGAGATTCGAAGAGACTGTTCAACAGGTTTTGAAAACAATATGTAGAAATCTTTCTGCCATTCACGTGATTAAGCTTAATTATTTTGAATTGATTATAAGGTCTTAAGTACAGATATGTAACAAACTGTATGTTGTCCCTCAGCAACAGCACCTTTTTAGAAGGCCCTCTTCAGCAGATCCTGGCAAAGCACAATGTTCCTTTTTTCTGCTTTTATGCCAGTGTGGTCTGTGCCTGCGAGATGTTGCAGCCTTGGAATCACAGACTGGTTTGGGTTGGAAGGGGCCTTAAAGCTCATCTTGTTTCAACCCCCTGGGCTCAACTGAAATCCCCTGGTTTCAATCCCATGGGCAGGGGCACCTTCCACTTGACCAGGTTGCTCCAAGCCCCATCCAGCCTGGCCTTGGACACTTCCAGGGATGTCCCTGGGGGTGTCTGTCATTGATGTGAAGCAATGACAATGTTGTTCCTCTGTGGCATATGAGAGGAACAGGTTTGGATTGTTAATTAATAATTCCAGTCCTCTACAATGATTAGTCTGATGACAAGTCAGTCTGTGCAAAAAACTCTTGGTAGCCTTTGAAGCAAGCATGCAGAAATATCCTATTTTCAGCTGTACATATTTTTTTCCCAGAATTACTTCACCATGGCACTGCTCTAAATATGTCTTGTGAGATAAGCTTTAAATCCTACTTGGGCAAAGTTTATTAAAAATTAACATTTGCATGGGAATTATAAAAAAGAATAGGACCTTCATTAGCTTAAAGTCATCCAGAGTACAAAATAATATTGAATTGCTCTCCACTGGTCCAGACCAGGAAGGCTCTTACTGCCTGCCAGATCTTGAAGCCCAGAAATAGTCAGCATCAATAATACCCAATAAGCCACACTGGAAACTGCACCTCTATTCCCAGAGGTCTGAGAAAATGAGCTGCTACCACAGGCAAAGCAGCCTGAACTCACTGGAATGGGGTATGAGGTGCCACTCCTCTCAGTGGGAAAACTGCAGTGTCCATTACACATACAGCCCCAGACTAACTGCTCTGGCAGGTCACAGTGTTTGGGAGTGAAATGTCACTGCAGGTGATGTAGTTTGATACAGTTTTGCTTTATGGAAGTTCACACTTGAACCACTGTGACGCCTGGGCCGGGTCATGCTGGTGTATTCTGACAGAGGGTGTGTCCGAGTGACAGGGATTCTGAGCTCCAGCCTTTACAGAAGTTCCAGGGAAATGGAATCTCGGTAAGGATACTGAAACACAAGAGGGATGAGAAAGAGGCTGTGCAG
>JAOXXN010000205.1:11906351-11930092 GCA_026770055.1 Myrmophylax atrothorax
TAAATCCAGCTGCACGAAAGAGAAATAATCATAAATATATCTCCATTAATAGTGATTTTATTACAATGCTCTTGGCTCCATATGAAACATTAATGAAGAGAGATGTGCAAGGAAAACTCACGCTGACCCCTTCACTGGTCTCCAGCATCTTTTACATTGAGAGATTTACCCTGTCTGTGAGCACCATATGTGCTCTAATCAGTTAATTGTGAGTCTGACAGTTTCAACACATGACATGCCATATGTTCTGTGTTTTGTTCCACCGTGGGCATTAGTGGTGACCCCAAAACTCATTGACCAAATATTGCCACTTAATCTGCCCCTGATGAACTACAGTGAGTCTGCTGGCGATTAGAACCCCTTGCCAAGGGGGTTACTCAGCAGTCACACTGGAGCTTAAAATGCTTAAATTTTACATGCAAATGCACTAAAATGTTAATTTGAGCAGTTAACAGTTCTTTCACCTAGTTTCCCCCATCAGCACTTTCCCCCTTTTTTTACCTTCTGGGTTTTTTCCCTGTCTTGCATCCACACTTTGTGTTCCTCCTTTTCCATATTTCCTCTCCCCCTCAAAAGTAAATTGCTTCTTTACATAGCAGAAGGGGATTATGTCATGGTGGGAACCTTACAGAGACATTTCCTCCCATCTGTGCAAGGTACAGAGGAGTTTGTTTTCATTTTCAGGTTCCTCCTGCTGACTTTCTGTACTTCTCTGCTGCCATCCAACCTTTATGCACTGTTTGGTTTTTTTTCTTGGTGACAACTGCAAGGAGCAGTGAGAAGATTGCTCTGCTCACTTGGGAAGTCCATAAGGAGCAAATTGGAATCACCAGAGCTTTCCTGCCACTCCAGAATGGCATGTGTTTCACTTGCCCAGAGTTCTGCTGTCATTGTAGCATCTTATCTGTGACTCCTGTGGGAGAGAACAGGTTCCCTCTGAAGAGGATGCTGGTGCTCTCCATGCATCAGCTCCCACTGTTTGCTGGAGCAGTCACAGGGCTGGACATCATGTCCTGACAAAGCAAACACCTTGTTGGAATAGCATTTTGAACCTGAATGCTTTGGCATCTCTTGGCAGGCTCAAGCCTTCCCAGGAACCCCTGTGGTCCTTTGTATTTTCTTTCTTTGCTGAAGGAGGGCAGGTCAGGCCTGTGTCCTCCTGCAGTCCTGCAAAATGGATTATCTCTAGTTCTCTGTTATTTCATGTGTTTCATCTTCCTTCAGACCTGAATGACCTTATCAAGTCAAGGAGGAGTTATTAGTTTTCTCTTCTCTCTTTTATACCTGCCAGTGGCTGTATTTTGGGAGAACACCTTGCAAATAATCATCATATAAATAAGGAAGTCAAGTCACAAAGAGCCTTAATGATTTGTTCAAGGTGACAGTCCCTGCTCTGTGGAAGAACAGTGCCTCTTAAAACTATTGATGCTGCAGCAGAACCTGTCTCTGTGTATCTAAGCCTTTTTGCTTGGTCAAACTACATTTTAAAACTCAATTACTATTAATTTTTTTCAGGAGATACCTCATTTTGGATCTGTCCTGAAAGTTAGTAACTCATCAAAAGAATCAGTCTGTGGCACTGTCTTACACCAGAGATATTCTGTACAAGGCAGCATTGTCTTCGTGACAGGGAGATTTTTACAGCTATTTTTAGTGTGTGGATGCTCTGACAGTTCAAGAATGGCTTTAAGTCAGCAGTTCTCAGGACCACAGCAAACTGGAAGCAAAGGCCATCATTCTCAAGAATGAGAATGTCCTGTCACCAACTTCCATAGGGTGAATCATTAACTAAGACAACTTCTTGCCTGTGATAAAGCTGCTTTACAGAGAAGCCCCCAGAGAAATACCCCCACACTGAGCAGCTTGAAGGACACTCCACTGCATATTGAAGTGAGTGGGACAGAAGAGCATTTTCCAACATTTTCCAGCTCTGCTGCCCTTGTGTGCTTTGAGGGCCTGAAGGACAGGAGCAGACAATTGTCATTGTCATCCCCTCTTGCTGAAAGTCACGCTCCTGGTGTAGATACAGTCAGTGACACTCTCCCCTCTGTCAAGTCTTGACTCTCTCTAGATGTAAAGATGTCTCGTAATGATAAATATAAATGATAGCCTGTGTACTAACAGTGCAGGGAGTTTAGGATGGACTCTGGCTGTCTGAAGTGTTTCAGCCTACTGGAAAGTGAGACTGTGCTGATATCCCCGTTAGGTGTGATGCTCAGAGGATGTGGGAATGCTCCTGTACTCAACCTATAAAGGATCTCACTTCAGCCCAAGGAGATTGAGAGATGCCAGCAACAAAAAGATCTCTCCTTCCTCCCAGCTATGCTCCACTTAAAATGCTCTTGGTGTGAACAAATTCTCCTGTAGCCTCTTCTGTGATGTTATGAATAACCAAGCACAAAAGAAGCTTGACCTAAGGAATTTGGATTAAGTTCAAATGTCACTGGCTGTAGGAAACAAGAGAAACAGATGAACTGGGTCTAAATTCCTACAGAAGATCTAAAATTGGTTCTTTCTTAGTGATGTTTTGGAAAGAGCCAATAACTGGTGTGCAGTTGTGAGTCATATTTACAACAGAAAAGGGGAGAGTGTTTCATGTGATGCTGAGAGCTTTAAAGTGCTTTACCCTGGAGAAGCCTTACATGCCTGTGCTGAGAGATAGACTCTGCAATTAGAGGTCTTTAGGTGGAGGAGGAAGCAGGGATATATTTGGAGTGGGAGCAGAGGCCCCATTGGCAGCAGAGACATCACCTGAAAGAGCTACTTCTGTGCCATGTGGTACAAATACCTCCTGCTGAAGTGGGGTCCAAGCAGAGCAGTGATGATGTGTCTCTCTTCCTTACCATGTGAAAAACAGAAAGAAAAAGGCAAACTAAGCATCTTTGGGGAATGGAGTTAAGAACAGGGAGCTCCCAGCTTCCCAAAGGGAAGGCTTTGGAAGAGTAGAAATATGTTCTTGCATCAGTCCCCATCACTTGGTGTTGCAGACAGTGTGGAGGGACAGATGGGAGGCAGTAGAGGAGGTTGCTGTGCAGGTTCCTTTGGTGCTTACACCATTTTCCAGTGTTGCTTTCCACAATTACAAAATGGTTTGGGTTTTTTTGCAATGAATAGAGAAAAACTCCACATTAGGACAAACAGCTTTCTGCCTTTAATTCAGAGATTTATCCTCTATGAGTCTTCCAAGCTGGAAAAGAGTGGTAATTTGGTGCAGCACTGGTCTCATCCATGTGGACTGTGCAGCTGCAGCCCATGCCACTGCTGTGCCACACATCTGGTGAGAGGGTTTGTCTTTGGGAGTACTTCAGTGTTCCTGGGACAGGAATGATTAAAGCTTCCCCACAGCTTCCGAGGTATGTGGTCTCTTTCTGGAGGAAGGTGATGGGGTCTTATTGGAAGCAATGCCACATCCTCTGGAGCACTTCCAGCCCCTCAAGTGTGTGGTACCTGCTGATGTGGCTCAGCCACCTGATGAATGTTTTGGTGTCTGACTCTTGGGAAAATTGGAAAATAGGCCAGGAGTGACCAATTTCTGTCCAAACTAAAAACTGGGCTTATTTAGGTTATGTTTCCCAGAGGAGCTCCTGAGTTAAGTGTTTCTCCTCTCTTTTGAACTGTATCAGTGAATCAGTGAGGCTTCCATGCTCAAGCCAGTAATGTCTTCTGTTTGTTAGAACTACTACTTAGGAACCTTCTCACACTGATGAAAGCTTTGACAGCTCATGGAATTCTGGGGGAGAAAGGAGGTAATTATCTCATGGGAAAAAAAAAGTAAAAGCTAAGATTCCACATCAGGATGATGTTTTACATGGAAAATGCCTTGGAAATTGTAGCTATTCCCTAACTTTGGGTTGTATTAATGACATTAAATAGCACTTGTCTGGACGTCTTAAAAGATGTTCTGAACTTGTTGAGATTTGTTGATTTTTATAATGATTGGATTTGAATTCTGTGATTTGTAGTGCTTCATTTCAGAATAATTGCATAATCTCTGCATAATTTAAGATTTAAATATGTATTTGTAAGTGTTCTCATGGAATCTTTTAATTCATGATGATGGTCTCCTGTATGAGAGATATTAATATTTTTAATTATTATTTTCTATTTAGAAAACACACTGTAAAGATTCCAAGTGTTTCCTGCCAGGCCTCAGTGTAGGCTCAGTGCAGTTCTGCCCACTGTGTTTCTGTGACATCCAGGATGGAGTTGTTGCAATCCTGTTACAAAATCCTGTTGCCAAATAGTCATAACATATAAACAGAAAAAGTGCTTTGAGAAAACATCAGCCCAAGCTTGTTCTCATGCTCTTGTGGATCCCAACACTCCTGCTCTTTGCAGTTTGAAAGGATTATAAGATCCTCTTTAATGCACTTAATACTTTGGTTATTGTGGCAGTTAGAACAACAGTAGTCACTGTCTTGGTTTTCTTTCTGAAGCCCATTGATCTTTACTTTGACCTTAATTACAAGCAGTAGAAGAGGTGTTTCTTCAGGGAACTAATTAGTCCACGAAGCCTGGTTCAGTGTAGTGCCTGAGCACAGTTGGTCACATGGTGCCTAAATGCAAGTGCCAATTGCAGTTGTTTTGTTTCAGAACACACATAATTAGTATTTCTCCATGGCTGTGAGTTGTTTGCTCCCATCCATTCACCTGTCTTTCCCTGTGGGCTGGTTTGTCCAGAGGCTGCAGCACCTCCATTTCCCCAGCCTGGTTTGTATTATGGTCATGAATTAGAGTATGGCACCATTGCCAGTCATAACTTGAGCAGAATTCAGAGGAATGTGCCTGGACTCCTCTTTTTATTTTCCTCTTTTTCTTCTTCTCTTCAATGTGACCAGCCTGCTAATATTTGGGAAGGCTGTGAGCAGAGTCAGTGAAAAGCTCAGCTGATAGCAGTTTGCATCATGCTGTGAACAGAAACTAAGCTGTTGATATAGATCTGCTCTGTTCAGGGGTGGTCCAGGTAAATTGTAAGGAACAGTTGTGTTTTCTCAGAGGCTTTGCAATTTATCTATTTGCTTTAATCAGTGTTAATGTCAAATGTGCTCTGATTGTGCTAAAAGCTTTTCAGCAAAACAAACTGGAAGTCCAGAGTTGTGGTGAAAGCCACAATCTTCCTGTAATGCAAGTTGTTGCATTCTTCTTTTGAATTTTATTTATGCTGTTTAATAAAACAGGCAGTACTGTAGAATACACGTGCCATGAATCCAGCTGTGGTGACAGTATCCTGGCTATGAAATGCATGGCACATTGATTTGACATATTGAACTGATTTATGTTTTCAATTTCTTTAAATGGCTCTAATGGTTGCAGCTCTGACAGATGTATGCTCAGATTTCTAGTTCTATTCGAGCCCACATTAAAAACAGAAGTGAGTCCTTGTTTAAAGCATTGATTTTTATCTATTCTGTGTTCCTGTGCCTGCATCTCACGTCAGACTCCCGAATGTGAGTTCTCACAGCATCAACTTTGTGTCCTTTTGGAAAATTGGAGAAACAGTTTCATTGGAAAGCTGGTTCTTGGAAGAGTTGCTAAACCTAAATATTTTTGATTTTTATAGGAAATCAACAAGAAACTTGAAAGATTACACCTTATAGTATTATTGGTGTATGAAAACACAATGAGATGTTCAGTAACCTTGAACATGAGCAGAGTAATTACTTTGTAGAGGTTTTTTTAAGTGGAATATCTTGTGTAATGGGAGAGGATTTGAGGCTTCTTTGTATAAATGTTGCCACCATACATTATTTATGTACACAAAGAAATGAGTGTCTGTATCAGTATTAATTATGGAAGTACCTTTGGGAGCCCACAAATTCTGAATTTTTCTTTAAATCCACATTGTGCAGTGCAGTTGGAAGCTGGCCTGATGGTAGAGGCCATAAACCAATAGTTGTCATGGCAGATATTGCTAAGCTAGTTGTTACCAACCCTACCTTTGGCAATTATATTCTGAGTACTCTCAATTTTATTGACATACAGATGCAGAGTTCTTCACTTTCTAATCATCTGGCTTATTCCCTTTTACAAAAGGTCATTTCATTGGTGAAAATGCAGCCTTAGGATAGATCAGCTCCCTGATTTCTCAAATATTCCGATAAAATGTGTACACCTTTGACCTCCATAGGTTCCACCTAGCAAAATAAGGTGCTGATCTCTGAAGCATTCTGTGATCTCCTGAATGAAGAAAGGTGTTAGGGACAGCTGGAGTGACTAAGCCATTCATGATTTGCCTTCAAAGAGCCTTGGCTGGAGGTCCCTGGGCCCCGCTTAGGCTGCCATTCCTCCTTGGAGGGGATTGCTCTGTGCTCAAAGATCGTCTGAGTGTACTTAATTGTGTCTCAGTTGCAGTGTGGCAGCACCCAGAGCTGCTGCAAAGAGAGCATTGTTAGCATTATGGATGGTATTTATTTGGAGCTGCTCATTGTGCTTGGCACGGGCTGCCTGGGGGCTTGAGGAGTGCAGAACTACCTATGCAGGTGGATGTAATTCCTGGGAATGTTTATAGCTGTATAAAATACAGGATGATTCTCAAATTCTTTCAACATATGTGGTGCTAAACATACCCAAGCTTGTTTGAACGTGTCAGTTAATTATTTTCATGTATTATGACTCCCCAAAAGCACAATGTAAATACATGTGTGTATATATATGTGAGGAAGGCATGTCTAAGAACTCCACATGAGTGATTTTATACTCTTAAAATAATAATGTCCCAGGCTAATTCTACAGGCTTTTTATTGCTTTGCTGTTTGCATACGTTGCTCAAGACAGTAGGTGAGACTATCACAGCTCTACAAAGAAATGACATTTGTCTTCCCAGTGCACTGTGACCTTATCATTCATAAGTGGCATTTCCTCTCAGGATAATGAGCACCTTTTTATTTAGTCCATGCAAGACCCACAGTCATTGTATCTGATTTCTACAGCCCATCAACACTGTGCACATTACTGTAATTATTGTGGAGATTATTTTCTGTTGCATTCCACTTGCTCTTTGGATTACACTTGTTTCTGAACAGCAAAGGGGATTGAGAAAAGAAAAGGTCACACTCAAGTCTTCATGAATATCTGGAGGCTGCTGCATGGCACAAATATGACCACTTTTACAGCAAATGCTCATTTATATACCCTTCCTATATGGCCTCTTGCACAAAGAATGAGTCTCCCTTTAGACATGTATCAGCCTAGGAGGGACAAACAAGCTGGTGTTGCCCTGAGGTCAGGCCCTTTTAGGCACAGGTGAATCTTTGTAGCTGTTTATCTGCTCTGTTAAGGAGAAAGAAAACTTAAATATGAAGCGGAGCTTAAAAAACCCCAAGTGTTGACAATTTTTCCTTGCAAATATTTACATCAGGGAGCCCCTGTCATGCTCCATGTTGCCTTACCCCAGCTCTCTTGCTTGATTTGACTTTGCCGCCGCCTTAGCTGTGTGTACTCACCACATCCCTCGTGGTGCCACTCACCACATCCCTCGTGGTGCCACCCACCAGAGCCTGGACCCCCCTGTGGAACAGAACTGAGTGTGCCACCCTGTGTGACACAGGACAGGTTCAGTGCAGCCTGTACCTCTGTGGCAGGAGCTAATAACTGAGATTATCTCAGCATATGTTACGACTTCCTCCCATTCCCTGCGAAGTGGAGGGAGATTTTTCCTGTTTCTATAGCAAGGCTTTGCTAGGCAGGCATTCCAGGAGCCAGGAAACTCAAAGGTTTCTAATGGGACCATCAGCAGTTTCACCTTTTCCCTTGTCACGCTGCAGTTGCTGGAGCAAGAAGCGATTGTGGGTTGCTGGATTGCTTTCCTGAAGTGAGTTGCCTTTTGGTTCACTCAGAGAAGATAAACACTTGAATCTCAAAAATATCATCCTGTCTAGTATCTTTGTTGGCAGTCTCAGCAGAAGGGCCAAGGGAACAAATGGACCATGTCCAAGGTAAAATTGCAGTGCTCCCTCTGGAGTTAATCCTTTCAGCCCAAACCTGAGCAGCGCTGATGGGGCGATGTAAGGAGATAGGCCCTTCTGTTCCTTCTGCTCAATTTTATGGATAAACAAAGGGCTTCAGCCTCAAATTGATTAATCCCACACTTTTCCCACTCCTGCAAGATTTTACAATGAAAATTGAACTGATGGTTGGCAAACAAAATATGTATCATGCCTATGCAATGCATGGGTGGTTCTTTACTTGTTCTGTTCCTGTCTGCACGGGGTTTTTTTGTAGCCCTTTCATACCCTTTCCAAACCTTCTTTTAAGGAGGGAAAGATACTAACTGCTGGAGTTTAAATTTCAGGCTATTTTTATAGCCTTTTCCACCTCCCTACAGGAGGAAATAGTTTGAGAAAGCTGTAAATCTGTGCAGAGCTGGCCTGGGATCTGCCTCCATCCCCACAGAGTGGAAGGATCCAAGGAGATCCTGCTCTGGTCACTGGCAAACATTGTGTGCTGGGCAAGGTCTGCTGTGGAGTTGCAAAGAGTCTCTTTGCAGAAGTAGAGATGGGCCTTAAAGCTACTCAGACTCCTTGGAAAGGAAAACCAGGTGGTTTTCTGCTCCTTGGATTCTGTGAGAGCCTCCTTCAGGCTTGAAAGAAGGAGCATAAGATTAAGAGGAGTAATTAAAAAGGATAATTAAGTTGGCTGCTTTGATGAATGCCAGAAAGCTGGAGACTGAGGATGTTGTGGGCAGTCAGACTAGCTGTGGGAAAGAGGAGAATGAGCAGACAGTTGGAACAAGAGCTGTGAAATGAAAGTTCCAGTTATTTTGAGAAACGATTATTCAATATTTAAAATGTAGTTTATTAGAAATTTTCCTGCAAATGCTTTCCAGAAACAAGATCCTCTCTGTGTATGACTCAGATTCCTCCAGGCCTGTATTTCATTGACAGGAATATTTTCATTTTTCTTATGGTGTGGATGGCTGATTAACTTTCATAGTGTTGAGTCCACTCCTGTTCTGGATGACTTTTCGCACCAGACTCTGCACAAACACGTCCAGTGCTTTACTTGAATGGCTGCACTTCATGTGTTGAATCTGATACGTAAAAAAGACCAGAAATTACTCCAAGGTGTGGCCCACAGGAGCCTGACTTCTCACTTAAGACTATTGATAACATAAAAGCCTTCTTGAAGTTGTGGGTGTGTGGGGAACTTCAGGGCATCCTTAGTGGCAAGTCTGTGTGCCTTTTGCCATCCCTGATCCTTCATTCCTATGGAAAACTAGAGGCAAAAATGTAGTTGTGCACTTCCTGCATTTGAATGTCTTCATGTCTCTTTATCCTTCCTTCCCACACACCATCCTTTTCTGTTTCTTTATATTTTTGCCACGTTTTTTCTACCTTGTCAGCCACCTTCTTCCCAACAAACCATTAAGCAATAACAAGAGAAAATAAAAAAACCCCCCTTGCTGTTCCCTTCAAGTGCTTGCCTTGCATTTGTTGCCTATTTATAGCTGATTCATTTAAACCACAGTGGCAGTCAATCAGAAATGTGGTGAATCCTTCTTTCAAGAGCGTGCCAAGAGAGGATCTTTTTAGTTTGCTTGCTTTTTTGATGATTTTTGCTGGAGCCTCTACAGCGTGCCTAAATTCCATTGGGATTTATTTGTTATGAATAAATTCTCAAAGAAAAGACGAAGAGTTTTGTTCGTCTTCTAAGAAGTTACAGGAGCATGACCATGATGTGCAGGGATGTTTGATTTTGAGGGTATTTGATACATTTTTTTTCTTCCAGTTGGCATCTTGGAGGATTTTTTTACTTTTTCAGTGTAAGAAATTTCCTCCCCTATAACTTCAGGCACATTCTGCCTTTAATCTGTTTGTGGCACAAACCTGATGGGATGCAACATAATTGTAAATTGTAGCTGCCCACAAAGGTCACATGGTGTTTGAGCTTTGTTTTTTCCTTTTAGTGAGCAGGGTTGGTGCCACCATCTCCAGCCCTCCATGGGTGTGTTGGAGAGGTGGAGGAAGTTTGGATTGGCATATCCCAAAAGTGAGGCAGGAGCTGTGGGTGAGACACTTGTACACCACAGGTGAGATGTTGTATCAGAGTCACATTAATAACCTCAGCTGGACTTCTGCTGGTTTCCTGGGTCATGCTGAGCTGTGCAGCAGTGCCCGGGTTTCTGAAGTTAAGTGGAGGCTGGAAACCATTTTTGCAATACTTGGAAGTGGAAGTACTACCATTCTCCTTCAAGGGGAGGAGCCCTTTGGTGTGGGGAGCCAGTAGCTGTGCTGGTTTGGGCTTTCCCTCTTTTTTGTTCTCCCCTTACTGCTCTTTGTTTTTATGCCATGATACCATGGCAGGACAAGCCCGGATGGGGCAGAGTCATCTGGAGGGCTGATTCAGAAAACAGCTATAAAATTCCCAAAGTAATCCCTGCTTGGCCTCAAACATGAATGTACCTTCTGTGTCAAGGAGTGTCTCTGCTGGCCTTGCCTTGCAGTGCTGCACAGATAGTACAGGAACAGGAAGGTACAGGCTGAAGGAGAACAATTAGCCCATTTGTTTTTCCAACTCACTGCCTGTGATGGGATTTGATTCTGTGCTCTGGACCCTCCCAGGTCAGTTGTGTTCAGAGCAGCCCTCAGCACAGATCAGCTGTGCTGAGCACACTGTGACATTTGGAAATCCCTGTCTGGGAGGGGAATTGAGCAGTGAGCTTCAGCTAATTATAATAGCTATGTTTAAAATGTGATGTTTGCTTTATTCAGCGAAATCCAACTATACACTCAGGCTGGAGGCTGGAAATACTCTGGCAACAGAGCAGACAGGTCCCAGGGCAGAAGCTGCCATTGCTTTTTCAGAGCAAACATTGCTCCCTGGGGTGAATGTTGTTACCAAGCAACTTCCAAGAGAGTTTGAAATTTGTTGGAGACCCTTGGAGGCTTAGGCACTTTCCCCACTGTTCTCCTGGATGCCAGAAACATGCTGGCTGTAATTTCACAAGCCAAGGGCAGTGCTGGCTGAAAGCCTCCCCTGACCTTTATTTGAGCTTGGGCAACCTGTGAAGTAGTGCAGAGAACCAGAACAAAACCAAAACTTGATGAAAATGAACCCAGAAGAAAAAAAAAGTTTGATTTAAACACGAATCTTTGCTTCCTGACAGTGTTTGCTGGTTGGCTCACAACAGTTGCACAGGGACGTGTGTCGATATTCCTGAGGGTTCCTGGTAGGAGTGTGTGTGTGGGGATAGCAGTGAGGTATCACTAGGACAGAGTTCACAGCACACACAGATCATTAAAGAAAAATTTTCTGAGCTATCACCACACATCACCAGCTGCCAAGAGCCTTGGGCAGCTTGAAGGAAGGTTCTGTGCTCCTCAGGTGTGTAAGGTCAGTGGGAGTTGTTCAGTAGCCTTGGTATAACAGCTAAAGGGTTAGTGACAGTCACTGTAATAGGAGAGACTTGAATGAGAGGAAAGCTATAGCTGTGCTGCTGGCTGCTTACCTTCCAGTATTTGTTGTTTCATTCAGCTACAGGTAATCTTTCTGAGGTGCAACCCATGCCCCAAACCTTCTTTCTCACCATTGCTTCACTTAGGGCAGAGACTTTCCATCCATACTGCTTTTGTCTGAATTTCTGTTCAGGTTCTAACTCTGCTGTAAGGCTTCTTTGAACTCAGTGGTGTTTCTCTCCAAAGACACTGGGCATCCACTGGTGTCCTCAGCAGCACTGACACCCTGAGGCTCTGGGATGTGGAGCCCTCTCCTTCTTGGCAAACAAGAATATTTTCCAGGTATTCAACTGTCAGAAAATGTTGCTTTATGGTTGGTAGACTGACAATAACTCTTTATCCCTCTAAATTAAAAGCGACACGCTCACATAAATCATTATAACAATATTGTGTGCAAACACTGTGCCTGAGTCCAGAGGAGTTATGAGATGACAGTGAATTGGGGTGAATACCCTTATTCTTGACTTTGAGAAGTGCAGTGACAATGAATCACTCTTAGTGATGAGATGCAGCAGTGCTGACTCATCAGGCTGAAATTAGAAGGGCTTTTTTAGTTAGAGATGTAATTCCACCATTTTTTGTGATGGATGGATAAGAGTGGGCATTTTGGTTGGCTAATTTACAGGCTTCATCAACAAAATGCCATTTCTTTCCCTCTGGTTATCAAACCTGGTTGGAGGCAACTCCTGGGGAGAGCTTAGATCCAGGGAGGTTGTACTGGAAAAAATGGATAGGAAGGAGTGGCAGAAGAGTTGACAATTTGATAGATGCTGGTGTCACATTGCCACCACTTCTAGTCTTTGAGATTCTTTTTTGCTGGGTTTGGTGAGTACTAATGTTTGTTTTCATCAAGAGAAGGGTTTTGGAGCCTGAACTTGTTCTGTTGATAAATCTAAAGGATTTAAAAAAAATAAAAATGAGCTGGACTTGAAATTTTGCCAGAAAATTAAACAAATGTACAAACATTTGTTTCCCCCTTCCCCAACCAGCTTTGTTATTATATCTAAAAGTAGGAATTCTGTTCCCCTTGGCAGCTGTGTCCTCTGTTTGTCTCTAGCTCTGCTTCCCTGTTCCATCAAGGTTAATACAACCTGAAGAAAACATTGTGCTCACCAGATCTCAGAATTGCTTACAGTACCTGTTTTCAGGTCACTTAAATAGTGATAAATAACCAGATTTCCTGGGGCGCTACATCCATTTCAGGGCTGGATGCTGGTATCCCTTCATTTCACCTTTAGAGCTTTGACCACAGCACAGTGAAATTAATTCTCTCTAGTCCTCCATATGACTTGTATTCCTTTACCTATTTGCTCTTTCCCTGTGGAATGGGCCGATACTGCCCAATGTTTTTGAGTTGCATTAATGTATTAATAATCTGTTTTACTCCTGGCTAGAGATAGATCTGTGGTCAATCCTCAGCAGACAGATTTGATGCCAGCTGGGTTAAAAATTTTGCTGGGAGAGCAGCAAAAGAGAAGAGACTCCTGCTATATCTGCATAGTCAGCTACTTTTCTGAGGTAGGAATATTTTTGGGCCCACAAAGAGACTCTTAGTGGCAGAGGCTTCTCTGATGGGTGTTCCAGTGATGGGGAATGACTCCTTTGGAGAGTCCATCAGCAGCCAGCACTGACTCGTGTGTGTCCTGGAGTTGCTGGACTGGCTGACTGCATCGTGCTGGGAGCAATTGGCTTGGCAGAGTTTCATCAGGCAGGATGCCCTTTGCTGTTGAGGAAGCAGCTGCAAACTCACATTTTTTTGTTTGGCGCTGTATTCTCTCCCCAGGGGCTGCAGCACCATTTGATTAGGATGGAGGAAAGGAGATCTATTGCAAAAATATGTTATTCCCAGCAGAGCTGTGCTCGTCTTTTGGTCTCTGTGCTCCTTCTTAGCAAGGTGTTGAACAAAAACATTAAGGGAAAGCAGGAGAAGAGAGGAGTTGCTGGGATGTTGCTCTTCAGCCTCACCTCAACCTCAGCTGCAGCTCAGACTAAAACAACAAATGATGGTTTTGTGATGTTTTTGCAAACCTAAGGCTGTTTTGTTGCCTGAGCCCATTGTTTTTGTCCCTATCTGCTGCCTTTGTGAGTGTTTCAGTCTGGCATGGGGTTGTCTGATCTCCAGAGACTCATTCTTTGCCAAATTGAATGCTCTGCGCTTTTCCATCTCCCGCTTTGCTTTGGTGCTGTGTTCCTTCCCTGGCAGCATCTGTCTGGGAGATTATGTGAACAGTGTTGATGTAATAGAT
Organism: Myrmophylax atrothorax; assembly: GCA_026770055.1. NCBI lineage: Eukaryota > Metazoa > Chordata > Aves > Passeriformes > Thamnophilidae > Myrmophylax > Myrmophylax atrothorax. The sequence goes on from JAOXXN010000205.1 coordinate 11,920,051, forward strand.
TTAGAGAAGTTCAGAGTCTTTCTCCAAGTTCTACATTTTATTGGAGTTGTGAAGGTCACCTTTGCTTTGAGGATCAGGGAGATGGGGTTGCTGCCACTTCTGAACGTGTTGGTGCTCGACTTCTGCACTTAATATGGTGCTTAATCCCTTTAGAGCCTGAGTGGTGTGGCCCATCAGGTGTGGTTTGTGTCAATAGTGGCACCTTGTGCTCAGAGATTATCCTTGGCTGAAGGTTTTTTGAAGACTGAGTATTTTCTTTATGTTAGAGAGGGAGAGAAAAGGAGTTTCAGAGTTTAATGCTTCGCCCCAGGTCTCTCAGCAGTTGTTCGGCAGAGTGGGAAGAAAAAGCCAGGTCTCTGCTGCAGGACTGTGCAGCTTACTTTAAGCTAGGTCAAGTGATTTGCCAGGGATAAGGATGTGGACAATTTCTGCTTAGAATCCTGTCTTGCTCCTATCAGTTGTTCTACAGTCACTCTGTTAACATCCTTTTCTCGTAGTCTAACCAGGGAGACTGTGGGGTTATTTCCTTATAATAAGCTTACTGTCAAGAATTCTTGACGTTACTAAGTGACTGTGTCTCTCAAAGAGAGGAGGAGAGATTGGTCTGTCCTTGAGACTTAACAGCAAGTGAAAGGTTTGGTTATTATCCCTTTGTCCTGTAAATATGGATAGAGCATTGACAGGAGCCCATACTTTTGCTAGGGGAGGTGTTTTCCCTGTGTCTTCAGTAACTATAGCAATGACTTTGGCAATTTTTCAATTTGCAGGATCATTTTTTGTTTAGCACCCAAGAGTGTTCACTTTATTCCTCCCACGTTTTGGTAACCAGCTGCTTTTTGTCTCTCACTGGGGGGCGGCATTTCCCTGCACAAATCCAGTACAAAACTGGGGTTTGGAGAAGGAGCAGCTCTTGCTTTTTTGATGAAAAACACTCCCTACTCTGCACAAAGCAGTGGCCTCCCATCCCTGGGTGTTGTGGTTTGCTGTGATGTCCAGCAGCACGAGTCCCTGGAGATGTGGGACATCTGGCTTACAGGCATTCTAGTTTCCTATGTTTCCTGTCCTTGCTTGGGGTAAAATTAAGGACTAAATTACATGGAAAAACCACATAAGCTGTGCCCTGACACACATGCTTTTCACTGAGCTGTAAGCCTGTCCTCATAATATAAATGATGTCAGTAAGTGACAGTCTCTGTTTTGCCTATTGCAGCTTTTCTGCAGGTCAGAGTGATGAGTGTCCTTTCACTGAATCTGAATTTCTGAAACACATTTAGAAGTTATTAGGGAATTTTCCTTTTCACTTTTGCATCAGGCCAAGCTCCCTGACACTTCCAATCCAGCTCCTGTGAGATAACATGGTCTCCTGGATGCTTTTGAGACAGCAACAGAGTTTATTTGTAGCTGGTTTTTCCCAGTTTATAAAGGATGTGCTTTTGATTTTATAACCAGGAGAACTTTCTTGAGAACAGCAATAAGGAGCCTGTAAAGCAGCAAGGAAATTATTTTAGCAATGACTGGTACTAAACCATCTTCCTGATTGTGATCTCAACTGATGCAGTTTAGTGAAAGGTTGGCAATTTCAACTACAAAGCATCAAAATATGTTAAATTAGAAATGACCACTTAATCCAGTGTAATTCTGTAGTGCAGTTCAGAGATGCTGGAACAATCCTGTGCTGCTGCCCTTGGGCAGGAATGATGTGTGGTGGGTTGGAGGCAGCAGGAGTTGGCTAACATGGGATAAATGGATATCTAACTTGAAAGTATAAACAGGGAAATGCATTCAGGAACTGTTGAAAGCTGAATCCCACGGGTGAAATTTCAGATTGAACACTAATGAAAATTTCATTTCAGTTCTCACAATATTTTAATATGCTGGATCACAGTATGCAAATAGAGTGAAGTCTGACTGCAAGTGGCTGATGAGTTACTCCTGTCTCGGTCGCTGCCACCCCCAGAAATCATCTGTCTGTGGCTTTTGTGAAATCAAAGTTTTCCTCCTGTTTTCCCCACAAGTCAGGGTCTTACTCTTTGTGTGCAAGGTAATTGGTGACTGCAAAGTTCTCTTCAGTGTGTTCTCATCCTGTTCCTGTGTTGTTCCATGTAACTCATCAGCGTGGTGCAGAGGCTCTGTGTTTTTAGAGTGAATTGAATTCCAAGTGTTACAGTCAGTGCTTTCCTTGTCAGAACTGTCCTGGCAGTGCTGCCATGTTTTCAGGTTTCCTTCTTTATTTCAGCTGCAGCTTCAGTGCACCTTATTTTTCCTTGTGTCTCCTGAATCTGATAGAAACAGGTGATCATGTGGGTTTTGTCCCTTCTTCCCCAGCCTTTGACACCAGGTAAGATGTGCTGGCTTGGACCTTGTCTAGGTCACATGGCTCTTTAGCCACACAGCAAGGCCATCTATCTTGAGCTAAGAAGCATCACCTTGTGTCTTCTTTTGTAAGTGATCAGGGAAATAAGTTACTGTGAAATTACCCAGGGACTGGGGAGCAGCAGCACAAGGAAACCCAAGTGATTTGGCGTGTTAGAACATTCAAGATTCCATATTTCTGTGATCGGTAGCTGATATATCCTTGTAAATTTAAATTGTGTGTTAACTTTCTCAAAGAGGAAAAGCAAGAAGTTATCTTACAAGTTAATTAATTTGAGATAGCTATTAATTAACATTATACCTAAATTTGCCAATTATCACACTTGACTTGAATTTGCATACAACTGTTGCATATAAAATACTTCTAAGGGTATCTTGGGCTTCAGTGAGCTGTAAAAATGCCATTTTTTGTAGCTGTATTCCAGCTCTGCCAGGCAAAACCTCCTCCTCGTCCTCCCTTCCCCTGCAGAGGTGCTGCCCTTCCAACAAGTGGCCTTCCTTCTGGGGACCCACAGGTGGGATTTATATCTGTGGAAGCACAACCCCAGCACAGGCAGCTTTGTATATTCTCAGGTATTTTACCCTGATGAGGAGGAATAAAAATTGCTCTTTTTAATTTGAGGTAGTGGATGTGCTACTTGTTTCTCTGCCTTGTAAAGTACCGACGTTGTATTAATGTGACTGTTAAGATAATCATGTTTTTTGATGAAAGCATAAGACTAAAATGATGTTTCCAAATGAAGGTTGTTTTGATTTATTCCCTATATGCAGCATGCTTTATTCTTGCTTCCCTAACTCTTTTTTAGCAAGCTTTTGTTTTATGGGCTTGTGCTGTGCCATACCTGGGAGCCACTTAATGTGCCACATCGAGGAGTAAATTAATGCAGGTCCACAAAGAGAGCGCTTCGATTTGCTAATTGCTTGTAGAGCGGAGGGTATTGTTGTGTAGAGAGAGACTGTTCATTAGAGATCGAGTAGTTAATTTTTCCCTACAAATGAGGCTCCCATTTGAGCTGTTTGCCTGTGGGTCAGGGCAGTCTGCTCACGTTGAGCCTCCGGGGAGGAGTGGGGGGCTCTCAGTTTCACAGCTGCATTGTCACCACCAGATCGCTTCAGTTCCATTCATTAAACCCTCCCCAACCAGCCTCCTCCAGCGCTGTCAGTGAAGGCTGACTTTTGGAAGGTGTAAAGACAAATTATTGATGCAGGGAAGCAAGCTAAACAATTCAGAAATGTCTCCTTGGAGCTGAATCGGTTCCTCTCCTTGGAAACAGCTCTGGCTTCTCTTTCAGCCTGAGCTGCAGTATCCCAGCGAGGATGGAGCACAGGTTCTTCCCTTCCTGCCTCTCTCTTTGGAGGATGGCAATCCACTGGCAGTAGGTTAAACTATGTTGTTGTGCAAGATGAATATTTTGAATTGATAAACCCTTTTCTTTGAAAGCTGTGAATACTTGAGAGGGTTTTTTCACCCCCCTGCTTTGCTACCTGGCAGTGCTGCCTTCTGTGGGTAAACTGCACTTTACATGTATTTGTAATCTGAATCATAATATCTGTTTGCATATCAGATTTCTTACTGTTTGAGCTTAGTGATCTGTGGGAATTGAACATGTGTATTAAGTAAAGAGAGTTTCCTTGGAGCTTTGAGTTAACTTTTATGCTCAGCCTGAAAATTCAACATGGAAGTCTATCCTGCTGAGAGATTCCTGAGTTTCCAGGGTGGATGTGATTGACTGAAAAGCTCCTACCACAGAACTGAGCTAATGGAATGGTTTGGGTGGGAAGGGACCTTAAAGATCATCTTGTTCCAACCCTTCCACTAGACCAGGCTGCACAGAGCTTCATCCAGCCTGGCCTTGAACACTTCCAGGGATGGGGTGTCCACAGCTTCTCCAGGAAACCTGTGCCAGGGGTCTCACCACTCTCACAGTAAAGAATTTTTTGTTGATATCTTAACCCACTCTTTTTTGTCTTGAGGCCATTCCCCCTTGTCCTGTCACTACGTGCTCTGTAGGTAGGGATGTGGCTTTTCCCAGTGTGGGACTCCGAGATGGGACTGACAAATTGCTGCAGCATTTGCTGGACCCTCCTGTGCCTGCTGGTGCTGGGGCATCATGTCCTTCCCTCCCACCCTGGGGGGCTCAGGTCCATCACTCAAGCTTCTGTTGTCTGGAAGCAGCCAGAGGTGACTGAACCAAGAAATCCAGCAGTTCATTCCTGAAAAGATAAATTCCAAGAAACAACATGACAGTGGTTTTTTCAGGTCTCTTCCAGCAAGTGCCTGATGGGGCTGGGGGCAGGGGTTCAGGGGGCTGCCAGGCCACCAGCCAGGGCCATCTGCAGCTCCTCCAGAGAGCACTCTGACTGACTGAGATGTGGGGATAAGTTCAGAGCCCAATTTCTCCTTCATAATTAAAAAATTTGTGCCTCTGTCATGCTGCTGGTGATTAGGTTGTGTTTTCCCGTGGCGGTGAATCCCTTCACAAGCAGCTGTCCTCCAACAGCTGAGCGAGGCTGCGTGTTTGATTTAGGCTAATAAAAAGTCTGGGGTAGGGCTGATGTTTACAAACTGGATGTGATAAAGCATTCTCAGATCGGCTGTTTTGCTGCCTGGGGAGTGCAGAGACAGCAGAGATCCCACTGAAGTTGTGGGCTTTGTCTCGTGCTTTCCCCCTGCCTGCAGGGTGGGCAGGGTCAGGGAGCAGGAGGGTCCCCACTCTGACTGTGAGTGTGTCCCACAGCACCAGCTGTGCTGGAACAGCCTCCTTGTTTTCCCTTGTCACTTTAACAGCTCTCAATGCATTAAATATGTCCCTTTTGCTCTTCTGTGAGCGTTGTAGTCAAACCATATGTTTAAAAGTCTTTTAATCTTCATAAATCATTTCTTCCCGCAGTCGAGTAAGTTTAGTTGCTGCTCTCTGAATTCCCACTAGTTACTGGCACTTCCCCTTTGAGATGAGCTGCCTAGAAATAAATGCAATGAAGAAAACCTACTTTGTGATTTAGTTCTTATCTGATTGCTTCTGCAAATCACATTGATCTGCTGTTATCATGCTGATGGCTTGGATTTGCTGTCCAGGTTTTGCCTCTGGGTCTCTGCTGGCATAGCACCTTGAAATGGTTATTTTTCCCAAGCCATATTATATTTATGATAAATTATTGCATATTTCCTGCTTGTATTTTCGATTTTTCTCATCACTTTTTATTATTTCTCTCCCCTCTAAAATGTTTTTCCAGTCTCTTCATGAAGTAAAATGTGTCAGTGCTTGCTATCCTTTTTTTCTGACTTTTATCCAGGTATTGTACTTCAAAATGCTCTTATGCCCATCTAGTTAAACAGGCTCTCCCAGGGTACTGTTTGCTTGGTATTGTAAAGAGAAATACTTACACTGTGAGGGTGCCCCAAGCTTGGCACAGTGTGGGGGGGTTGATCCAGGCTGGGTGCCCACCAAAGCCTCAGGGGATGGACACTCCTCCACTGTGAGCTGCTCTGTGATCCTGTAGGAGTCTGTGTGACCAGGAGGCTTGAACAGAGCCAGGACCCTCAAATTCGAGAGTGGTAGATACTGTAAGAAAATAGGTATTTTTTAAATGTAATTCTTAGTTCACTAACTCTTATATCTGGTTTAGGATGGAATCCTAGTTCCTATCTAAAGATCATCTTCATATAGATAAGGCTAATAAATATACAGAAAAGTTGGGGTAGTTTTTAATAAAAAATATTTACTTGGTCTTGTGGTGTTTTGCCAAGTTTATGCCAGCAGCTGTCCTAAACAAACATCTCTGAATGTTTCCTAATTCTTCCCCAAGTGACTTTCCTGGCTCCCACCTGCTGCTGTCACTGTACCTGCTTCAATAGCAGTGGGGAAAGTCTTTCCCAGGTGTCTGCAAAGTTACAGTTTCCTGATGTTGCAGCATCAAACTTGGTGGTAATTTCATTTTTGCCTCTCACTTGCTTGTCCTGGCACTCCAGTTTTGGTTGGGGCTGGCATCTCCTGCAGAGTTTAATGAGTGTGTTTCATTCTCCTGTGCCAGGTCTCCCAGGCTTGTATTAAAACCCTTTTCATCTTATTTGAGTGTCTGTTCCTTAAATACTGTCACATCACCCCCTGCCCTGCACAGCAAGAAGCTGAAACTTTTTCAGTTTCCGCTGAGCTCTGGGGCCAGGGAAATCTTGAACTGTTTGGTTGTTTGTTTGCAAAATGGAACTTCTGCTGTGCTGAACCCTAAGACTGTAATTTTTTTTGTTTGCTTGCATTTCAGTGCAGTTAGCCTTCAAAGCTGAATGTTTTCCTTTTCTTTGTAATAAACTGCTTGCTGTTTGTCTCTGGTTTGGATGTGGTTCTCAAAAGACCCATTTCATGTGTGGTGAGAGATTGTTTGAGAGACTCCAGAGGGTTTTAATGATATTTGCTTGAAATGATGTGAATTAGTTTGTAGGAAAGTTGTTTTTATTTCTTGTCTTTGTTTACATAGTTTAAATTAGCTTCTCTGTCATCACTTGTGACTATTTTTTGGGCTTTCTGTTAAGCAGAGAAAGGCTTATTGCAGGCTAGCAGAGTGCTGGGAAATTAAAGATGTGGGAAGTAATAGCACTCAAGTATTATATGTGGCTTCTCTTAACCATCTCCAAAATACCCATTTTGTTTAAAATCCTTTTTCATAAACAAAACTTGGTGAAAGATCCTTCTCTGAGTCAAGTTTCTGTTTCCCCTCAAATTATGCAGGAATAACAGAAGGTTGTTCTGCTTTTGTTTGAGATTCTTTACATTTCAAATTTCCCCTTGAAAAAGAAAAACTCTTGCACTGGGATATTTTCTCACAGAAATTCAGGAGATTTATGTTACAGGGCAGATTTTCTTGGTGTTTTACCCACAGCAGTTTGGGAGGCTTCCAGACCCATCCCTGGACCCCTGAACTTCAGAACATTTCCTGTGAAGTTACTTTGAAACACACACTCCTTTTGGGAGCTGTGAAGCCAAACCTCTTCATTCTCTAAAGTTAAGCTTGGTGAAATTGGGTGGATTTAAGACTACCCCTTCTGCAGCTTCCAAAGAAATGGAGAAGGAGGCAATGACACTGTCTGGACCATAGGATTGAAATTTGGGCCAGCTAATCTGGTGGAATTCTTCTCTGCAATAAACCTGTTCTTTCTGGTGTGTGTAGGCTGTGCAGGCTCTTTGGGACAGGATTGTCTCATGGAATGAGATGCTCATAGGACAGAGTGAGACCCAACACTTATAATTCCTTTCCAATACCATGAAAACCCTGATGTCCTTGGTGATTTTTGTTTTTTTGAGGGGGGAGGTGACAGGATGCAGTATTATTAAACTTCCAAAATTACATCCTATACCTAATTTTCTGGGTTTTTGTCTTGAAGGCTCAGCTGTCTCAGGTGCTGGAAGAAGTGGGAAACCACAAGCAAAGAGCAGAGATGGTAAGTGTTCAATTTTTGCTTGCTTTTTTCCCCCCTAATTTATTTACAGAATGGTAACATAAGCAAAGTTCACTTCATTTAAGCAGTGGATCAGTTCCAAATATACAGAAATGAATAACCACTAACTATTGTAAAAGTTGGTGTTGCTGCTGCCAGTCTTGGCACTTCCTGTCTCTGTACTCACCTGGAGAAAGTGTTGGATGAAATCTAGTGGTTTGTCTTCCTTTTTTTGGCAATTTCCTTTCTCTTCAGCAGTTCTGTATCAGAATTAAGCATTTAATTTCATACTGAATTAACTTCTTTCTTTGGGGGCCTTTGATTCAGTCTCAAGTGTGCAAAGGACAAAGTGATGAGATGAGACAGAATAATCACAAACTATTTTTTTATAATATCTGTTAATTTTCTGCTGGGTTTGCCTGTTTTATTGGCACTCCCCTCAAGGACCAGAAAGAATAGAGGCTGCAAACCCAGAGAGTAGGGAAGTTTATGTGCAGTTTCATGACTATTGTATGCAAATCTTCATACTCAGGAATAAATGAGGTGTCAGCATTAAGCTGTTTCATGAACTGATGTTTTTGCTAATGAGTCAATTGTGGGATTTCATTCAACTTTTTCTAGTCACAAGAAAAACCTGAGCAGTGTCCAAGATGTAGAGACTCATTCTGTAGATGTGATTAATTTTATTGCTAATGAAAAAACAGGCCTGCATCAGTGGCAAGGAAGTAGGTGCTAAACAGACATCTGTTCTAAAATCCAAACCATAAACTGTGGTGCCAACATGGGCCTTTTAGACTCGTGCTGAACTCTGGTAGGGCACTGAAGGGCAGGACTGCCATGCCCCTGCTGTGCTATTAATGGGCTGCCATACGTCTGTTAGTATCTTTTTCTTTTCTTTTTTTTTAAATTTATGCCTCTTGCTGTTTCAACATCAGATTTTTCATAATGAGAGTGTTAATTAATTCCGGTTCTGTGGTGGTCTCACGTTGTGGGCAAACATTTTTGTATGCCCAGCTGCTTCCTATGGTGATGCAGGTCACAACTGATACTTCCAAAGAACACTGAATTAATCCTATTTACCATCTGATCTCATTGCCTTCTGCCTTGTTACTGTTTCAAATTCTGTACAATCAATTTTGCATTGTGCTCACTGGATGTATCAGAGGAAAAACTGGCTGTTATGTTTTAAATATTCTGATGTTTTAGGGGGTTTTTTTTAAACATTTCAGAGTTTTTCTTTTGGCCTCATTAAGCCTGGATTTTGAGTTGTTTGTTTGCCTTCAAAAATGTGTTGTGTTAAACAGGCTAGCAGAGAGCTGGAGAAACTGAACTTCAGTGTTAAAGCATTAATTGGTGTTGTGCAACATCTACCAGCAGAGGATAAAGCAGCAGTCAGTGTTCTGTGCCTATTCCCAAGGGTTTCTCAGTGGAAAACTGCAGGTCTTGTGATCTTCCAGTAAAGTTTACATCAACCTCCCATGAACAGGCTGTTTTCTGGGGTGCTTTAGGTGATGAATTGCAGATTGTGAGGTGTGGCCTTTATTCAGCAGTTTGGATATTGTTTGGTAAATACAGGAAAATTGCTTCATGTAGAGGAAAAGAGATTTGGGTTTTTAGGGGTTTTTCCCCCTTCTTTTTCCCTTTGAAGGTAAAACCTGACAGTATAGCTCCTTCTTTTCACTGGTAGTGGTTGGTTCTCCTGCATCCCCAGTTCAAATGTCCCTGCTAGGGAAAGTTGTGGCACTCTGTATCTTCTGCAGTGTTAATGGAGACAGAGGTCTGTCCACTTTGGATGGGGCTGTTCCAGAACTGCCTGCCCAGGGGCTCCAGCAGATACATCATAAACTATTCTCTTCCCTGCCATCCAACAATATGTTCTTTATGCAGGTTTTCTTTACCCCCCCTCTCCAGATCAGTATCTCACCTGGATGGCCTTATTTTCAGACTCCTTTAAATGTGACACTTCAGCAAAATCGTTTGCCTGGTTTGGATTCCTGGCATCTCACCCCCCTTTTGATCCCTGTCCCCTGGGAGCCTCCAGGCTCAGTTTGATGTTGAGCCTCTGAGGCTGCAGGAGGGCTTGTCCTGCTCTGGGTGCTGACAGATGTGGGGATTGCTTTTCATCAGCTCTTCTGCAAACAGGCCCATGGCTCTAAGTGATCACCCTTATACTTATACTCTTATCCTTAGCAGGACTACCCCCACTAACAGGCTTCCTACCAAAGTGACTAATCATCC
>JAOXXN010000205.1:11930313-11969088 GCA_026770055.1 Myrmophylax atrothorax
CTGGAGTTGGACCAAGGGTTGGACTTGATGGTCTCGGAGGTCTTTTCCAACCCAATCCATTCTATGATTCTGTGATTCAGGGAATTGTGTCCATGGGCACAGTCTGAAACAAAGGTTGCTGTGTGCTGTAGAGGGCACCGTGCCAGGCAGGGCACAAGGTCCTGCTCAGGGAAAATGGGATGGACTCACTGCACTGACTGCCATGGATTACTCCAGAGTGGGATCTCACTGCTTGTCAACTAAGAGTGAGTGCTACTGGAGAAACAAAAAACAAAAGGAATTTATACATCTGCAGTTAATTGCAGTTGACAAGACAAAGGCAGCTTGACTTTCCAGTATTAATTAGCAAACCCATACTAATTAGCTTGTATAAGCACAATTCATGCTTCTTTCCCTAAATGCAATTAATATTGCAACTGAAAATGTCTCTAGGCTGTGCCACTGTATCATTAACACACTTTGCCCTAATTAGACACGGCCAGTAGTGGCTGGAGAAATGAGTTTGTGATTACAACCATAAAAAAATCCTCTAATATTTTATATCCTTCAGGGAACTTGAACCTAGAATTTATTTTTTGATTTAAGAAAAATTACCCTTATCGTTGTGCTGTGTAATTAACAATGAAACTTTGATTTTCCTCTCCCTCTAACCCTTCACTTATTTATTTTTCTTTATTCACAGTTTAAGTGTGTTCCTTCTGTAAGGGAGCAATGCCTGCCCAGCCTTCTGAGACATGATGCATAAGAGAGTCACCACTCTGATAGGGCTCAGGTCACTGGGCTGTCTCACAGATCTGTGGGGTTTGTCTTTTATTTGCTGAATGTTGTTTATTGTCATTTTTTTTTTTTGGTGCCTAAGCACACTTCTTTCCTGCAATGTTTCTGTATGTATGTGCACTTTCGTTACAATTCTATCAGCACTGGAAGGTTTCTTTATTGGGGCTGGTGTTCCAGTGTCTGTATCTCCAGCTGTGCCAGGGGATTGCTCAGAGAGTTCACACAGATGGCTCCCTGTTCAGTGATCCCAGGATCTTATTTCTTACTGTATCTTAGTTTAGTGCTCTAGTGGTCTAAAGCTGAGAGCAAGCTTCACTCACACCAAAATATTATTTGTGGGAAATGCTTTCTTGTTTGTTATATTGTTTTTCTTTCCTTCCCTGAGGGAGGGAAGCAGAAGATGTGTTCGTTTTTCTAATTTCCATTTGCCTTTTTCATGTCCCTTTATAGACAGGAGGAGATTGTTTGGCTCAAGGTTGCCATCCAAGCAACAGCTGTGATCTCTGATCTTGCTCTTTCTTCCAGTCTGGTTCTGTAGCACAGGGCATTCATGTCAAGATTTCTTTTTCTCCATCATTAATCCCTAAGGGAAGTCAGCTTGGTATTAAAAAAGAGTCACCTGTATTTTCATTGCCCTGAAGTGCTCTGGGTATCTTTTGGTTTTCATCTTCAAAAGACAGCTTGGCCCGTGTGGGCTCTGAAATCTATAGACTGCTCATTGGAACAAATTGTATTTCACCCTTCAGCAGATTAAAAAGGATAGATAGAAGAATCAGAAGAATTGCTTAGCAGGGTGGGAGGTAAAGAAGATTTGAAGTCCAAGAATGCAGCCATCACCCAATGAGTGGCATAAATTGAGTGTCCTTACAGAAGGAATAAAGACACCTTATAATGAATATAATGAATACCTTCTGCCTTGAGGAAAAGTGTTGGTTAACCCTCTGCAGAGAACAGGAGATCTTTATTTAAGAGCAGCAGGTCAGCAATAGTTATAAACCAAATCATGTGTTCAGTCGATGAAATCATAATATTTAGGATTAACTTAAATGTCAGTGATTGCCTACACTGATGGTTATCAGGAGAAGAAATGGGGACAAAAAGGAGAGTGCATGAAGGAAATAAATTCAGAGAACACTGTTTATGATGTAGTTGGGACCTGACAGTTGACTGGAAGGCAACATGGAAAAATTATTACCATAATTTTAATTTGCAGGTAATAGCAATGATAATGGGAAAAAAGTGAACTTCAATATAGAAAGATCTGCCTTGGATAACTGGCCAATGGAACTAATTTAGTTCTTGTTTAAGAGTTATTAAACATAAAGGAAGAAATATAGCCGACCAGGCATAAGTAAAAAAGTGGTGTTCATTAGTGGAAATGTAAATTCTCTGTATTATCTATAATAGGAAGGCAATTAAATGTGGGATTAGAGAGCCGAACCATGGTAGTTGTAAATAAAAATGAAGCTTTGCTGGAACTTGCATGGAACCAACAGGTTGGGAGGAGAAGGAGTCGACTCACTGGTGCAGAAAGTCTCCATCTATCAGAAGTGTATTTCATAATTTCTGAATTGATTTAGCAGATGACAGCAAATCTCCTTCCCAGGTGACAGATTTTACCCTAACACCTTGTGTGAGGATGGCAAACCCAAGACAGATGAGCAGTGTGGCACTCAGCTGAGCAGCAGTTTTAGTGAGGCAATCTTAGGGAAATATGCAGTTCTCAAATCAGATTGAAAAACATGAATCTGGTTATAAAGAGACAGCAAAAGAAGTTAATCCAGAATGAAATGATATAGTAACAGAAGACTGGAAGAGGACTTTGAGATCATAAAGTCCAGTCCTTCAGTAACTGAGGCAATTGCAGCATATATCTCGGTTCATAAATTTATCAAGCTTGTCTTGAAACTGCTTTGGTTGTTTGTACCATTACTGTCATTGAAAGACTGTTCTGATAGCTGAAATCTTCCCAGTTCCAACTGAAAATATATGTGCAGTTAATATCCATTCTTTTCCCTTGTGCTAATGCTCCCCTTAAACTCCAGTGACTGTTCTTCCTCCCTTATATTTATGCCGTGACATATTTATAGAGAACATTGGTTCTCTCCCAGCCTTTCATTTGTCTAGGTTAAACAAATCAAGCTCTTGCAGTGTTCTCTTGAAACAGGCTCTTCAGTCTCCTCATGAATCCTGCAGCTTTCTTAAAATCTCTTCCAATTTTTCTGTGTATCTTCTGAAGATGAGTATCCAGAGTGGTCATGTCATTCCAGATGATGTTCCAGGAGTAGCTTGTACAAAAGTATCTTCTGCAGGAGCATGGGTTGCAGGCAGGTACCTCTTCCATTTGTGATGGAAGAGCTGAGCTGTGTCCAGGGTATCCCTCATTTCCACTGCCACGTGGCACTGGTGTTCATCCTGGGATCAATTTGTCTATCCCACTCTTCATTCTCCTCTCTAGTTTCTGACTGAGGAAGACTCAGTTTGTAGGAGAGGTTCCAGCTGTTGTGGGACTTGCACTATGACATTTCAGTTCTGTGCTGTTCCTTCAGTTTTCATTATAACTTCTTTTTGATCAGTTTATGCCCCTCTTTGATAAACCCTCCCTGCTCTGTGCTATCAGTAACTCTGTGCTTTTATATTTTTTGATCCAAAATCTTCAGTGACTATGTTTGTTTTGAATATGTCTGAGATATCTTCTCTATCGGGTAGTTTTACTTCAGCAGAGCCTTTAGTTGCATGTTTGTTCTGTATATACTTCACAGTGTTTGTATTGTTCTTCACTTGAGTGATCCTGCTAATTCAGAATGGGAGTTATTGGAAGAGGGGGCTGAGTGTGTAAGAGTCATTGATGTCCTATTTTAAATTTTCTCCTGATGTTTTAACTTTAAATTTTCTCCTGTTGTGGAGCTTTGGTTCTGAAGGTGGAGTGAACCCTAACCAGTGGGGAGTGCTCAGTTACTTTCCCCTTTCCTAGAGAGCTCTCTGTGCCTGCTGTAAACAAGTCCATTAAAATTGGTCTCTGCTATTCCTCACTGTAGGAATTCATTGAGCTCTGAGGAACAGGCAGGATCATTTTCCAACCCCCTCTCTTAGCAGAGGGAGCAATGAATGCCCTCAGTTGGTGTTGCACCTGCTGCACATTCCCTCTTGGAAAATTCATGTTCAACACAGAAAACTGTGGCACCAGCAGCAGCATCTGTTGCACATGACTGTGGGCAAAGCAGAGGGTGTGGAGGAAGCTTTGGGATCCTGGTGTGTGAGTGCTGACAAACTGCCTGTGTAGACTGGAGAGGGGATCAGCACATTACACTTCTGCATGTTAGTGTCCCAGTGCTATTTTAATTAGAAGAAGAGACTTGGTGAATCAATTCTTGTGGTTTATCTCTGTTTTAAAAGTCGAGCTGGGCACATGGGATCAAATAGTACGTTCCCTTCAAATTAAAAAGAAATAAACTGTCTGTTTAAAAGTCCCATTACACAAATGAACTGCTGTTGGATCCATTAACCTGAAAGTTTTATGGAACTCGGCAGCACCGATTGGTTTCAGCAGGACTGTTTTCATCTGCTCTTTGGAAGTGGTAAGAGCTGATATGGGGTTAGGACTGTCAGAAGGAACAAACGTGGCTGCCTGAAGTGGAGAGCTGCCTGAGTGCTGCTCCTCCCTCTGGCTCCCTGGGGGACAGGGACTGCTGGATTATGGGAGAATGGTCTGGCCCAGACCTGAGCAGCAATTCCAGCTCAGATGGGATGCATTGGCATGGACCATCATTTGGAGGGGCCTCCATGCTGCAGGTGTACCCCTAAAACCTGAGCTGTACTGACAGGCACAACAGTAACAGGAACAAGGACTGGGGAGGGAGAAGAGGGTAGGGTTTTTTACCTCTTCAGTTGTTAATCAGAGGAGAAAGGTGGATCATTTTCCTGTTCTGAGGATGCGGTTTTGCTGCAGCTGGAGTGATTCTGTCAGTGTCACTGTTGTCACTGTCAAATCTTAGTTACATTGAGTTACTTGGTTGAATGAGAACAGGATGGGGATATTATCAGAGGCTTTATTATAGTAGGCACAGCCTTGAGACACAAAAATCATATTTAATAGTCATGCAAGTATTGTGTTTTCCAGGCTTCATTCATCTTCACAGAGCCTGCAGGAAGTTCATGGGCTACCTCAGCCTCATGTGGTTCCAGTTAGTTGAGCTAAAATTTCCTGGAGAATGCAGAGGCTCTGTGCTATGTTCAGAGCTTTGAGAAAACCACGTGAGAGGTCCAGGACACCTCTTGGGTTCCATCATTTCTGCTCCTTTATTCTGCCTTGCCTAAAAGGCAGCTCAGAGAAGCTATGGAAGGAACATCTCCTTCCAGTGCATGTCCAGAGAAAGGAAGGAAGACTTGAGGCTGTTGTGCAGTCATGTTAGGGTGGGACAAAGTAGTAATTAATTTCCAACTTCCTTGTGGCAAGTGCAGTTCTGTAGGCACAGTTTGTCCTGAACATGACGAGAGATGTGAAGCTCTCTAGCTATGGGATCAGAGTGGCATTGAGGGCATGTTCAGGGGATGTGCCTGCAGCTCAAAGGTTGCTGGATACTTTTCTTCTTGCCTGGGGCTGACTTTGTCTGTACAAAAAGAGATAAAGGCTTAAAAAAGTTTCAAGACATAGTCCCAATACTGACAGCCTAATCAGCTTGCTGCATTGTTTGCATTCAATCTTTTTGTGTCTCAGTGCCTTTAGAAGAAGAGCTCATTCCCAGCGTTTCTTGCCTTTGGCTGATGAATGCTGGGGGTAGGAGTAGCTGTGGCAGGCTGGGGTCTGTCAGGGCAGCAGAGTCCTCCAGCAGGAGCTGTAAAACCCAATTTATCCACAGAGACAAGAAGATCATAAAGCAGAATTTTTCCTATGACCTCTTGGTAAATAATGAATGGCAGAGCCCTGCATCTTTGGAATCCCTTAATTGAGGCTGACAACTCTTTGTTGTATTACAGGATCCAGCTTGTCAGGAGAATTTTAACTTATTTATGAATATTTCATTAACCTCTAAAGACTGGCTGTATAAAATCGAGCTCCTGCCAGGCCCTGTCCTGTTGATGTTGTGTTCAGTGCTAATGTCAGCCCTGCACATCTATTACACCTTCCCTCTGAGCTGGACCTTGGAGTTTATTATTGGTGGCAGCAAGAACATGTTCACCAAAGGTTAAAATGCCAAGTTTTTGCTTTGGCACCAGAACTGAACATATGGTATTTGAGAGGGATTTGCTGTTTGCTTTTTGCTGTGTGACTGCTGCTGGCAACTGAAGGCCAGCACAGGCATCATCCTGAGAGGCTGAAATGGGCGGACCAGTCTTGGCAGGGCCCTGTAACCTTTGGGTTTTGGCATGAGGAGAGTTTTCTCACTTTTTGTACATTAAAAGCCCACTGCTTCTTGTCACAGGTGGACCTCAGGATGTGTCATTGGGTAGAGAGCGTTAAACCTGCTTTTTTTAGCCTGTTCCTCAGACAGGGTTTGGGGAACAAACCTCCTTCAAGGCTCTGCCGCTTCCCTGAGGGCATCTGGGAGGCTCTGTCAGGAGAGCTGCTGCTTTCCCATAGCTGGATCCCTTGCCCCATCCTCTTATTTCTCATCTCTGGGAGTTCAGAAAGTGACTTGAGCAGCAAGCTCTGCTGGCCCCTGCTCACCCTCTCTCTCCCTGCCACAACATGCCAGAAAACAGTGCTCCCAGGTGTGGTGAACTGCAAAATTGGGCTGGAGCTGCAGCGGGAGCGAGAGAGCTGTTCCTAAAAGCATGTCCAAGTACAGGCTGTGTGTTGTTCCATGTGAGTCAGAGAAAGAAGATTAAGTTCAATTTTCAATTCTAGCACTCAGTGAAGGCTCCTTTGCTCTCTTGCAGTATTAAGCAGGATTGATTCCACTGTATTCATGTTAGAAAGCAAAGGAACAAAAATGGATGTTGGATTCCTCTTTCCCCTTTGATCTTCCTAGGTGCTTGGTAACTGCATAGATTCTTCTCTGACTGGTTATTATGTGATGATTTTCCAACAAGAAAACTGAAGGGGGGAGTGAGAGGTGGGATTACAAGCTCCCATTTGATGAGAATTGTTGTCTGAATGCTCCGGAAACTCCTCGAGGCTATATTTTCAGGAAACAAACTGTATTCAGACTTTGTACGGAGGAGGTATGACATCTTTGCAGATTTATTTGTTGCTTTTCTTGTGAATTACAGCTGCTACAAGACTTGATTCTAGCAAAATTGCCTACTCCTGCATGAAAGAAATTGTGCAATGCTCTTCTTGAGAGCAAACAACTCCATTGCGCCTGTGCCGTGGCCGCACTGGACAGGGATGCGACACATTCAGTGTGGCACCTTGACAGGTTCCCTGAAGACAGTCTTATTCTGTGTTTTGCTGCTCTAACCAGGAGTAATGGGTAGGAGGTGTCAGCCAGTTAAGGCTAATTATTCCAGAGTTTCCTTCTCTCCGTGGACACCAGCTGTTTTGCTCTCCCTGGCTGGGAGGAGCTTTCGGTAGTAATTAAAGGAAACAGTCATCTACACACTGGTGAAAGTGGTGGAGCGAGGCTGATAACAGCAGAGAGCTCTGAGCTGAATGAACATGGAAATTAGGTGATCCTTCTTCAGAATGAGCTGTTAGAGCAAAGAGAGGGGTTTTGGACGTGGAGCTGTCAAGGTGTTTTGCCATCACGCAGTGGCAGTGAAGTCTCATAGCAGCGCCTGCGAGCGTGGGCACGACGGGCTGAGAGGAAGAGACTCCTTGTCTGCTCCTTCCTCGGAGTGAGGGTTGAAATATGTAATTATACTTGAATAAACTCACAGGTTTAAATTAACATCTCCAGTTCCCTTGCTTGGTATGCCTCTTGCACAAGATATTTGCTCTTCTTTCCTGTGAACTTTCCAGGTTTGTTAATCTTGAGCTCTGGGGCAGTTTCCATCCCACTAAAATGTCCAGTAGTGCTTATTTCCAACTCACATCCTGCACCCATCCCAGACCACCAAAAAGGACTAAATGCAGCATATAGTGGGGGACAAGGATGAAGAAGACAAAATTGTCAAAACCATCCTAAGTTGGTATCCACGTGATGACTGGTGTTGCACTGTTGACATGGGGTCTGTGCTGGGGCCCAGGGCAGTTGCCTCCGGATGTGCTGTAACATCAGCAGAACATCTGTCCTTAAACAGAAGAACAGGCTCCTTCAGAGCAGCTGTATGGATTTGTATATTCACCATATACTCCCCATCGGTGAAAAAGAATCATAGAATGGTTTGCGTTGGAAGGGACGTTGAAGGTCATCTCGTTCCACCTCCACCACAGTCCCTTGATTGGGTTGCAGGGGCAGGATGCAGAGATCACAGAATCACAGAGTATTCTGAGTTGGAAGGGACCCACAAGGATCATCAAGTCCAACTCTTAAGGGAATTGCCCATACAGTGATTAAACCCACAACCTTGGTGTTATTAGCACCATGCTGTGACCAACTGAGCTGATTTCAGGGAATAGATGAACCAGTGGAGGTGGGTGAGTGGGGAGGATCAGCATCTGGTGCTGTTGGGATGTGAGAACATAATAGAGAGGAGCAGGAGGCTGAGTGTGGGGCTGAAGGTGTGTTATAGGTGCTTGGGGAACAGCTTGTTGGAGGGGCTCTGCAGGAGGAGGGCTGAGGCTTTGGAGGGTGAGATATGAGGATTCCTTCCTTACGTGCTTGCAGCTGGGCAGGCAGCTCAGGCTCGTGGTTGATGCTGCTTGTACCAGAGCGTGGTGAATTTGGGACCCCTGTGGCAATGCCTTATTTTGCAGAACAAACTGTTTCCTGTAATAGCCTGTACCACTGTGATTACACATGAAAACCTCAGGATAACTGGTTTAAATAGGATGTCTGTGCATTCTTCCTCTTGTTCCTTTGCAGAAGGGCTGAGTTTGGCTCACTGAGCTTGTCTGGAGTTTCACCAAGTTGTGCTGGTGGCACACAATGTGGAGGGGAGGTGTTGGAAGGAAAGCTGTGGGCTGCCTGCAGATTGGGAATCAGAGGGGAGAGGTGAATGCTCGTTAGGGCTCCCTCGGGATAGATGAATTAGTTAATGACTATGCTGTGCTTTGAAAATGCAAATGCTATGTCAGAGCTAAGTCTGATTATAATAATCAATCTTCCTTTGGAGAGGGTGCTGGAGATGGGGAGGGGGAAGAGGGATGAGACTGGCACTGAATTTTTAGATCACAGATCTGCATTTCTCCGCTGTCGTTAAGGAACCCTGACGTCGCCTGAGAGGTCAGCAGGACTGGGGAGAGGCAAAAGGTGGGTTTGGGAGGAATCACCCATGCAAGGCTCCTTGACAGGCTGAAGTTAATTTTGTGATGTTGTTCTTTATGATTGTCCTGCCTGGTAAGGGAGGGGTTGTCGTCTGCTCCTGTGTGTGAGCTACCCCTGCTAATGGGAAAGGCAGAAACTGCCTCATAAGCAGGATCCTCCAGGGATGGCAGAGAGAGGAGGGTGGCTGCTGCAGACGGCCAGCACTGACAGCTCCTTCTCCCTTGGCACTTTATTCGTTTATAGCAAGCGTTCCTAGTAATTACACCTCTTAATTTAGGAGAGCGAGTGGGAGAAAGGAATATAAATTTGTGTATTAACTTTAGAGATTGGAAATAGGGCAAGAGAACCTTCTCTCTGGGAGATTATATTTGGAAATGAAATAGAATGACATTTGGTATAAACTTGAAAAATTGCTCTCTTTTTACTGCAACAGGAGGAGAAAAGCCACAATCCAGGCTGTATTGGAGAGAAGCAGAAGTCAGCATATGTCCATTTCCCAGTGTGCGTGTCTGCACAATAATATATATGTATGAGTACATTTCTAGGGAAGTGTTTGCTGAAAGGTTGCTCCTAGCCCTGTCTTCTCAGTGATAAAAGCACAGCAAGTTTGTTACAGATGGTGGAACCCGTAGAGACTGGTGACTCTGATCCAGCCAGACGACTTCTTTCAAGAGGAAAGAAAAAAAAAATGGATTTTTTGCTTCAGCCAAGTGGGAAATAGGTAGTTCTAAACCACTTTTTATTGAATATCTGATTTTCTTTGGCTTTATTGCTTTTGTTTCACCATTGCATCGAGGATTAATTTTCCCAAGAAAATGTACCAACTAATCCTGGGCTGCTTAGCCAGTTTCTAAATGGCAAGTTATACTTTGCTTTGCAAGTGTTGTCCTGCTTTTTGAAGAAGAGTAAAGTTCACTGATAAGTCTGCTGAGGCTTAGTTCTCCCCATGTGTGCTTCTCTGCAGATGTTTTGGGGGAACAGCCCTTGAGAATGCTGGTGGGATGGGCATATGGAAGAGGTGGTGCAGCTTTTGCTGACCAGAATGATCTTTGGAAGTGCTCAGCATGGTGTCCTGCTATCATGTGGTGTTGCTGGAAAGCCAAAATTAAATTCCCTGGTATTCATATATATTTGATTTCTGTCCTGATGCCAGATTTATAATCTTGTAGACAACACTAAGCTTGCTGTGCTGCCTTGTGGGAAGAAAGGCAAATAAGATCCTTAGTCACTGCTACATCCCATGGAGAGAAGCACAAATAGCATCACTGTTGTATCAAGGTCCTGGTTTGCCTGTTCTCAAACCTCAGTGTGTGGGTCACACTCAGGGTCCCATTTCTCTCTTCTTGTCTATTTTAGTGTACACCCTTTCCAAGTTTGCTTGGTTTTCATACACTAAAATATTTATGTATTGAAATGGCTTCTTGAATTATGTTGAGCCTTGTAGTCAAACACAACCTCCCAGTTCACCTTTCCGTGCGGGCTCCGTGCAATTCAGTTCTATTTATCGCTGCCGTTCCAAATCAGCCCTTTTGCTGAGGGAAGGCCTTTCAAAGGATGTTGCATCAGCCCATTGTTAAATAAACCTTTAGACATTTATAATGGATTCAGCATTTCCTGCTTTTTACAGTTCCAAGAATGCTGAATGACGTGCAGACACACTTCATCAGGGTAAGATTGCTGTATCAGCCCCTCACCAAAATGCACTCATTATTCAAATAATAACTGTATGTCTCCAGCATGTGTTCTGTGAAATGTGTGTACATGATGTGGGCGAATAAACCAGCCCCTTTTTTTTCATCATGCAAATCCTACTTTAGCAGTGAGTTGAAATACTTCAGATTTTGAGTCTTTTATTGTCCAAAATGAGGCACCTGAACAGACATTTGATCATTATTTTGAGCAGTGTGTTGAAATTTTCCAAGCTTCCTAAATGGGGTTATCAAGGGGGAGGCTGACTTGACCTGGGATGTGCCTCATTCTGAAGGTGGAATGTGGCCAGCAGTGGGCACTGGGATGCTCTGGAAGGACTTGTTTCCATCAGTGCTGAAGCCACTGGAGTTGGGTGTGAAGAACAGCAGGTCCGTGGCACTGCAGAGGCTCAGGGTACTTGGTTTGGAGGAGTCAAATACGGGTCAGAAATGACAAATGCCAAAAATAAACCAAGCAAATCAGCTCTCTGAAGTAAAGTTTTGTTTCATCTAGCTGTCAGGAGATGAATTTGTAATTTTATGTTTCTCCTGTCATCTCATATATCTTTAAATTGCTACAGAAGAGAGAACCAGCAAGGAACATATTTCTTACCCTGCTGTGGGTGTTTGCTATGTCATTAACACTTGGAGGAGAACCACCTTCTTGGAATCCTGTCCAGGCAGGTTTAAAAGTAATGCTGAAAGAAGAACGATATTTCATGTAATTAAACACTAGTGGAAAATCCATCCATGTTCCTCCTTCCTCGATTTCTTGTTTGGTAAATAAGGATGGCAGTACTTATTTTGGAAAAAAAAGTATTTGCATTTCATCTTTTGGGGCACCTGGATATTTGTGGAAATGGGCATTCAAAAATTAGTTGTATGCTGTGTCCTGATCACTTCCAACTGAGAGCAATAAAGTTGGGCTTGAATTCATACTTATGAATTGAAAGAGAGTAGAAAAAGTTCAGAATAAGATGGATCATTTTAGGCTGAGAGCAAGAGGCCCCAGTATATTCTGAGAAGAGAACAACACATTCTCAAAACATTAAGTACCTGTTTATGTGTTTTATTCACAAGTCAAGGGCTCTGATATTTCTCATTATTCTGCCTTATGTAGTGTCATGAAAACCTTGGGTAACTTTTTTTAAAATTAAAATAATAGCTTTGTTTCTTTTCAGGTTGCTAATGTCTTGTGCAGTGAGGGTATTGCTGGGGGGAGTCTGATCCTGGGTGATGATATCTCTGAAGCTCCTGTAGATGTTGTAGGTCCTCAGGTCCCTCTTTGCAGCTTTCAGGACAAGAGGTGCAATGCTGTATTTGGGCACAATGTTCCCTCTCTGCTCTCAGTGCTAGTTAAAAGATCAAGATCAACATAAAAGAGAGCTGAAGGATCCAAGGCTGACCTGGGTCATTTAGTGTGGAATGGGGGAATACAGCAATGAGCTGTAATTTGAGCAGCCCTTTTCCCCTCTCTGCTGGGTAATGGCTTCTACTAGTTTAATGTATTCAAAGTAATAAAAGTTTAACTCGGCCAGTTACATGAAATTATTGATAAAAATTGGAAGAGTTGAGACAGGAATAATGAGTTGGTTCAAAAAGCAGAAAATGTCTCCTGAAAGTGGTATCCGGTGAACAAGGGAGACTAGGACTGGAAATTAATTGAGGAAATTGGGAATTAAGCAGAGAAAACAGCAAGAGGGGTTTGGCTCTTCCTCTCCTTTTCCCTTCTTGAGGCTGTTCTTTGGCACAGATACTGAGAGGACAAGTGGACAGGAATGATCAAACTGCTGTTGTGGTTTCATGCTCATCACCTAGTCCTGAAGGGAATGATCTTGGGAACCTCCTCACCTCTTAGGCTGTATCAACAGTACCCTTATTTTTCGCTTGGTTTTGCCATTCTCTTTGTTCTTGTTGGGTGAAGACCTATTTGCCTGCAGTGTGTTGTCTTCAGAAAAGCAGAACTGGATCCCAAGAATAAGCCACTCCATCTCAAGTCACTGTTTTTTGTCCTGGAAAAGACATAAACAACCTTTTTATTAGCTTCTGTGAGATTTGCAGTAAGGGATGTTTTCCTAACAATTGCTAGGGATGAAATGCCAGCAATTAAACAAACCCCATATCTTTTGAATGGAATATTTATTACCTTAATTGTTTGACTTTCTTTTTTCACAAGTGGTTAGCAAGATTTGAATGACAGTAATTTCCTGTGACACCAAGTTGTGTGTTTTGTGGCACAAAGTAGTTTTAATGCTAATTCTGGGCAGCAGGTCCATGTCAGCACCTCACTGCTCAAACCAGTTTCATCTCCAGTGAGATCACTGTGCCCTCCTTCCCCTTCTCACCTCAGGCACAGCAGGTTTTCAGCCCAAGTAGTTTTGGCGCTTGAAAACTGGGAGGACGCAGAAATGACATGAAATGCCCTTACAGTCCATGTGCCCTTCCTTGCTCGTTCTCCTTCAGCAGCTTATTCTTAGCAGCTCAGCAGAATCCCAGCCTGCCTTGCTGAGCGTACCTGGCACGATTTGTCAGCGATGCGCCGACGGTCTCCAGGGCAGTGCTCACTGGAGCTTGTGTGCACTCACTCTGCCATCTCCTTTTGCCATTACACACTCCATTTTCCCCCTCTCTGTGCAGCCAGCACAGGAGACCCCAGACCACAACAGATTCCTCATCCACCCCTCTGTGCCTCCTCCTCCTCCCCCAGGCTGTGATTTATCTGCCCCTGTGAGGAGCAGGTGGCAGCAGGACTTGAGGCTTAGCCAGTGATAAATCATGTACTCACCAGCCCTTCCATCTTCAAATGCTGCCCTCACACATCCCAGAAAGCAGCCCAAAACTCCTGACAAGCAAACACATCCAGGCTTCAGCAGACACGGGAAACGGGAGGCATAATGAGTGTTTTCCTGCTAGAAGTAGGTTAGAATTGAAGCCTGTTCTTCATCCCAGTACCTTTTATTCACATTCCTGGAATTATCTGGTGTGCTTACTTTATCCCCAGCCATCTGTGATGGGCTGAGCTGGGAGAGATAAGCTCAGTAATCAGAAAATTGAGGGAAGCATTTCTGGCTGTGATAATCTTATCAGGCAACTAATATGCATTAACATTTGTACAGCCTGATGATGCAGGTGGGCCTTTGCTTATTTTTTATTTCTGGATGTTTTTTGACAGGCAGAGGGAGAATGCAGGGATTTGGGGTGCCAGGGGGAAATTTGGTTGAAACATCTTTTTGATCCTCTCTTTCTTTTGCTCTGTTCATGTGGTGTCAGAAAGGGGAGGGAGAATAATCCAACCATCCATTTTCTGCCTTTCCTGCTAACAGTGTTACCATGCTCTGCCTGTCTCTTCTGGTAAGCACAGAAGGGTGAAGAGGCAGCATGTCAGAATTTCAGTTCTGGCTGAGCACTATGACTGCCTGTGTCAAGATGCTCCTTTTCCTTGTAAAATCAGGAAGTTTCTGCAAGAAGCTTGCACAAGTTTGCTGCTGTGAATTTGCTGTGCAAGTTAGTCCATGGTGTTGCAGGGAATGGTGAATTAATGGATTGTTTCCCTGATTGTGAGCACTGAGCTCTCTGTGGTCATAAGTTTTGCATCTATAGTTAAGTCTGGATTGCTTATTATTTTTCTCCTGAGTGAAAAATATAGTTTCTGTCAATAGATTTATTAAGGGAATTGGCCACCAGGTGGTAAAAGACAGATGACAAAAGGAAATGCAGAATCTCAAGGATGAGCATGAAGAGGGTCTATACTGGGAGAAGGTGCTGGAACAGAAGTTTGAGTATTCTCTAGGTAGTTTGTCTTTGCTTACACTTCATAATAAATCACTTTCTGAGGGCTTTAGAAACAAGAAACATATGGAGTTTATCAATTTTTGCCTTCTCTTGATTGCTGAATTAGGGATCCAGATTGCTACAAGTCAGGGAGCCTGGGAATGGTAGAGTCTGGGTAAGAAGTTCCTGTGTCTGTAGAGTTTTGAAGTACTTTTTTGTGAGTTCCTTCCCAAACAAAGCCAGAGGCAGAAAGTATTCTTAATTGTTTGTTTGTTCAGCCAGAGCTACCTGAGCCAGAGCAGCTTGAGCTAGAAGTGTATATTGGAAAGGGCTTTAAATATTCCCCAGTCTTTGGAATTCAATGTATGTGTCTCAGAGTTGTCCTGGACAAGACAGTCCAATCCTGCAGTTCATTTCTTCTGGGGAGGAATTGAAGCTAAATGAGGTTGAACTGTCAATACTGAATCTCAGGTCCCAGCGAGCTCCTGATGCCACACGGAGTTTTCTGCATTGCTTTATCCATGGGGAATGATAGGGGGAAATACCTGTAAGGAGAAGCAGAAACTTTACTAGTCAACTTTCTGTGCCTCATCTGCCTTGGAGAAGATGGTGGGGAAGGCAGAAGGGATTGCAAAGCTTTGCAGAGTTAACTGTGGTTTTGACATTCAACATGTGAGTTGTGCTTCACATCCAAATCCTGGAAAAAGTCTGATCTGTGCAGAACATTGTGATTTTATCCTTCTTCCTTTGCTGTTCATGTGTGCCCCTTACTAGTGCTCGAGGAACTGATGCCTTTTCTCTTCTGCAGCTGGAGGTGGAGATGACAGTCCTGAAGTCTCAGCAGTGCACGGCTGAGCAGAGCAGTGTCATCACCAAGGAGGAGGTGGACACCCTCAGGTAGGCAAAACAAGGGGAAGGCTGAGCAGATCCTACTGTTTGCACTGGAACTAATGAGAAGGGCAATGCCCAGGGTGGTTTTGCTGCCTGCTCTGGTGGTTGTCATCTCGTGGTAGAGCTCCAGCTACAGGACCTCTTGGTGCTACAATGCATGAAGTATGTATTTACAGAGTGCCTGTGTCCACAGACTGCCTCGAAGCAGCTTTGATCAGAACATATTATCTGTGTATGCCTGAGCTAGGATGTTCTTTTCCCAAGAATGCTTTTTGCTTTCTCACCAGCTTTTTATGGACATGAGAAATCCATGAAGCATTAAAAGCTGCATTTAGATACTTTATAAGCTTTGCAATCTTTTGGGTGGCTTCAGGCTCTTTTAATGTTTGGGGTCTCCTGCTGTCAGTTAATTCATAAGACTGACTTCTGCATCACTATTCCCCCTGTTGATTTTCTTCCCTGTGGAAACAGCATTGCTGTTTGTTTCTTATTTTGACCAAATCTCGACTGTAAATACAGGATCTGTTGGCATGTGTGTGAAGAGGTTCAGAATCCAGCTTTTGTACTACTGATGCATGTGTAGCACTGGAGATAAAAGAGGGATGTTTCCCCTTGTGCATTGCTGTAGATGGCAGAGAGGTACCTGTTGTGATTCAGTGAAAGAGAAGTCACAAAACAGCATTTCAGGAGAGGATACATGAGCACTTACAAAAGCTACAGTGAAGCTAGACAGCCTTTCTGTGTATTTATTAAAGTGTTTATGGCTTCCATTGCAAAGCAGGTGACACAATAAAATACCAAGAACAGGAAAGTTCATCTGTTTCTGAATGTTTAATAAAGTTCCTTTTATTTAAGCCGAGCAAATCAGATCTTGACAGGCTGAGGTTTTTACTCTCAGCTGATATAAGACTTTGGCTGGAGTTTTACTTATTAATTCTTTTATATTTTCTGCTCCATCACAATAAAGCGTGACTGCCTCATAGGATTGAAAGCAAAATTTTGCAGCAAGCAGAATCCTGCAGAAAGCAGAAATTACTGGCCTGTGTGTTATGACTTTGCTCTTGTGCTTCGCCTCTGGAGCTTGTTTTATGGCTTTGAAAGCCCAGCTCCAGAGCAGGAGGGAGGTGTTTGAAAATAACACATGTTCAGCTAAGCTATTCCAATATGTTTTAGGGCTGCACACCTAATCTTAGGGACTCACTCCTATAGTTCCCTCAAGGTGCTGTAATAGTTCTGGAGGCTCAAGGCATACATCTCTTTTTTTTTTTTAATTCTATCATATGTTTGAGTTCTGGTAAAGGACAGTACACTATGGCTTCCCTTTTTCAGGGAGATAAACCTGTCTCCATCAACTTTTGCCTATTGTGGAGCTTTGTTAGCTCATTCAGGTTTGCACACTGGACCTTCTGACACTCGAGGTTTACACTGCTGTAGGAGTGTTCAGCACCTCCTTGGCAACATTAAACCCATCACTCCTGATTAATAACATGCCTGTGTATCAGCAAAGCCAGCAGCCTGTTTGCTGCCTTCTGGGAAGCTGCAGGTTTGCAGAGTATTTCTGCAGTACCTCCTCCGTCTCTTCCTCCCTGGCTGGTATTGCTACAGCACCTTTTCATCCAGGAGACGTTCAGTCTGTTGGTGTTCCCCTCCAAGACTCATTATTTGGTGTTTTATCTTCCCTGAGCAGCATTTGCTATCTATTAGCTGAGCAGCTTCAGGGACAGTATGTGTTGGGAGAAACAGCTGGATTGCCACATAGTCCAGGATCACTCCCTATTGTGGCAGGCTCCTGGCAGTGGGGTTGGAGATGTCTGTCTTCAGCTAAAATCTGTTTCCTAGGCAGGCACAAGTGGAGTTCGGAGGTATCCCCTTGTTATGGGGTTGTGGTGTTTGCTGCTGCTCTATGGCAGCCCTTAACTCCCCTAGATAATGTTTTCCTCTCTTCCATTGCAAAGAATTTCTTTGACCACTAATCTGATCTCTCTCCTCTTTTCATAAAATTGTGTTAAACCTTTCACACAAAGTGTGTCACAAACAGAGGCCAATTCCCAGTACAGTGTTTGATGATGCAGAGCTGTTCCTCAGTGATGGGCTGTGCACTGAAGGCTGTTTCAACCAAAAGCTTCTGCAGTTGTTTCATGTTGATATTTTATCTTTTCTTGTCTCTCCTGTTTCAGTACTGCCTGTTCCTGAGGCTGTGGATGCACAGCAACCACAGTCCCACCTTCTAATTCCAGACCGGTTTTCTCTGTCATCTTTTACTGAACCACTTTTTGTTATATGGCTGATTTAAATACTTGTCCCAGGCCCTGATGCCGGTCATTTAGCTACAGAGCTGTTCCAAAACCCATGGATTTGTTTGACTTGGATCACCCTTTTCACTGCTCAGCTCTGACAGTAAATGACTTGGGGCAAGGCATTCTCTTTGTGCTGGAGCACTGTAAGATGGTCCCTGCTCCTTTTTCCCTACTGTTGGCTACTATTACTGCTTTGAGTGTCTTCTCAGTCTCTCAGCACTCCACAACATTGCAAAGTCGACTCCATGAAGATTTTTATATGTCTCTAAGACTTAAGCAGTCAAAGGATATGGTTGGATCTCGTTGCGCTTTTTCTGTGCGTTGGACAAGAAACTGGGCCAAGTTCTTTCTTCACAGAAGAGGCTCCTCCTCAAAGGAATATAAAATCAATCACTGTATTCTCCCAGTCCTTTAGGATTCAGGAATAATGTTATGTGAACCGCAGCAGAGCACTCCTCATTGCTTGGCTGGATGCATCTTCTCTGTACTGCAGCAGTGAACTGGGTAGCTGTGATTAAAGACCAGAAGGGGTTTGGAGGAGAGCAGAGATGGGAATGGGAAGGTATTAGGTCTGCTGTGCTCATCCCTCTCCTGTGTCCTCTGAGCCTCAACAGGGCCAGTTTACTCAATTTTACATAGCTGCTATGGAGGAGTGAGCAACACTAGCCCCACCGTTTCTCCTTCCTTCTCCAGACCACTGCCTGAAACTAATTCTGAGAGAAAACAGGGAAGAATGCAAACTTCCAAACTGGAAAGGGGGGGAAAAAATGCCACAGCTCATGAGGGAGTTATTTTCATTTCTGTAGTTTATTGTGGTCTTTGAAATCCCGTAGCCTGCAGTACAATGAGCCCAGACTCCCCCATTAGCTGCTCTCATGAGGAATGTGCAACACGGAGGAAAAGCAGCAGAAGGCAGCGAGGGCAGGGCTGGACTGGGAGCCTCCAGGCACTTCCATACAGACCCCATGGTTAGGAGCTAACTTCTGAAAACAAAAGCAGGAGAGACCTAAAGGAGGAAAAAAAATCCATATTAATCCTTTGAATCTGCATTCACCCCCTGTGAGTGAATGAGAGCTTTTAAAAATATATCTTTTGTCTCATTTTTCTTTAGTATGGAAAGTAAATTTTCAGCCAGAAACTTGAAAGACTTTATCAGTTTTTCCTCCTTCTCTTGAGAACAAAGTGCTCTTTCGTCAGACCTTTTATAACTTTAAATGTGAAACTCTCTCCCAGCATCATCGTTTCTGAGGAGACAATAAAAGCCAGTGCTAATGCTGTCATTTCTCACACTTTTTGCTGCTCCCTCTGAAATCATGTTTGTTTATATTCTGCAGATCCTATGAAAAGAAACAGTGGTCAACCCATTGAGTTCCTGCACTGTGGGAGCATTGAAGCATTAGCACCTTTTAGAGGGAGGGTGATAACTCTGCAGAAACCAGTATTTCATAATCTGTAAATTAAAGGAATATATTTTAAGAAGATCTTCACCAAAGACTTAAGTGGCAACAGCTGAAGGACCCTTTCAGCTGGAACAAATCTGAACTTTTTCCTTCTGCTGTCAAACTACAACCCCAGTAAATCCTAAATGTTTTCCGTGGATTTAGTGACTGGGTAGAGTTACAGTAATTCAAAAGAAATTCGTGTCCTTGCCAATGCCCATTAGTCACACTTGCTGGAATTCTGTCTGCTCTGCTCCTAACACCATCTCAATGCCATCTGGATCCCTTAATAGTGTCTTCCCAACACATACATTTTCTGCTCCATTCAATAGTTTCCTGTTCAGCAATAGCTTTTCCACATGGCCGTGTCCTCCTCGCAGATGGGGCCTCTGTGAGACATGTCCTGGCTGGTGATATCCAGGCTGCTCCACAGGCAGGCACATAACACAGCTGAGAGCCTTAAAAAGAAATAAAACAAACATTAAAAGGGTGACTGGGGGATGTTTTCACCAGTTAACTCCACTGAAAAACTCTGGGCTGAGGGAGACTTTTGGAGTGCCTGGATGCTGTTGGAAATCCAACAGATTCCCCCTTTTTTCCTTTCTAAAATAGAAGCAGCCTTGTCTCACGATCTAATGCTTTTTATACAGACTGAACACACACGGTGGGGTGTCTCTGATTCTCACAAGTGTCATTTCAGGAGACCTGAAGCTGTAGGTTGGTTTTTTTTTCCTTCTTGTTCTCTCTTCTGATTTGAGATAATGAAATACACAGTGGAGGCAATATAAAGCTCAGCTTTTACAAGTGGGAAAATCCACAAGTTTGAGCAAATGCCAATGAATCTGTATTCTTGCACTAAATTTAATCTTCTGAAAGGTTGTGGAGGTGTCTTGAAATTGCCTCATGACTGTGGAGCCTCGACTCTGGGTTAAGCTGTCTGCATCTGATGCAGGAAAATCTTTCAAGAAATGTGAAGAGATCTTTGCCAGAGTTTAAATATGTAATGTTTTCAAAACCCTTTATGGAGAAGTTTGTGAATTCTCCAGAGATTCATTCCAATTGTTTTTTTACCTTGTATCACAAAACTTGAGAATTGTGTCAGTTTTTCAGAAAGTAACTGAATTGATCTTGGGTTGTTCTTCCTACCTGAGGGTAACTCCCATATGTAACGAGTTGAGTCATGCAAATTGAGACTAAAATAGCATCACCTCTTTTGTGCAGGTGTTCCTGGACAGAGAAGAC
Organism: Myrmophylax atrothorax; assembly: GCA_026770055.1. Taxonomy (NCBI): domain Eukaryota; kingdom Metazoa; phylum Chordata; class Aves; order Passeriformes; family Thamnophilidae; genus Myrmophylax; species Myrmophylax atrothorax. Next base: position 11,950,731 of record JAOXXN010000205.1, read on the forward strand.
ACAAGGTACATGCACTGAGGCTGCCTTTGTGGGTCCTGGTGCATCCAAAAGCAGGACACAATCATTCCTATACCTCAACTTACATAAATGAAAAAATTCCAAGTGCCAAGCCAGTAAATATTTTTTCAATATTTGACTTCCATATCTTAATCACCAGCTGCAAATGCTTTGCTGTGTTTATATATAGATAGGATTTCCCTCGCTTCTCTCTCTTTGCCATTGGGAAGTGTTCCCCAAGGGGCTGGAAAGCAAAGCTTGAATAGCACAAACTGTTTGCTAATGGTTCTTTAAGGCTTTCCCACTGGAGATCCAGGACACTTAACAGTGTTAAAAATAGGTTAGAAGAGGGGTAAGTGGTGAAAGCACTAGTCAGTCCTAAAAACCTCATGGTACAAAGAGGTTACAGAAACGTTCTTGGTCCTCAGTGCAGAGGAAGCAGCAAGTTTTGTCTCTGAGGCAGAGCCTTGGTGGGCCAACCTTCTTTGGAGTGTAGTGGGAAGCCCTACATTGTGTCTGGAAAAGAGGGATACCCCAGTGGCTGGCACACTGGGAAGGGGCAGGCATCTGGGGGACGAGCCCGAGGTCATGCTCTTGGGGAAAGAGGCTCCTGTGGCTGCTGCTGGTCTTGAAGGAGGAGGCAGTTGGACTCAACTTTGTTCAGTCAAGTTGGGATTGTTCAGCCTGGAGAATAGAAGGCTCTGGGGTGACCTTATTGTGTTCTTTCAGTACCTAAAGGGGCTACAAGAGAACTGGAGAGAGTCTTTTGACCGTGACATGCACTGGTAGCTTAAGGGGGAATGGCTTCAGACTGGCAGAGGGCAGGGTTAGGTGGAATATTGGGTGGAAATTCTTGCTGTGAGGGTGGTGAGATCCTGGCACAGGTTGCTCAGAGATGCTGTGGCTGCTCCATCCCTGGAAGTGTCCAAGGCTAGGCTGGATGGGCCTTGGAGCAGCCTGGGAGACTGGAAGGTGTCCCTGCCCATGGGGTTGGAACAAGATGATCTTTAAGGTCCCTTCCAACCCAAATGATTTCAGGATTCTTTGTCTGATTGCTGCTGCCCCAGGCTTTGAATCACCACCCCTCACTCTTCAGTGAGGCACAAAGGGCATGAACAAACTACTGAATCTTAAAATTGCAGGTGAAATAGCACAAAAATGTAATGCCTTGAACCTACCCTGGGTACAGCTTGCTTGTGTCTCAGATCTGAGAGGTGCTTTCTAGTGACTGCCATGAGTGATTTTTTAGAGGGCGACTGAGAGGCCTGAGCTTAATCCTGCACACAGAGACAAGTTCTGCAGGCAGGTAATGGCAACATCACCGCTTATTTGTGAGGCTGGATGGGGAGAAATTTGTTCCAAATTAAAATTCAGCGTGTCAAGTACAGAGAAAGTACTGCTGTGAGTCCTGAGTCTGGCACTGACCTTTCAGGAGCTGTTGTGCTGTTGTTCCTCAGAGAAAAACGTTGCTTTTCTCATGGCTGCTCGGAATCCATTTCAAAATGCGCTGTTAAAAGCATTAATTCCATTTTGAATTTCCATTTTTCTCGACCTTTTCAGTCTCCCACTTTAGCATCCTCTATCCCTGCTAGCTTTTTGTCTCTTCTGGAAGTTATTGATGATATTTTTTAATAGCCTGGACAGTGCTAAAACCGCTTCTCAACATTTTAGAAGCTTCCATGAGTGGAGAAAGGTGATACTTTATAATATTTGAAAATTGCCAGCAGGGGTCAGGCTTACAAATAATTTAAGCAATCCAGGCTGCATATTTATAAAGGAGACATTTCTGTGCTGAACATGGTGTACCAGCTTCTGTGCAAAAGTTTGTAACTTTTTCCCAGTGAATAGGAGAGACAACTTTTTCCTTGTATCTGAAATTGCTGTTGCATATTTTTGGGGTATTGGCAGATGGGTGCATTCTTTATTGTCATGGTGCAAGGATTTTCAGCTTAATTTAGATTATTTAAAAGCGAGTATTATCAAGCAAGAGAAGTAATTTTTAAAGAATATTCAAAAAAAAGGATCCTGAGAAAATGGAATGCGAAGCTGAATGTTATTGTGCATTAGTATAGTTAACCCCAAAAAGTTAACATGTGAAAGGTGAGGGTCTTGGAGCAGCATCAAGGTCTTGTACTCTCTACTTAAAGGCAAGCAAAAATGTTATATCCAGTGTTTTATATGTATATATCTCCTGCCTAACAAGTCTGATAGAGTTCTCTGAAGGATTCACCAGCCATTTGTCTAAGGTTGATGTGGTTGATTTAATGTATTTGACCTTTCCAAAAGCTTTGAGCCAAAGGTCACAAAGAAACTTTGCTTTGATCGAATCATAAAGAAGGTTATTTGTTGAATTAATGAGAATATCAAAATCCCAGAGGTCTGGCTGTCCCATTGTACTGTCTGTCCCATTGTACTGTCTGTGGGGATGGCAGTGGTGGATGCCCATGTGAATAGGGCAGAGCTGCTGGGGGACCTTGCCAGGAGCCTCTGCTGGCCTTGTCTCCAGGATTTCCTGAGCCAGAGATGTTTTATTATCTTCCTCCTTTGTGAGGCTTCATGCATTTTTCTTCCATTAACTTGCTTATGTAATTCAAATTTAAAAGATGGAAAACCAAAGAATAAATGTTTTCACAATGCCGGGGAGTTTTCCACTAGATCCAAGAATAGTTTTCCTTGGGAACTTGTCCAACACAAAGATGAGTTTGTGAGTAGTGAAGTGGCAGAGTTTGAGTTAATACAAAATTATTCAGCTTCTCAGAGTGTTCAGAGTTTCAGAAGAGTCTTGCGATGCTGCTCGAGCTGGGAAATGAAGTTGTACATCGGTAATTGCCAGCCCCATGCATGTAACAAAAACCACTTTTGGTTTCATTCTCACAACACTGAGCTCGAAACGAGCTGTTGTCACTCAAGAAAGAGATCTCACATTATTGTGAACCATTTTCTAAAAAATCAGGTAGGTGGTCCATAGTTAAAAATACAAACAGAATACTGGGAATTATTGGAATAGAAGTTGAGAATGAAACAGAAATCCTCATTGCACCACTGAATACGTCTGAGTGCTGCTTGTAGATCCAGCTTTTCTCGTAGCAAAAAGTCTGTATCAAACTTGAAGGAACAAAGAGGCACAGTAAGGATGAGGAGAAATATGGAAAATGTGAGGAAAGACTAGACTGAGATTCTCCAGGAAACAATAGGGGCCTGTAATGTGGTGTGGAGAGGGGAGTGTGGTACAATAATTCTCAACTTTTCACAGCAGAACTAACAGGCACTCAGTGAAATAATCGCATGTGAAGTATAAAACAAACTGAACTAATTTTTCATACAGCACATAATTAAATTGTGGAACTTACTGCCAAGGAGTGTTGTGAAGGCCAAAAGTGTAAATCAGATCAAAAAGAGATTTGATGCCTCATGGAGATTTTAGCTGTTGGCATTTATTAAACATGATGGTCTAGACTCAGTCTGTGGTTCAGAAGGTATCCAAGCTGAATTTGCTTTATATTCTAGTTGTATATTTTGAATAAACTTTTAGAAGTTATATTTTCATTTATAAACATGTCACTTTTAATTGTATGTTTTAGCTGCCTCAGTAGTGTAACTTCGTGGTACTGAACACAGGAATAATCTGATATAATCTGTTGCTGCTTGTGATTTCGTGCTTTACTCGATTGTTTATGGTGGGACCGTGCAGGGACACACAAAGTCTGTTAATTTTCCCTTGTCCTCCAGGCTGAAAGTTGAGGAGCTGGAAGCTGAACGCAGCAAGCTGGCAGAGGAGAACAGATCTCTGGAAATGAAACTGGAGAAGTTCACTGGGCAGGTAGGAATGTGGAGGAGGAGAGCCTGACATGGTGGTCCATGTGCTGTATCTGTTCTAAAAGAGGTGCCCAGGTGCTCCCAGCATGGAACTTTCTGGGCAAGGCACCTTTGGGATACACTTGTATCCATGACCACCTTATCTGAATGGTTTGGTGTCAGATGCAATCACACAACTGCAGTTTTCTTTTGCAATGCCTTTCCCCAGAAGCTCTTCTTTTCTTCTTGGAGCCATAAAAGCTGTTTCATGTTGAGTATCTCCACTGCCAGAAGTTGTCTGTGCCCAAACTGATTCATGCCAAAGTGGGGCTGTAGACAGGGTTAATTGCATGGACCTGATATGAAATTTTGAAGTTCATTCATCTTGAAGTCTCCACTCTGCTGCTGTCAGTGATGAAGGCAGAGACCACCAGTGTGTGGCCTCATTAGGTGGGAGTTTTCCAAGCCAGGAACTATCAGTGCTGTGGAGAGGATGAGCTGGCAGCATCTTCAGATCACAGACAGAGAGCAGAAGTTATGGAGTCAGAAGGACTGAAGGTGTGTTCCTTTTGCTGTGCTGCTCTGTGTGTGCTCCTGTTCCTGGAGTAGTGCTGTCCTCTATGACAGAAGGTGTTCAGCTTTTCACTCTGGGAGGTCTGTGAAGTCTCACCCTCCTTGAAGGAGGGTGAGGGTACCTGCAGCAGGTAAGTGCACTGGCTGTCACTCTGGGAACAGCTTTCCTGTGCAGAGGAGGGGCGTGGGAGATGCTTCAAACTTTTGTAGTCTTTCCTGTTTGAAGGGTGCTGGAGCAAACAAGAACCTGAGCCTGTTTGTTAATCAAAGCCCATCCTGCTATAAACAGTGTTATCCTTCCTTCTACTCTCTCTGATATGCTCAGCAATTTTATTCTCTTAATTTTCCTTTCTTTTCCTCTTTTTTCCCCCATTTTCATGTATATTTGTTCATCATAGAAAACCTGCAGATTTAAATTTACCCATATTTCAGACAGACTACTGATTTAATCTTGACATCTGTTAGAGGTGAATCAAGTATTTTTTCTTTTTTTTTTTTTATTGCCAATTCCTGGAGACAGGAGAAGTGACAGCTTTGATAAAGCAGGGAGGTAAGAGCTGCTGAGCATCTCTGCTGAGCCATGTTTCGTGTGAAACCTGTCACCCAGCTCTCATTTAATTGGGTTGCAGTCATCAGAAGGAGATGAAAGCTTTGGGCTGGTGGTTGGATGTTTAGGTCTCCAGCAAACACAGCAATAGCTTTGGTTTCAGAGCAGATTACAACTTAGGTCATACTTAATTTGCCTACCTTGTCTTTCAATGGTTACTGGCTTTCCAAGAAAGCCTGACCAGAGCAATTCCCTATTTTCTTTGTGATGTCTCAAGACATCACAAAAATCTACTTCATTTTCCCATACTGCTCTTGAGATGCCAAGTCTTGAGTAGCAGATCTAGGAGAGAGAGATCTGCAGTCCCTCAAAAGGCAACTTAGTGAGCTGAATTCAGGTAGTCATGCTCTCACATCTCCTTTGCCAAGGCTGATAACATGCCTTTAACTCTTTATTTAAGAGGAGGCATCTCCCCCTTCCTTAACTTCTCACTTGACTTGTGTCTTAGAGCACTGGATGCCAAAAGCAGATTCTTCAAAAGAGAAAGAGAGAAAAGCAGAAATAAAGGAATAAATTAGCTGAACGCTAAAATGTCAGTGATCAGTGTGTACCCACTGAATGTCTAAGAAGTCCTCAGAGGGGAAAACGTCAGTCTCCCCAATTTTTATTCACCTTGAGAATCAAATATCTTGACAGGCCAGACTTGGAATGACTCTTTTCATAAACACATTGAAAGAAGGTTTGTTACAGTGGGAACCGACAAAGTTAAGGACAAGCTTAGAAATTCACCTCTTCTATCAGTGCTGAACAAATATGCTGTGAAAATGTTATTATACACTCAGATAAGGTCACTGAAATGTTCTACTTTGACATGTTATTTATTCCCATCTCTGGAAGAAATAATTGGGAAATGATGGGTTAAAATAAGGTCTGTACCATGAAGGGAAAAGAAAGCAAGACAAACTATATACAGAGATCACAAGGAAATTTTACTGAACAGAAAGATGACAGAAATTACAAACATGGGAGAAGCATGGCTTCAAATCAAATAAAGGGGTAGGAGAAGGGGGTGACACTAATCAAGACAGGATGAGGGTAATTTCTGGCAAATCTTTATCTGCAGTTCCTTATTTTTTAAAATAAAACCTCTGACTTTGGAATTGTATCTACTAAATGAAAGACACGTAGAAGGGACATATGAAAGTTGTGAATTTGGAAGAGGCAGGTGGTAGAATTAAGGCTCTGACTGCTTTCCATTCGACTGAAGTCTGCTGAGTTCATAAAGCTGGGTCTGTGGAGATATGGATAGTATTTGGTAATTAAACACTTCAGCTTGACTGTATTGATGTATGGAAAGGAGTAAAATTTCAAAAATTCTTGCCTCCTCTTCACAGAATCAATTAGGTTGGAAAAGACCTCTAAGGTCATCAAGTCCAAGTTTTGATTGAACACCACATTGCCTACCAGACCATGGCACTCGGTGCCATGTCCAGTGTTTTCTTAAACACCTCCAGGGATGGTGACTCCACCCTGAGCAGCCTGTTTCAATGTTTAATCACTCTTTCTGAGAAGAGTATCTGAGCATTGTCATGTGAATTTTGCTGATTTCTGCTCCATAGACCACTTTGTGAGCAGGGGACCCTGATGGACTGTCCAGAGGGAAAGCAAGCACTTGGAAAGGTGCTTTTGTGTGTGACTCACACTCCTTGAGCTCAGAATTAGCAGGTGAACTGACAAAGTGAGAGCTCTGCCCAGCAGTGTATATAACATCTGACATCTCTTTGTATTCTGTGCTTGTGTGGGGACAGCTTGAGTTATGCCTGAAGGTGCTTTCCACCTCCACACCCCCCATCTCCCAAACCCCTTTCCTCTTGACACCTGGCTGCAGGCTGCATTGATTTTCCTTCACTGGTATAAAGACTTTAGCATGGATATTACTCACTGGTCAGGTCTTTACTGCTAATAAAACCCTCAGATTACAAAAACACAAGAGATGTTGAGCTGTAGAGAAATGACACCCCATTGAATGTGCCTTCCTGGTGCCCAGGACATTATCTTAAGGAAAACACTTGAACTGTGGCTCAGGAAAGGGCTCCAAATAATATGAAAAGAGTGGGTTTAAACAGACATTTTTATCTCCTTCCCCTGCCCTTCTGTTTTGCTATTAACCAAAAAAGGCTTCCAGGAAAGCTGGGCTGTCACTGCTTGGCCCATGGTGGGCTGAGTGAGATTTCAGAGAAACGTTTGATTTGTTTAGTTATCTGCAAAGATCTCAACCTTCTTCCAGAGCTGCTGGTGGAAAAGTGCAGCTCCATGCCAGGAACAAAAGAGACTGATCAAATCAGTGCTTTTTGGATAAAGTGGGAGGAAAGACTTGTGAGGAGTGTTCAATTAGCATTTCTTACTGCTCGGAGCCTCGTGTTTACAGGCAACCAAGCGGATGTGAAGTGTTCCTTATGCAAATACCACTCTCCTGCTTTTCCTGCTCTCCTCTACTCTTCTGGCTGAAGAAGAGATTCTTCAAGGTTGGCTGCTTCAAGGAAGATTGATTAAAATCAGCTGCAGTTTGACTTAATTGGATCCATATGCTTGGAGAGGGAGCAGGACTAGTTAAAGCCCTCGAAATTAGTTCACAGCTGGTTGGTGAGAAAAATGAAACTCCAGTTAGAGTTCAGATAAGTGGATCTATATGGATACAAGGCAAGGAGAGGGTTTGGGTTTTTTACACTGAGATATGTTTGGGCTTGAAAATCACCTCTAGTCCCATAGCTAAGCTAAAAGCCTAATCCCTTCGAGCATGTGCATGTGTGTTTATGAGCCTAAATGGAAGGAGTCTGTATTTTCTTGCTTGTTTCTGAGTAAAAGGAATCATCTGTGGATTCTGGCAGTCAAGGAGACCTCAAGAGGGTACAGAAAACTGAGAGAGCACCTCAGGGACTAGGCAAAACCTGACAAGGGTAGTTTGGGCGTGTGAAAGGGTCTGAACTGTCCAATTTTGAGTGTGATGCCACTGCTCACAGTTGTTTTTGTTGTGTTTGGTCTTTCTGCCAATAAGTAATAAGACAGCAATACTCTTAAAAATGCAATATTATTCATATAGATTGAAATAACTGATTTTTGCCTGTTATCTCAAAGCTCAGAAAGAGTTGACTAACTACATAGTGTGGGGACAGTCATCAGAAAACTTTCCCCAGATAGAAACCGATATTTATGCTAAATTTTGCTGTCAAAATAGAAGGGACTGAATTCCCTGTTACAGTGTCCTTGAGGGAATTGCCTGTGAAGAATATACTTCACAAAGTATTGGGGCTATTTTTTCCTGCTGCCATGACTTCATTAAGGTGTTTTGAGGTGTTCATTAAAGCACGTGCAGTAGTTCCTTTCTAAATGTCTGACTTTGCTATTGTTATCGACCATTTTACATTTTAAGATATTAATCTGGTTAAATTAAATCTTAGATTCTTCCAGGCCTTAAATTGATTCTTTTTGCACAAATTAAAGCATAAACCACTTGTCCATTTCGGTGCTAGTTGTGTTGTAGCTGTAATGATTTGAAGATAAGAGAGAAGCAAGTTATGCAAGCAGAAATATAATTTTTCTTTAGTAAAAATAGCTGACATAATTGGTAAAGTTCAATACAAATAGAGTGAGTGTCTGAAGATTTGCTGTATTTGTCTATTTTAGTTCATTTTAATTGGCCTGCCTAAGCTAGCAGGGACTTGTGGTGATTTGTGCCACCAAAGCAGGAGGGTCTGCAGGGGGAGTGGGTGGCTGCTGTCTGCTGGGTTAGGCTCTCCAGAAGTCAAATGTCCATTAATGTTGGAAGAGTTGGACATCCAGAATGTTTCACGTGTTTCCCTTTTTCCCTGTCTCTGCAACCTTTGTGGTTGGGCTGGTCTCCTCCTTATTCTAGTGCTGTGTTTTGAGGGACTAACAAGACTTCTGGGAGCTGTGCCCCAAAGGAAGGTGGATGAGGAATGTTTCTCCTCTTTAAGCATTAATGACTCATTTTATGTTTAGGGCTTTGGCAGCCAGGCAGTGACTAGCTTGGAGTTAAGAACCCAAGGCAAAGCTGAGGTCATTTAACAGTCTAACTGTTCATTTTGTGACCAGTGAAGAATGATGAATGAATCATTTACACTGTTATAAAATTTAAAGGGACATAGTCAACCTTTCAAGGTTCTCTAATTGACCTCTCAAATGCTCATGAGTCTTCTCCCTGGATTATCTCTATGCTCTCCCTTTTCACAAACTTCCTGTCCTTTTTCCTTCATCTGTGCATGCTGAGGTCTGTGTTACCCTCTGTGGCACAGCCTTTTTTTGGATGAAGGAAAAAAAAGGCCAAAAAAAGACTTCTTTAAATGGTTTTGAGCAAACCACTTGGCAGCTCTTCAGTCAAGTATGGCTTTTGGCAAGGTGTAGGAACAAATTTGTGTGGGCTTCAGAGGGACTTAATTATGAGATAGAATAGCTGAGGACATACAGCAGGAGACCCAGGAAAGAGAAGATGAGGAGAAGTGCAGGTCCAGGACTGCAGGAGGTCATATCATACCGTGCTGCTCCACTCACCCAGTGCTTTGAGTATCGTGGGAGTGGAGGGGGGACAGAGTCATTTGTGATGCATTCCACAGACTCCCAGATTTTATCAGCAGTAAGCTCATCTTTCACAGGCAAAGATTATCTTCTAAATTTCACAGGCAGCAGCAAGGTTTCACTGACAAAAGGAAGTGTATCTGCTCAAGTGTATGTTGGCAGAGACCACTGTGAGGGTCATTCCACAGTTCTGCTCAAAACACCAATGAAAAACATGGTGATGAACATCTGTGGTGCCTTGGTTAAATTTATACCATTTCTATTAGTTATTGATCCAATAGCTCAATTGCAGCACAGACATTTCACTCAAGAATTGGCATTCCTAATTCCTAACCGCACTGTAAAGGTATTTTCCGGTAATTGCATCTACCTTTGAGTTTTCAGGAGTCTCCTCATGACCTAAATGCTTCTGCTGCTCACTGTAAGCATATAGGAGACACAGTGGGCATTAATTTATAACAGATCACAGGTCTGCAATGGTTGCATAGAACACTGGAGAATATTCCCACAGCAGGTTGGCTGTGATTGCAGCGGGGACTGAGTGAATCTCGTGCTGTGGGTCACAGCAGCACTGGAGATGGGATGGCACAGGCAGTAACGTGCCAGGGTTGCAGGAGCACCATGGAGTCACTCAGCAGATCCTGGTGGCTGGTGTGAGCAACTCCTGTGCTGTTACACCTTCATTTCGATTATCACTTGAGCTAATGAGCTGAAACTATGGCCAAAACTGCTCTGCCTTGTGGGTGTCTCTGATGTTCACTGTGAACTGCTGAGGGGATGTGCTGAAGTGCCACCCAAATGAACAGGAGGGAAAAGAGCTTCCTCTTGAAGTGCCTATAAATTGTGCTGAAAGGATTATACTTGTTATTTGGGAGAAAACATCATGTACCTTGTGCCATGTGGATTAGGTACTGAGGAGTATTCCAGAACCAGCGTAAAATAGAAGTGTAGAACCTGCTGTGATCCAGCCCTTGGGGATTATGTGACACTGAATTAGCTGGGGCTATGCAAATATTTGTACATGTTAATTCTGAACACTTTGCTGTTGTGAGAATTAACAGAAATTAGAACCATTCTGTGGGAGCAGAGAGGAGAAGCATAAACATGTCATCGAGCTGCAGGTTGTCATTAGGAGGTTCAAGGAGAAGCTGTTTGATGGCCTTGGTGGCCCTGATAAATGTGATGTGCAAAGTGGATGTCGATTAAAAGAAGGACATGCACAGAACAGACTTGCTAATGTTTGTTAACATCAGGGACCAGGAGTGCACAGATTCTCATTTGTGCAGGGAAATTTTACCAACATGCCCTTTAAAAAATTTTTTTTCCAAGGAATTTGCACATTGAATATTAAACACCTGAAGCTCTATAAATTCCTCTGCCAGAGCTGCCACCGTATTGTTGATTTCATGCAGCACCTTTTTCAAAGTTCTGCAGAAACTGATTAACGTTTGCATAATGCATTTAACACAAAAATCCAGAATAAATTCATTAATGTTCTTCTGCCACTACCCTTGAAAATACCAGCAGTTGTGTGGCATCACAAAGCTCATTAGATGAGCAGAAGGGGAGGAAGGGTGAGCGCTGGATTTCCTGAACAGCTCTGAAACAGGAAAGGTCAGTGCCCTGAGTGTCAGTACCTGAGCAGCAGCACGGAGAGAGCGGGGTGTGGGAAATGACCTGCTGGAAAAGGTCGCTGTACCAGGACACAGGAAGCACGAACTTTAAGAGGTGCCATCCATGCTGGAGTAGAAAAGTCGGTGAGAGCACAAAACGCAGATGTGCTGCTTCGAGGAGGAGGAGGCTGTTCTTGGAGCACATTCTGTTCTGCAGAGGCAAACACTGGGAAATTGTTCCAGTCCTGCTGTGGTACAAGGAAACTGGCTTGGAACAAACAGTTTTCTGAGCAGGGGTTGCTGAGTGAACGAAGACTTGGTTGCGTGGCAGGTCCTCAATAAACCACTGAATTTGGAGTGTGCTCTGTGTGTGTCCTGCTCCCAGGAGAGTATGGGGACAGAGACACCAGTCCTGTTGGTGTTCTTGTATGGGAAAAAAGCAAGGCTGTACAAAAATTAGTAACTTCAGCTGCAACTACACGTTCAAACTCACAGTTGGGTTTGTAGAAGGCCCACCCAAAACCTTATAATGTGACCCAGTGAAGTAGTAGTAAGTAGCAATTCCAGAAGGCTCCTGTGTGTTTCAGTTATCCCTAGAATCACCCTGTGGGTGAAAGCCCAGGCTGAGGAGACAGACAAAACCATTTTAAAATAAGACTTGGCTTATAAACTCCTATAATCTTACTTATCACACAGCAAAGAAGAACAAAATTTCAGGAAGCGGTAAGAGTGACTGTCCCTTTATAGTTTTCTTGTTTTCTCTGTAGTCATTCAATGGCACAAATTAGTTTTCAATTGTTCTTTCTTCATTTTCTGTTATTTTTCTGCTGCTTTGAATTCTACTGCCATGTCACGAAAACAAAAGAAAAATGTCATTTAGACCTGCATAGCACAAATAACACTTTGCGAGGTTTGTTTACTGAAGCTTTGTGTTTTTTCTCAGTTTTCCATGAGTACCACATTGTGAAGTTACAGCTCTCTCCACATCAGGCTTTTAGCTTTTCATTACTCGTTATCACTTCAGCCTTTGTTTGATGACCCAATTATTTTCGAGGTTTTGATTAAAACAAAGTAATGAGTCATAGTTTCATGCTGCCCTTGTCTTTGCCACTTCTCCTGTTGTGGTCTGGCTTTTTGCCACTGGTCTTTGTCAAGTCAAAGTTTTCCATAATTTTCTTCAGCAGTTTTATTCTAATGATAAAGAAAGGCTGGTTATGGTGCCACAGTTTTCCCCTACTACTTGCTATGCAGAAAACTCGACACAGTCTCATCTTAGGAGACAGAAGACCAGGATGTGTTACCCAGAATATGGAAGAGAAGTAAGTCAGAATTTAGTAATGTTTTGTGTGTATGTCATGAGGGGAAGAGAAAAATCTGCCTGTTTCATGTCACAGTGAAGAGTGGGCAGTGGTTGTAATGATGTGAAAATATACATGAGGAAATGGGGAGATGCTCTGAGCTGAGCCACTGATGGAGGTGGCAGATTTCATCAGAGAAACACGTTTTCTTCATGTGACCTCTGCCAGGGGGATTCAAGTGTGTGAAGATGTTGATATGTTATCTTACATATCCCAGAACTCTTCCCTTTGATCAGACTGACCTGCCACCTCTTTGACACCTGGAGGCAGAGATTTACATTAAAAAAATGGATTTTCCCTGGGGAATTTTATCAAACAGTAGAAGGGAAATTTGACATGGTCTGTCACTCAAATGTGTGGCATTGAGCATTCACTCAGCGGTCCAAGCTTGGGAGAGATCAGAGCTCGTGGTGTGCCCAGAGGGACCTAGGGTGGGTGTGAGTGGGGAGAGTAACACTCTGATGTCAGAGCATCTCTTCCAGCACACTCTGAATGCAGTCAGATCACAATACAGTCCCTTCCTAGGCCAGATTTGCCTCAATTTCCATTTGCTGTTGTTTGATAAGACTTTAGAGCGACATAGATCCAGACAGGTCAGAAAAAAGTAATTGTTTTTGACAACTTTCCTACCTAGATATGAAAAACAGTTAACTGGAATGGAAGATTATGCTTAATTTAGGTAGAAAGGCTGTTCTCTTTAAATGAGGATAGACGGTTTGAATGGCAGGATAAATGAAATCCTTTGGGAAGAGTGTCTTTAAAAAAATCAGTAGTGTCACATGGAGAGGTTCTGTGTGTGCAAAGGAGTGGAGATGTCTGTAAAGCCCAGTTGTGTTTCTTACAGACGGGAGTGTTCCCAGGTGATCCATCACATCTGTGCTTACCCAAGCATGGGGTTCAGCTCCATCAGGAACTCTGCTGCTTCCCCTGATCAGCATTTAAACCCCACGTTTCCTAAATGATGCAGAAGCTCTGTGCCTGTTCTTTGCATTTTTAGCAGAACATTTAAAATGAAGTAAAAATTCCCTGAAAGCTGTTATGCATGTTGGACATGACATAAGGTGTTCACTTGAGAGTGTGACCTTTCTGAACAAAGGCACTTCTTTTGAAGAGGGGGTTCATTGTGCTTCTGGCTCTAGTAAGATGAAAAACTTGAAGAATGAAGGCTGTGCAGCAAGGATGAGCTCTCCAGAGAGGTCCTCTTGTGTATTTTTGGTTGTCTTCCAGTGGATACGTTCTTTCTCTCTGTGCAATACTACCACAGTTTCAATCAGTAGTAATTGCAGAAATTTTCTCATTTTTATGAGGAGGGGGATGTGAAAAGCTCTTGACAGCACAGTCTGCAAGGGAGCTCAGCTGTGGAGCTGCTTCCCCTCTGGATCCAGCACAACTAGAGTTGCTGACCTTAAGGTTATTTCCCAAGGAGTCAGGGCTTGCTCTTAGGTCAGTCTGTTCAGTGTGCAAGGAAAAGTGTGATTAGATATGTGGGAGCTCTTATGATTAATATTAACATAGTGGAGCTGCCTGAATGTTTAAATACAACATCAGGGAATTTAATTTATATATTTATATATACACACACACACATACACATGTATATGTGTTTGCAGGCAGTTATTACAATGCAGGCTGTTGTTTTTAAATGTAGTTGTGATTTGATATCTATGAGCATAAAATAGGAATGTCACTCAGATGGTTTCCACAGAATCCAGCTGGAATGTGATCAGAGGGATGGTAAAGGTGGCCAAACAGAGAGGCTCAAAAGGGAGAACAGGCAGTAGGTGTGGGCTGGGGCTTCTTGCATGGCTGTGCCACAACCATGGCAGTTTTCAGACTAATCCCTTCAGGTTCCAAGAATTTGAAATTAAGGAAATGGCAGTGTCATAGACATTCATTAGGTGGATGGTGGGAAGGAATAGTGATTGTCTAACACATGAAATGGTTTCCCTGGTGCTGCCCATGGCTTTGCCATGTTGGCAAAGAGACAGTAACTGCTAGAGCCAAGTAGTTTGGGGATTGAATGTCAATGTCTTTTGGCCTTCCTGCTTTCTCAGGGTCTCTGATACCTTCTCAGTGGGATGCTGCTGTTGACACCTCTTTAAAATGTCTTAGAAGATAGACCTGCATCTGTACCTGGAGATTTTTGCATGGTCTGTTCTCACGAGCTTCTTAGAAAAATGCTGGACACACTGCAAACCAGACCTCGGGTCAATTCACCAGTGTCCTCCTCCTAAGCCTGCCCTTTCATCCCTCCCACCTCAGCTCTTTGGCTATTTCGTTCAACTTAATGCTCTTTACTGATGTTTCATGCTTTCAGGGGATCAAAAAGATAGCCTGAATCCTTTAAATGCGTGTGAAAGCTAGAGATGATGCCCTCCTACCAATTTGCTCAATGATAACTTGAAAACTTGTAACTGGGCAAGGCTGTTTCTGAAGTATTTATTTCTTTAGACAGACAGCTCACAAAAATGTTGAATTTGCTGCTTGGAGCAGTTAAAGCCCTTCAGAATCCAATAGGTTGCCCCATAGCCATTCCTCTTATTGTTTCAGTTTATCCATAAATCTCTCTTATTCTTGTAAAATCGAAATGAAGATGAGACGACTCTCCCCATCTGAAAAGATTTCAGTGCTGCTTGAAGTCTCCTTGCACTGGCAGAAAAAAACAATTGAGCTTTGAGCTTGAACTGAGAGACTGATAAGATCACCAGGAGATTTCCACAGTAAATGCAGAATATCTTCTTCTCTAATGGATTCTTAGTGCTGTCTGGCAAGTAATTGAATTGCTGGGGTGAGAAGGGAGAGGGGACTGGGTTGGGGGTTTTTTTGGTGTTATTTGGTGGGGGTTTGGGGGTTTTTTTAAGCTCACAAATTTTGTGAGGGTAGGAAGTAAATGGTGGTTTCTCTGCATGACCCAGGATGTTTGTCAGACATAGGGGAAGCTAATTAAAATGTCACTCTATATACATGAGGGTGATGAGGCAGAAAGGACCATCACTTCCTTGGTTCAAGGGGCTTGTCTGTGCCTTTGCTTCTATCTACTCACTGTGGAATCTGCAATTCATGCTCTGGGGGTAGAAATGAGGCCCTTGGATAAACCTGGCCTGCCTCTCTCTTTCCCACTGGAGTAAAGCAGAAAATAAATTAAACCCATTCTTGCTCTGCTGCAATTACTGGGGCAGTCACTGCAGCTGGGCCATAGCAGAGATGCTGGTTCCTGCTGTCCTGCAGTAGCCAACACTGCTGCCCTCTGTCCCCAGAGCAGTGCTGGCAGAGGGGAGCACTGGGGGGTTTCCACAGCATGTGAGAGCACAGGAGCAGAGCAGCATCTGCCTCTTTCCCATCCTTTTGTCTAGAAGTACCAAGTATGTCCTGGTAAGCCAAGGGAATGCTGGAGAGAGATAATAACACACCCTTTGGTGTATTCTTTGGAAACACTCAATGACCAAGAGGTGGTCCAAGCCTTGCAGCCTGCATCATTGAAAAACACTGAACAACAGCAAAAGGATGGGGGGAGAAGGATGATCATCAGGGAAATTGCTATAATGGTAAGATAATTAGAACACAGAATGATTAACATTAGGCAGTGTGCTGCATTGGCAAGGACTGTGCAAGTTGACATAATAGGCCTCTTCCATATCAAATGTGCAGTTTTTCAGCATTTGGTTTAACACTTTCATGTGACTTTAATAGAGTTCACAGCTGAAACAGGCACTTGGTTCTCGTGTAACTTTGCACAGGACCTTTCCTCTCCTGTGGCTACTAGAAAGACCTTGTTGTTTTTCCTTTTGTGTCTACTGATACTGAAGGACAAAAGCCGTTCACCATGGAGTCCCTCTGCGTTGTTTTGAACAACAGCCAGATGAATTCCCAGGCATACTTTTCCTGTTGTGTGTTGTGCCTCATGGAAATGGACTTAACTAAAACAAACATCTCTCAAATTTCAGAAAATGGTTGTCTTCTTCTAAAGGAGAAAGTATTAGGACTTTTGATATCCAATACTGACATTCTCCTCTGAAAAATACTTTTATAAATGTCTATTGCATTGGAAGACTCTGTTTGTTGTCTTTACCCTCCTGCTTGCAGATTCTCCCTGACAGCCCTCACATGTGAGCACTGGTGACTCTCTTGGATTTGCTAAAACTAAACTGGTCCGAGAAATGAGACTTAGCACCACATTTAATAAGTGGGTTTGTAGCCTGATTGAGTTTGGAACAGAACTTTGAATGCACAATGACCTCAGTGAAACCCACATGGTCTGAATCTCATACTGGTCGTTGCAGACCACCAAAGATTTGTTCTCCTTCATTACTACCAACCCCACTGGCTCATGGACCAGGGCATTGGATGTTTTGTCTGCCTCTGTTTTCCCTTGTTGCTTCTGATTAGGCTTGTGATGTTTTCCCAGGATCTGCAGTGGCTTTCCCCTCGCTGTGATTAGTTATGGGCTGGTGTCTGGTGCCTGTGTCGGGGCACTTGTAGCACTGAGACCAGGCACGTTCTTCATTACAGCTGATAAAATCTGAGGGTGCTCTGTGGCAGAAAATCTCCTGACCTCAGTTGTGCTTTTTTCTTTTTCTTTCTTTCTTGTACCCCTTTACTATGTAAATAAAAAAGCTTTTTTCCTTGAAATGTGGGAGAGCACAGTGCCCAATCCCCCCTCTCTGCTCGGTGCAGGCCCTCGGAAAGGAATTGCAGTCACGCAGCTGTGTGGTGAATATGTAAAGAGTGTTCTGTGTGGTTTGTATTTTGTGGATTATTTTCTCGCTCCTTTTGACCCTTCCTCAAATGAAATTCCTGCACTTCATCCGTTCCTCTGGGCTGGGCAATCAGCAGCTACGATCAGGGCTGTGAGGAGGCAGTGGCTGGGCATACAAAGCAGTCACATTAGGACTGAGGAACCAGGACTAATGGGGAGCAAGGCTGGGAACAGAGACAGAGAAATATGGCAGAGTAAGATTCATTAGGGATCAGATTCAATAACTGTAAAATGATGAGAAGTTTATGATCAAAGGCTTACTCCAAGCATTTTAATGACACAGTCATTTAATCCGTTTAAAGCAGATAGATAAGGAGTTAAGTGAAATCTACAGCAGTCGCCTTTCTGAGATGTTTATGAACCTGTTCCAGGCTACAGATCACTGTGAAAGGCACAGGATGGATGCTTGCCGTAGTAATTGAATAGTATATAACGGGCTACCAGGCTTTACAGGCTGATTTACATACGAGGTCAGTAAAACTTTATGCAAACACTTGTGGTTTGTTGTATTAGTGTGCGTGGTTCCTCAGCTATTTTTAATGTGCCTGCTACTAGCCAGAGTACTGAATGAAGGAAAGGGCAGAATTATTTAAAAACCTTTCTGTGTCAGGATATTTAATTCCCAGTGGGTATTTCTCCTCTGGAAGGAGGTTGGGTATCAGCTGTTGTGGTGACAAGATTCAGATGGAATCTGACACTTGAACCCCTGGGTCATCTACCATAGGAATTATACATCTGAAAAGAAACAAGGGAGGCAAGGGGGCACAGAAGTTGTTTCTCATGTTTTCCTTTCCCTGTTACTCTTGTGCCAGCCTCCATCCCTCTCTTGGGGACTCTCCTTGGTTAGTTAACTTCCTTCCCAGCTTTTCCTGTCAAACATTTAGAAACTCCTTGGACAGATGGATGGCACTTTGCTGTCTTTGCCCACGGAGTACAGCTCAACTCAGTCCCTTGTTCTCACTCCCTTTTAACCACCTGGACACCATAAATTACAGCTGGAGTGTTGCCTGTGCCTTGCAGACTGCACCTTTTTCTATTTCTTGTGTAGTCATTCTGCCTTTCAAAACTCTCCCAACACATTCACTGCTGGGTCTGTAACTGAGCTAACAGCTCCTGCATCCCACAT